>CM061547.1:276349470-276949470 GCA_030864215.1 Capsicum pubescens | reverse complement strand
AAATGATGATAGAATTTATAAATTCCTCAAAAAAAAAATTGAAAAAAAATTACAATCAAAATCGTTAAATTAGAGTAGTGATTAAGGATAATGCACTTTTTGCTTTGTAATTTACGCATCATTTATTTTTTCTTCTTTCTGTTCGGTGAAAGATGAGGAGAAAGAATAAAAAATAGGACTAGATAAAAATACTTTGATTTTTAAACTCTTTAAAGTTTAATAGTAACGTATTGAGTATTGTGGTTTTGGTTATTGATTTAAGGATTTATTTAATAAACTTTAATTTTAATTAGAAAATATTTTTTGATTATGCCCCAAAATAAAGTTCGGTCATCGCCTAAAGCATGCTCTAGACAGGTCATATGCCCCAAAATAAAGTTTGTGATATTTTGCCCCCACAAATCACTCTGAAGACTCGTCACAAAAATGTTTCTAAAACGCCTAGTTAATTACAATTAAGTAAAAAAAAAAAAAATTATACAAATGACATGTCATATGATTGATTTGACATTCAACTTTTATAAAGTGTAGGATGATAAAAATTATTTTGATAAATGCAAGAGATATCTAAGATTGATCTTGAATTTATAGACTTCACAGGAATCTTAATTTGCTCATGTGATTTCTTGTTGGAATTTTAGTCTCGTAAGAATGTGTATTTTATAGTTTTTTTTTGTTTTTGTTTCTCATTCAATGTTCAATATTCATATTGGAGCTCGATGAAATTCAAATTCGAGTCGGAAATCCTACAGTAGGGGTAAAAATATTTTCTAATAAAGACGACTCCGGACGACCAGACCTAAGAACAACATGTATTGTACAGTTATGAAAGAGGAAAAATTATGATGAGAACAAAACTATTTTCAACCAATCAAATTGAACTGAAATAACAATTTTAATTGGAGTTAATACATAAAAATAACCCTAAACTTGACACCAAATTATAACTTTGACCTTAAACTTTGACAGTGAACAAATATGACCTTTAACTATTCAAAACTGCACAAATATGACCTCCAATCCTACGTGGCAAAACGTGTGTTCAACACGCAAAACTGGGCGCGTCCAGCTTAAAATCTAAGGGCATAATGCATAAATATGACCTTAAACTTTGACAGTGCACAAATATGACCTTTAACTATTCAAAACTGCACAAATATGACCTTTAAATGACTCTTCACTATTATTTTCGGCTTAAAGATGAAAATGACATCTAATTTCTTTTGTCACTGCGGAAAAAGAGCAATATTGAAGGTTTATTAATTAGGCGGGTCAGCCTCATATGAAAAAATCGAGCGGGTATGTATATATATTATAAAGCAGAAGACGAATTTAATTTATATAATATATCTAAATATTATTTATTTAAATATTAAATTAAAGATGAAACTATACTAATAATAAAAAAATTATAGTTTTAATAAAACATTATTAAATTAATGTTATTAAGGATAGTAGTAGTAGTATATTAAATTAACATTATCAAATTAACGTAATTAAAATGTTATTAAATTAACATTATTAAAACGTTATTAAATTAACGAGGGGCGGACCTACGTGGTTGCCATGGGGTTCACCCGAACCCCCTCGGTAAAAAAATTACATTGTATATATATAAGATAGAAAATGTATATTTATGTACGTATATTAATGTTGAACCACATGAAACAAGACACTTAGATAAGCCAGTGGTGTTATTTGCTCTTCTTGGTCGCTTCCTTCAGCCTACTGTGCGATTTCGATCCCTGTTAGTGACTGTTTTTTTTTAATTAAAAAAAACTAGGTGTTGTTGCTATAGAAATAAATAAAATAATAATAATAATAATAATTTTTTTAAAATTAAAAAAAAAATTAGGTGCTGCTACTATAAAAATAAATAAATAAATTATTATTATAACAATAATAATAATAATAACAATAATAATAATAATAATAAGACGACGTCGTTTTAACACAAAAAAATAAAACTTTGATAGTGCACAAATATGAACTTTAACTATTCAAAACTGCACAAATATGACCTCCCTCCAAGTCAGCCCTTTTAACGACGTGGCACCGTGTGATTGGATTACCTTTCCACGTAGGCGCGAGTGAGACTCACGCATGGGTCGCAAAATCAGAGGTCATATTTGTTCAAGTTTTGAATAGTTAAAGGTCCTATTTGTGCACTATCAAAGTTTAAGGTCAAAGTTATAATTTGATATCAAGTTTAGGATCATTTTTATATATTAACTCTTTTAATTGGTTTAAGACTTTAAGTAAGTCATGCATACATGTGATAAATTTTCATTAGCTTTTGATTTTACTAGACATGCATATATTATTTTAACACGTGACATAATTCTATTAATTTTTTTATTACTTAACGTGACGTGTCACACGTACCACTAAACTTAGACATCATTTGAAGTCCAATTTAATGAAGTAATCAAATACTAAATTGGAACATTAATTAAATTTGTCTTGGAACATTGTTTTCTCTACCCCTTCTTTATCCTAAAAAAGTTGGAGCACCTTGCGTTCTTGAATCAAAATCACTTTTGGCATTTGTAGCTTCAACTCATTAAATTTAGCATTTTTCTAATTCTTTTTCCCTTAGTATAATGTGAATAATTACCTTTTAATTTATCAAAAGCAAGAAGCAAAAGAAGATTTTTTAGCAGCGTATCAAATCGAATATTCAGGTATTAATTTTGATTTATTTTATATTTTTACTTCATATCTAAAATATACTAATTTCTTTATTATTTATAATTATTCTTTTATTTGAGAGGTCGGAATCTTTCTACTTTAAACTTTGAAAATTACTAATAGTGGCAGATCCATGTGTCTTATATTAATTGCCCAAAAAATTTTACCCAAAAGAAACTTCCTTTTCAATTCACATTTTGACTTCTTACTTTATAATTCAAATATACGTAGCAGTGGGTATAGTTAAGAATTGTGAACTCAAAGTGGGTATAGTGGCAGGATTCCATACAAATTTTGAATAGTGCCAAAACAATTTTTACAATACAAACTTTGAATTCATAGTGGGTATAGTGGCAGGATTCCATAACTTTGGTGCAAAATATTTATGCAATGTAAATCTTCATCAACATGTAAAAATCAATAAAATGATGAAGTTTTGTTTATCATTAGAAGAATCCATTGATGGGATCTTAATAGAATTCAACTAAAAGGACATGGTGGATAATAATTGGGTTGGTTATCAATAATTTTTTTACTTCTGTATTTTTTATTCTTTCTTATACTCCATATTTAGTATCTTCTTTATGATTTTAATCGTTATATCAATTACAAATTTGAGGCACTGACAATAACCAATTGGGTGATGCATTAAAAAGAGGAATTGTGTATCCAAATCAATTGACTTCGTCAAATTGGGTAATGCAGTCAAAAGAGGAGTTGTGTATACAAATCAATTGACTGTTAGGGACTTTCATAGTGGTTCTCTGCCTTCCATCTTGATGATTAACACCCTTTCAAGTACAAAATTGTAATCAAATCTTAAAATATGTATGTTTATCATTTTACTCTTCTTTCTCTCTATTTTTAAATGCATTTTGCTCACTTGCTTTGACGATAAGAATTTAAATACACTTAAATACACGTGTAAAAAGTTTTGATAGAGATTTTCCATCATTCATAATTTATATAAATATAAAAACTTGACTGCTAAAGTATTATTCTCAGAGTGTCTCCTTTCTCTTTTTGAAAATTTTACCATGTTCAATTTGTTTCAGATCTCCCTGAAATTCACTTTACCAACTACATGCCTCATAAATTTTCGAGAAGAAGATATTTGGAAAGGTTATTACATGTTTGGTGCTAAAATATCAACTTACAGCCGAATGTTGGTATTTTTTGTATTCAAGTGCAGCCATGTAATCTCCTCTTTCGTAAATGGTTACCTCTATGTGTTGTTAACTAACTATTGTGGGGATGACCTTCTTAAAATACTTCATCTCATTTAATTTTCAGAATAATATATTCTTTAAAGGTTTTATTATGTAGAATCAATTCTTCTAATATAGTTGAAAAGTCTATCTGCATTTGGTTATGGCCTAGAAATTGGAGTTAATGCATAGAAAAGTAGATTGTGTGATGTGAGTACAAAAAGAGGAAGAGGATCTTACTTGCTTATATTGATGAACAATCAAACTACACACTCTATGATATTTTAGGACAAGATGGAGTTGGAAAGCATCTACAATCCACTCATTATATAGTAGGTATGTGTCAGGATGGAGTTGTAAAGTACAATCGATTCATTCTATAGTTGGTATGTATCAATGAAGAAAATTTTCTATTATTTTAATCTATCTTTTATTAGAGTTGATAAAATGCATGTTAAATTTGTAGTATTGTATTTGGTCTGTTATCTCATTTTTTTAAAACAATGATTCTATGATTCAAGAAAGTTCAATTCAACTACAAATACTGCTTTCAACAAAATTCTAAAAATTCTCTTCTACTCACAATTTCTTTTTTAGTTGTGGAGAGAGGCAAGGGATTAGTTCATTGATGGTCTAGATATACATCGGAACACGGGGCCTATGAGAAACCTATCATGTTTGATGTATCAATAATCCCTCCTTCCAAATTGCTTTATCCTCTCATATCAAGTTTCTTCTATGCATGACTGTCTTTTTCACCTTTAAGTATACTGGTAAATCAGAGAAGCACAACCTCATCGGAAAAAATTATCTTTAGTATATTATAAACACCAATCTCCAGGGTTTTTAGGCTTACGCAAGATTTGCTATGAGATGTTACTACTATGATCCTTTTATAGCATATAAAGGCTTAATTTATGTCTATTTCCTCTTCCATTTAAGGGACAAGGTTGATCTAAATCAATTAAAAATAGCATATCAGTAAGCAACATTGACTTAAAACAAAAGTCTAAATTATATGATAAGTTGGTGAGAATTTAGCTTTCACTGGAAGGAGAATTAGAAATAATATAAATTAAGGTAAGCTTCTTACATATTTGAAATGTTGAGTAAAAGGAGAAATTATCAGAAGAAAAAAGAATAGAAAGAGGCCTGAAGGGAACTATGTATGATAGTTTTCTTGGAAATTGTTTATTATGCTGCTTTCTTGTATTTCTGGAAATATATCAATGTTGCATAGTTAGTTGATTAATGGACATTCTTGTGCTAACTTTATCATTAACTTTACAACATACTGTTTGGTTGCTCGAGGAGTCAGTTCAACGATAAGTTTTAATAGTCTTTTTGAAACCTGTTCAACATGATTTTGTGTTAAACTATGCAGGTGAAAAGGTCGCTTCGGCTCCTCCAAATAGCCTGGACAAGGAATTTTGTGTTTTATTTTTTAAAATTGAGTTAAGATAAAAATGTGATTCTTTAGATAAAGATAAAGATTCAATTTTTTTTTTTTAAAAAAAACAAATTGCCACATGGGTAAGTTCAAAAACTTTTTTTATGTAAGGAAAATTAAATCATGTTTTTTCACTTCTTTTTTTAAAAAGAAAAAATTGTAGGTCATTAAACTTAAAAATAAACTTAATTTTAAAATTCAAATGGTTATATTTAAAATTGACATTGATACTACTTAATGTAATTTAATGTCTATGTTTTAAATTTGAGTTAAAATAAATATGTGATTATTTATATTTATGTTATTCAATTTAATTTAATGTTCATTTTTTGAATTTGAGTTAAGATAAACATGTGATTCTTTACATAAAGGTAAAGTTTCAAATTTATTTAAAAAAAATAAAATAAACTGCCACATGGGCAAGTTAAAACAATTCTTTACGTAAGAAAAATTAAATCATATTTTTTTACTTCATTTTTTTATATAAAAAATGCCATTAAAGTGAAAAATAATTTTATTTTAAAATTCAAATGGTTATATTTAAAATTTACATTTATACTATTTAATTTAATTTAATGTTTATTTTTTGATTTCAGTTAAGATAAACATGTGATTCTTTAGATAAAGATAAAGATTCAATTTATTTATTTAAAAAAAAAAAAAACTGCCACATGGGTAAGTTAAAACACATTTTTTATGTAATAAAAATTAAATCATGTTTTTTTACTTTTCTTTTTTTTTATATAAAAAATAGTAGGTCATTAAACTTAAAAATAAACTTAATTTTAAAATTCAAATGGTTATATTTAAAATTGACATTGATACTACTTAATTTAATTTAAGGTTTATTTTTTAAATTTGAGTTAAAATAAATATGTGATTCTTTACATTTATATTATTTAATTTAATTTAATGTTCATTTTTTGAATTTGAGTTAAGATAAACATGTGATTCTTTACATAAAGGTGAAGTTTCAAATTTATTTTTATTTTTTTAAAAAATAAACTGCCACATGGGCAAGTCAAAACAATTCTTTACGTAAGAAAAATTAAATCATATTTTTTTAGTTCATTTTTGTTATATAAAATATAGTAGGCCATTAAAGTGAAAAATAATTTAATTTTAAGATTCAAATGGTTATATTTAAAATTTACATTTATACTATTTAATTTAATTTAATGTTTATTTTTTGAATTTGAGTTAAGATAAACATGTAATTCTTTACATAAAGATTAAGATTCAATTTTTTTTTTTAAAAAAAAATACTGCCGCATGGGTAAGTTAAAACTCTTTTCTTTTATGTAAGGAAAATTAAATCATGTTTTTGTACTTCTTTTTATTTTTTATAAAAAATAGTAGGTCATTAAACTTAAAAATAAATTTAATTTTAAAATTCAAATGATTATATTTAAAATTGACATTGATACTACTTAATGTAATTTAATGTCTATGTTTTAAATTTGAGTTAGAATAAACATGTGATTATTTACATTTATATTATTTAATTTAATTTAATGTTCATTTTTTGAATTTGAGCTAAGATAAACATGTGATTCTTTACATAAAGGTAAAGTTTCAAATTTATTTTTTAAAAAATAAAATAAACTGCCACATGGGCAAGTTAAAACAATTCTTTAGGTAAGAAAAATTAAATCATATTTTTTTACTTCATTTTTGTTATATAAAAAATGTCATTAAAGTGAAAAATAATTTTATTTTAAAATTCAAATGGTTATATTTAAAATTTACATTTATACTATTTAATTTAATTTAATGTTTATTTTTTTATTTCACTTAAGATAAACATGTAATTCTTTAGATAAAGATAAAGATTCAATTTATTTATTTTTAAAAAAAACTGCCACATAGGTAAGTTAAAACACATTTTTTATGTAAGAAAAATTAAATCATGTTTTTTTACTTTTTTTTTTTTATATATATATAAAAAATAGTAGGTCATTAAACTTAAAAATAAACTTAATTTTAAAATTCAAATGGTTATATTTAAAATTGACATTGATACTACGTAATTTAATTTAATGTTTATTTTTTAAATTTGAGTTAAAATAAACATGTGATTCTTTACATTTATATTATTTAATTTAATTTAATGTTCATTTTTTAAATTTGAGTTAAGATAAACATGTGATTCTTTACATAAAGGTGAAGTTTCAAATTTTTTTATTTTTTTTTTAAAATAAACTGCCACATGGGCAAGTCAAAACAATTCTTTACGTAAGAAAAGTTAAATCAGATTTTTTTAGTTCATTTTTGTTATATAAAAAATAGTAGGCCATTAAAGTGAAAAATAATTTAATTTTAAGATTCAAATGGGTATATTTAAAATTTACATTTATAATATTTAATTTAATTCAATGTTTATTTTTTGAATTTGAGTTAAGATAAACATGTAATTCTTTACATAAAGATTAAGATTCATTTTAAAAAAAATAAAAAAAATACTGCCGCATGGGTAAGTTAAAATCCTTTTTTATTATGTAAGGAAAATTAAATCATGTTTTTGTACTTCTTTTTTTTTATATATAAAAAATAGTAGGTCATTAAACTTAAAAATAAACTTAATTTTAAAATTCAAATGGTTATATTTAAAATTGACATTGATACTACTTAATGTAATTTAATGTCTATGTTTTAAATTTGAGTTAAAATAAACATGTGATTATTTACATTTATATTATAATTTAATGTTCATTTTTTGAATTTGAGTTAAGATAAACATGTGATTCTTTACATAGGTAAAGTTTCAAATTTATTTTAAAAAAATTAAAATAAACTGCCACATGGGCAAGTTAAAACAATTCTTTAGGTAAGAAAAATTAAATCATATTTTTTTACTTCATTTTTGTTATATAAAAAATGCCATTAAAGTGAAAACTAATTTTATTTTAAAATTCAAATGGTTATATTTAAAATTTACATTTATACTATTTAATTTAATTTAATGTTTATTTTTTTTATTTCAGTTAAGATAAACATGTGATTCTTTAGATAAAGATAAAGATTCAATTTATTTTTTAAAAACAAACAAACTGCCACATGGGTAAGTTAAAACACATTTTTTATGTAATAAAAATTAAATCATTTTTTTTTACTTCTTCTTTATTTTTATATAAAAAATAGTAGGTCATTAAACTTAAAACTAAACTTAATTTTAAAATTCAAATGGTTATATTTAAAATTGACATTGATACTACTTAATTTAATTTAATGTTTATTTTTTAAAATTTGAGTTAAAATAAATATATGATTCTTTACATTTATATTATTTAATTTAATGTTCATTTTTTAAATTTGAGTTAAGATAAACATGTGATTCTTTACATAAAGGTGAATTTTCAAATTTATTTTTATTTTTTTTAAAATAAAATGCCACATGAGCAAGTCAAAACAATTCTTTACGTAAGAAAAGTTAAATCAGATTTTTTTAGTTCATTTTGTTATATAAAAAATAGTAGGCCATTAAAGTGAAAAATAATTTTATTTTAAGATTCAAATGGTTATATTTAAAAGTTACATTTATACTATTTAATTTAATTTAATGTTTATTTTTTGAATTTGAGTTAAGATAAACATGTAATTCTTTATATAAAGATTAAGATTCAATTTTTTTTTAAAAATAAATAAATACTGCCGCATGGGTAAGTTAAAACACTTTTTTTTTATGTAAGGAAAATTAAATCATGTTTTTGTACTTCTTTTTTTATATATATATATAAAATAGTAGGTCATTAAACTTAAAAATAAACTTAACTTTAAATTTCAAATGGTTATATTTAAAATTGACATTGATACTACTTAATTTTTTTTTTTTTTTTTTAATTTGAGTTAAAATAAACATGTGATTCTTTACATTTATATTATTTAATTTAATTTAATGTTCATTTTTTAAATTTGAGTTAAAATAAACATGTGATTCTTTACATAAAGGTGAAGTTTCAAATTTTTTTATTTTTTTTTAAAATAAACTGCCACATGGGCAAGTCAAAACAATTCTTTACGTAAGAAAAGTTAAATCAGATTTTTTTAGTTCATTTTTGTTATATAAAAAATAGTAGTCCATTAAAGTGAAAAATAATTTAATTTTAAAATTCAAATGGTTATATTTAAAATTTATATTTATACTATTTAATTTAATTTATTGTTTATTTTTAGAATTTGAGTTAAGATAAATATGCGATTCTTTAGATACACACAAAAAGATAAAAGATGGATAGAAAGATACTGTTAGAAAAACTGTATATAAAGAAAAAGATTGTTAATTGTAATAGCACTAGATAGAGAGTTTGATAGTTGGTTGCTAGTTTTTTTTTGTTTTTTTTGATACTGTTGTAAATGAGATTTTTTTTATTGGTGTTTTAATAATATATGATTCGTTCGATTAGGGAAGAAAATGAACTAATCAAATAATCTCTTTTCTGCTAAAGTAATGTACTTAGTTAATTTGGAGTCAGTATTATTTTGAAATTTATAAATAAAGGACAAAATGAGAATATAGTTATATATATAATCTTAATTGTTTATAGAGTAAATACATAATTACACCATTGATCTTGTCCGAGTTTTGCAAAAAGACACCTAAACTTTAACTTCGACCTATTACCTCCACGATTCTTCTTTATTTCGTTGCAAATACATCATTTTTCGCTGAATCTCAGTCACAATAAAGAGAGTGGATGCACGCACCAATCAGGTGCCGCCACGTGTCAAATATTTTTAATTTCATATTTTATTTATTTTTTTAATAATTTTTATCTTTTTATTTAATTTATCATCCCCTCTTCCCCCACCCTGCGTCTAACAGCTCCCCCCTCCCCACGCGTCCAGGTCAACAGCTCCCCCACACCCCCCACGTCCAGTTTCCTCCATTAAAATGGAGCTTAAAGCTCCTATACAATCTCCATTTTAATGAGCTTTAAGCTCCGTTTTTATTTATGACCCCACCCCATCTCCCCACCCCCACCCCGTCCAACACCTCTCTCCCCAATTCCCGTCCAATTCCCTCCATTAAAATGGAGCTTAAAGCTCCATTAAAATGGAGATTGTACATCATATTTTCTTTTTAAAATTATGGTGATGATGTTGTTGTTGTTGTTGCTTTAATTGATGTTGTTGTTGTTGTAATTGATGTTGTTGTTGTTGTAATTGATGTTGTTGTTGAGTTATGGTGATGAAGAAGAAGTTGGGGAAGAAGACAATGGTGGATAAGTGGGATTGGGGGGTGGGGTGAGTGGGGGAGGGTTATGAAATAATTTTTAAAAATAAATAAATATTAATTAAAAAAATATATAAATTATATATTAAATTATTTCACGTGGCAGCTTCTAATTGGTCAAAAAAGTCAATTTTTGCCTTTTCACGCTCTTGTGGCGCGTGTATACACGTAGAGGATCACAATGGTGTATTTGCAACGAAATAAAGAAGATTTGTGGGGTAATAGATCGAAGTTAAAGTTTAGGTGTCTTTTTAAAAATTTCGAACAAGATCAGTGGTGTAATTATGTATTTACTCTTGTTTATATGACGAGTTTAAAGCTCATAATGAACCTATTTCAACTTTTGACTATTTGTATCAAATACTACATATGAATATGATGTTAGAATTTGATTCAGAAGTTATTCCACGAATACATTATATATAGTTTTATGGAGTTGTTGTTCTAAGATACATACTGTTATAGTATTTTTCTAGATACACCGGAAAGAAGAAATATGAGATTTGAGATTCTGCAAACATGAAATTATATTTTACATAATCAACAAACAAGAGCAAAATTTAAAATAATTATTTTTCTTATAATAGGTCGCGCATCACGCGGGTACTTATACTAGTTATTCTTTTATTTGAGAGGTCGGAATCTTTCTACTTTTTATATATTTGTCCATGAGCTATTTGGCATAAAGAGAAAAGGATAATTTCTTTTAGAAACACTAGTTGGCACAGTTATCACCCAAAAATTATTTGTTCTGTGTTCATTTCTTTTGAAACAAAGATTAACTTTACCGAAGCTTTAATCAAAATTCTTTGCTCTGTTTCACTGTCAGTTGTTTGAAGCATGAAGGATGCTGTAATATTAAAATTTCATAGTTACATTTCATTTGTTCTTTTATATTATATTTCGAGCGTTAATATAATAATAATAATAATAATTCAGATTTGTTCTAGTAAAGTTTAAATTCAAAATGTCCGCAAAGAGTTTGAAGCAAAACTAAAATAACAAATTTAAATTTTAAATATAATACTTACTTTAGTTCCAATAAGTTTTTTGTGTTCTTAATTTGAAATAATGCATTTGACATAATATATATTCTATTTTAGTAGCCGTTTGGCCATGAAAACTAAAATTTTCTGGAGTTGGAATTGAAGTTGGAGTTGAAATTGGAGTTGAAGTTGTGTTTGACCATGTTTTTTTGATTTTTTTTTTTTGACTTTTGAAAAAACTTTTTTAAATATGATTTTATGCCCCAACTTTTACAAATTATCAAAATCACCCAACTAAAATTTACATACTAATGGAAAAAGAACACAATTAGCCATTTTTATAAAAATAATTACATATACATAGCCATATTTAATGAATTTCAATTTTGACATATATAATATTTACATTAATAGTCGTTTTCTCATACTTGAAAATTTTAAATATGAATGTTATATTAACAGATCACTGCTTCCTATTTTTTAGGTAACAAATATTATCTTTCAAACAAATTTATTTTCTTAGGAATTTATCTAATTTATTTATTTTATTTTTCGTTCCAAAAAAATAGGAAATGATGAGTTGTTATTAAATTTTAGGGTGCCGCTAATTTATTTCTTTAATTTTCTTATACATGAAAGATTTTACTATGTGTGAATAAATTATTTCTATGTAAAACATACTTTGCATATTTATGGTATATTATATCATATACCATAAATATATAAATATGCTTAGTATGTTTCTTTATACTTTGTATATTTATACATGTGTGTATATGGTATATACATGGTATAAACTTCATATATAATACACTTTATATATTTATGTTATAAATATGCTTAGTATGTTTCTTAATAATTTGTATATTTATATATGTGTGTATATGGTATATACATGGTATAAGCTTTATATATAACATACTTTGTATATTTCTGTTATAAATAGAGATAATGCATCGAAACACCCCTAAACTTGTAGCCAAAACTTACTTTAAACCCTAAACTTGTATGCCAATTATTTACTCCCCTTAACAACTTTCAAGTGAATTAATTTCCACCCAAATTGCTGATGTGATAAATTTTTAAACAAACAACGAGTGAATAGCCAAAAAAACATGAAAAAAAATGCGGAACCCACATTTTAAATTTTACAAATTCTTTATATATATAAAAAAATAAAACAAATTCATCTTCTTCACTTCTTCAACTTCCCCTTGTTCCCTTCACCCCACCCCACCCCCCAATCCCCCGACACATTGTTGGTGCATTATTTGTAAATTGTCATCACAAGAAACAAGATTAAAGTTGAAAGATCTTGACTTCTTCTCATCTAATTGCCAAATATGATTGAGACTTGCTAAAAATTTGATAAAATTCTTTAATGTGACATTGGAAGATCGGATACTTCATTCTTTTCTTTTTTCACTCCACAGATCACTGTGCACACACACAGTGACATCGAGAGTGAACGGAGGAGGCACACACATCACCAGAAAACACCCACCTTACCGGAAACCACCCACCTCATCGGAAAACACCACGATCGAGACTCCATTTTTTTCTCTTCATAATAGACACACCCATCATAATATATATAATTTTTGTGAATATAAAAATTTGAAATGAAATTGAAGTTGAAGGGAGTCTTATTTATCTTTGTGGCTATGAAAAATTGAAATGAAATTGAAATTGAAAAACATCTATGAACTTGAAGATGAATTTGAAACTTGGAGGTTATTTGGAGTTTGAAAACTTCCTTTTCAGATGAGGAGGAAGGAGAAGGAAGAGAGGGGGGTGGGGGCGGCGGCGGTTGTAGGGGGGATGAAGAAGAAAGCCCACAAGGGAGGGGGTGCGGGGGTGGATGGATCCCTAACTTTGAGATTAACTGTCGTTTACTCTCATTCGCGAGTTCTTCACTGTACACCATTGTAGTGTTTTCTTGTTGTGAATAAGAGAAAACAGGTTATGAAGAAGAAGAAAAATTAAGGGGGGGGGGGACATTTTATTTTTTAATATATATATATATATATTTATTACGTGACAATGACATGACACTGATGTGACACTGATTTGGCAATGACATGACGCATGTGTAGTGCACTCTCCATTGTGAGAGTGGGCTTGTGATTTTGAGGTTGAAATTAATTCACTTAAAAGTTATTAAGGGGGTAAATAATTGTCATACAAGTTTAGGGTCTAAAGTAAGTTTTTGCTACAAGTTTAGGGGTGTTTTGATGTATTATCTCTTATAAATATAATACTTTATATATTTATGGGTATAAATATATTATTTTATGTATAAAAATGTCAAGTATTATGGTATATAAAGATAGCAGTTGCAGTTTAAGGTATAAATTTGTTAAATTGAACATATTTTTTTATGAAAAATTATCACCGATTTATATTTTTAGCATATATATGATATAAACTATTTATATTTGAATAGTATAATAAAGATGTACACAATATAATATATATAATCAAATTAAAAATGAGAATAATTTGTGGCAGTGGATAATTATAGAAAACGATTATCCATTTTAATTAAACGACTATAATTCCTTAAACGTACGTATCACAACAGAAAAATTATTATTATATTATAGTAATTAAGATCATTAGCAGTAAAATAATGTCTTAAATAAGAGATAAAATTAAATAAGGGAAAAAAATAATGACGAGAGAGAAAAATAGATATATATTAATTAGGATATCATTAAGTTTGAAATTATAATTATCTTATTCTTTAAAACTGCTATATACGTAATATTGAAAAAGTAATGTTACAAGGAGAGTTTTATGTAAAAATTTAAAAGATTGAGATTATATGTAATAATAATAAAAGTTGGAATTGGAGTTAGAAAACAACAAAAACTTGTTTTTCCTTTTCAGAAAATTTTTTCAAAATTATTTTTCGAATTTTCATGACCAAACATCATAATTTCCAACTCTGAAAAAATTTTCTAAAAAAAAATAAAAAAAAATTCATGGCCAAACGGGCCCTTAGAATATCTTCCTCTATTTTTTCTTCTAATCTTGGGCAATTTCATGATTAACAAAACTTTTAGGTCTAAATAAATCATTTTCTTTATTACCTGTACTTATAAGAATATTTAAGAGCATCTTTTAATTAAACTTCGATATAAATAACCGTTAAGTCTTCAAAAAAAGATTTAAGAATCTTCCGGAAACCACTTTGATAAAATAATATCTGGGCCGCACATAAGAAGAGGCCTATTATGATTCTTAATGAAGGCAAAAAAAAGTTTGAAACTGAATTGGATAGGATAGTGGCCGAGCAAAACCAGCGCTGCCACAAATTATGACATAGGCTCAGCCACTTGGGCCAACCTTAGACAGACACCCCTCCAAAGTGCAATGAAGATCACCAACCTAAACCGTGGGCTTTCTTGATCACCCATTGACCCCATTCAGGTAAGTATTTCTAACGCTGGTCCTTCCTTTCCTTTAATACCACCCCAGTTCTTTGTTCCCCTTTGCCTCTGCCGATGTGGGAAAACTTTCACTCGCTTATGTTTTCCCATTTCTTTGTTAAGCAGCTATATAAACACATCAAAAACAAACCATGTCATTTGATAGGGTCTTTTTTGTTAATGATTTATGGAAAATACTGTTCTAATTTGGTTTTAAACAAATCCAAAGTGAAATGAGATTGTGCCATAACAACAAAGAATATCATATTCCAAACCATAATAACAAAGAACATCATATGCTTGGAATGTACCTATCCGGTAAGTGAGCCTATCGTAAACAACTTCTCGAGGTACGGACTATGTACACTCTACCCTTTCTAGACCTCACTTGGTGGAATACACTGGGTATGTTATTGTTGTTGTACCTATCCAATAGTCCAACTCCTCGATTAAAATTTATACAAGTTATACCAGCGAGAGAAAACAACCCCCCTCACCAATCACCATATGAATTCTTTTAGGGCAATCTTGAACTTTTAATTTCGTATCACTTGTCCAACTAACCTAAACTTTATAATTAAGTTTATTACTCAAAAGTTCATCATAATTCATAACACTATCCAATTTGCTAGTAAGGAAACTGACTTCCGTTATACCAATCCCACTTAATTAGGTAAACTTCAAGATTACTATTTAGTGGCAAAACTCCTCAACAGTTGGTCAGTAACGGTTACATGGAGATTATAGTAACCCAGGGCAGAGGGTCAGATACACCTTTTAAGTAGATGCCTTAAACGATTAGGCAATAAATAGAGCACCAGTATTTGGTCACTCTCCCTTCTCACAAATGGCAACCTCTTCAATGAGAGAATCAAGCAAGGCTGTACGTTTTGATGTAATATTTGGGCGTTTGTAATTAGAAAGCACAAATGTACTTGATGAAAATCTGAAAACACATCTTCTCTTAGAAACTGTTGTGCTTGAATAAGAAAGCCTTTAAAAACTCAATGCCTAAAGAAAGAATTGATGCCTTTCTTTGGAAGTCAATCACCAATTAACTTGGTAACTCTAGTAGGTGGAACAGCACCAGGATGAAATTGTTGTGGTGCCACAGATGGCATAGAAAGAACTTGTTTGCCTTTGTCAGCTAACTTTGCTAAACTTTTCTGGTCAGGCTTCCTCTGAAAAGAGCTCTGATTTGGTGCCTGGTGCATGAATCCTAGGAAACCATAAGGAAAACGTAAGAAATACAAACGAGTTAACATTTTCACATTTTCATATTGCAACTAAAAATGCAGAATGTTGTTTTTTGGAATCTCTAATATTACACATCTTGGTACCCCTGAGATTACAACTATAAAGGCAACAATTACCTGCAGCAGCAAAAGTATCCTTTGGAGGAACTGAAAAGCTTGCAGGGTTACCACCGATCATCTCAATTTCGAGAGCACGAATAGTCTCGGGATTATAAATTTTCTTCTCACCCAAAAACTGAAGAATTTTTCGAAGCTGGCTTTGATTTTTTCCCCTTGATTTGACGATTGTGGTATATCCGGGCAAGCATGGGACCCAAAACAGGCTTAAAAGCGAGTGCCTCATCTTCAAGCACAAGAGGATTGTTTCGGTCAAGAGAATTGACTCGCCGTGTCAAGCTGCACGATCCAGAAAATAAAATGAGAACACAACTCGAGTATCCTTTTCATCATTAATTCAGCTATAGTTTTTGGACACGTGCATTGCTTGTGTGTCCCATACTATTCAAGAGGATGAGTTATTATTCAAATTGATATCCGACGAGTCATTCGACAAATTGATATCCGATGAGTCATTCGAACGGAAGAATAAATAATAAAGGCATGACATCTCAATTGCCAAGTAAAGGTCACTTGTATATGATCACCCAAAATAACAAATCTTAAAAAAATTTAAGACCAACATGATATTATACCTCTGATTTTGATGTGTCTTAGCTACCATGAGGAAGTCCATAACATACATACACTAAAGAGGCAATAAGAAATATTTTACACTTGAAGGAAAACACATACAAACAAAGAAGAATTCAGAATTAAATATCTAGAAGTATGCGCTAAAACATGAAGTGTCAAGATATCAAATGTTACCTATGACGTAAGATGTCGGTGGCAAGATAGACCATAGGCAGTTGCCTCTTTGGATCATCTACGGAAAACACCCGGTCTCTGAGTGTTTCAGCAAAAGCTGGAACAGATGGAGATTTCTCTAGAAACCAACCCATGGCACCGCTAATTGACTCTCTCTTATCACTAAGATTATTTATAACAGTATTCATGTCCATAAAAGCCATCCAAAGCTCGTACATAAAAAAAAAATTAACCTTAACCACCATAAAGGAATCTGTAACATGGTTTGTTTTTATTCCTTTCACGCATCTTGTCTATCAAAGAAAGATTAAATTCGAGTGCATATCTAATCAATACACCTTCGTATATTAGGATCAGATGGGGGATCAGGAGCAGGTGGGGGAGAATCATATGGATTTACGAAAGCTGATGAAGCAAATTTAGGGTCGTATGGTATACAAGTAGGTGGTTGCTGAAGAAGAAGGGATGGATGGGGTGGTGGAGGGGGTAGTGGAGTCGAGGGTGGAGGAGCGTGTCCGCGGCGACTCACGATCTCAAGGCTCAACCTACGCAAAACCTCTTGAATAGGTACCTCAAGTATGGCAATTTCTTGTAGCAATTGTTTAGATCTTTCAATAACTGCAAAAAGTTTTGGTGGTAAGACCTCTTTAATCATGGAATATTCCATTTTCTTCAGATTATATTGTTTTACTAAAATTCCATATTCTCTGGATATGGAGCTCGCATTCCATCCCGAGGGAATGGGTATTTCCAGATTCCCAGTGCCTCCCCTATGGTTCTTTTGCTTTTGATATTCTCTTTCCATGTTGGATGGTCACTCTACAACCGTCCCTGCGTAGACCACCTTCGGCTGATGATACAATTAAACCCTAATAGTCTATATCATCTATATATTTATACATCTTCAATACTAGTTGCATAATCCTGGTAACTAAGTTTGGGCCCAAACTCCTAATACAAAAATAATAAATTTAAATTTTTAAAAATCTAATTTACGTAACATTTTTATTATTACATAACTAATTTAATTTAGTGATACCCTAATTAGTCTTGTTCGATAAATCTTCATAATTTTTTTTTTTTTTTTTTTTGTCATATAATTAAATAACTTTTAAACGATTTTTTTTTATGAGAATGAATCATGAAGGAGAATTAGCAAACATTTAAACAAACAAATGATGTGTTCGTTATATTTTTGTTTTCACATTTACTGGGTTAAATATTTGAAAGAAGTATTCTTCAGGAAATAGGTTTTTAATTTTTTATTTTTTTTTAAAATTATATTCCTATCAGTGGAATTTCACATTCATTGGATCCTTCCCGCTCTTCAATACACCTTATTTTAACCCTACTCCTGTAGCTCCCACCCTGCCACCCCATACTCTCACCTACTATAGTAATCTAAATTATATACAAATGAACTTTGATAATATTTTTTACTTACATACCAAACACAAGAAAATAAGTGATTTTTTTTTTCAAAAATATTTTAAGAATAAAAAAGCATGTTTTTACCAAACACACTCAAAAACAGAATGTGGATTATTATTAGTAAGACGTTATAAATATTTTGAACACCCATTTCAACATATCATCTCGCTCGATTTAAAAAAAAAAAAAAAGATGCAATTTTTGATTATTCAGATCTATATCGAAAACGAGCAGTTGATGATTGGAAATCAAACTGTAACTTCAAAATTGCACAAATTTTACTAAAACATACAATAACCACATAAAATATAAATAGTAGTCAAACTTAAATTTTCCAAAAGTTAAATACTACATGTATAATCCATTTTACAAAAAATTACTACATGTATAACCCAATTGCAAAGGTTCAAATAAAAATATTATAAAATAAGTAATACATGTGAATAAAACTAATAAATCTAGCGAAAAAATAAAGTTTAAGTCATCGATAAACCTTTAATTTGTTTCGAGATTTCACTTGAGTCCCTCAACTAGAACTAGTACCTATTAAACACCTTAACTATTTAAAAAACTAGTATATGTGCCCGCGCATTGCGCGCATTATTTCATTTAAAAAAAATAAGTAAAGAGAGATAATAGAAACATACGTATATAAACCATGCCTGACATATAAGGGATATTTTATTTTTATTTTTTTGGATTGTTCTTATTATATACTAAAAAAATTTCATCAGATACTAATATTTTTTTATAGTATATGTAATTGATATTTTTTATTATTGTCGATTTCATTAAAAAATATACCATCTTTGTAATGACCCGTCATAGAAATTATTAGCAACGACATCGTTGAGGTGTGGCTTAACCAACCTAATGTCCCTTAAATAAAAGAGCAACAGTTAATGATGGATGACTCAAATTCAATTGCAATGAAGGATCCAGATTAATCAATCACTCCATTTAAATGGGAAAGATAAACATGGAAGGAGTGTGTGAAAATTGGTATGTTCTATATGCATGCTCTTCTTCTCAAAATTTCCTTCTAATTTCTCTTCCTAAATCTCAATCTATTTCTTACCTCCTCATCTTCTCTTCTCTTCTCATTTGTATCCATCTAAGTTCTCAGAACTAAACTGAAATTATTACTGAATTCCTGGGATTGAGCTGATCTTCATTTTATCATCCATACAGGTATGGCATCGATTCTAGTCGAGTAATGATTCTAAGTTGAAAGATTGAGCTGCTGGATTAGGAAGTTTAGCTATAGTTGTTTCTAAATTTGTTTTCCTAGTTTGAATCATCGTTAAATTTCGTTTTCAAAATTCTATTTTTTACTGTTTGAGGATTGTTCATCGAGGAGTTATTGATATTGTGGATTTACTGTACAATTAAATGACTGTGGGTTAGCTGAGTTCATTACAAAGTGGTATCAAAGCGACGATTTTGACTATACTGTGGGATAATGACTGGGGCAGAGGCTACACGAGCTAAACAAGCCGAAGAACACTTGAGGAAAGTGGATGCTCAAGTGCAGGCTAATAAGGCAGAGGTGGACTCTAAGCTTAATGCTATAGAGTCAAGGTTAGCAGAAATGAACTCTAACCAAGAAGACATGAAGCATCTGATGGAGGAAACGCATGGGGCCTTGATGCGATTGTTAGGGCAAGGAAATGGCCAGTCTCCAGTTACTCCGAAAAGCAGTAGCAGAGGTGATGGGCTATTACCTAGGCCTAATAGACCAGTTGAGGCCATGGGAATTGGACCCAATCAAAGATCGTCAGTACCACCCAAAGCTTCAATTTCCTACTTATGGAGGGGATGAACCCCGAGCTTGGTTACGAAGATGTAATAAGTACTTTAACATTTACAAAATTTTGGATCCAGTTAAGAAACTGGAAATGACCACTCCATACATGAAAGGTGATGCTGAGGCTTGGTACTTCTCATATACCTTGACCAGGAGGATGGTGAGGTGGGAAGAATTTTGTGATGAGCTGATAATGAAATTTGAAAAGGATTACAATGATAGTGTGGTAACTGAGTTCAAGATGCTCAGTCAACAAGGGATAGTAGATGGGTATTTGCAGAAATTTAAAGACCTTAGAGCTCTAGTGCTGATGAAAAATATTGGAGTTTCAGAGGATTTCATTTTAGAGTGTTTTATTGGAGGGTTAAAGGAAGAAATAAGAGAGACTGTCAAGATGTATGAACCTGTCAACTTGTCACAAGCTGTATTACTTGCCAGAAAGCAGAAAAAGGTTATCAATGCTAGAGAAAGAAGGGCAAAGTGGTTGCAAAAGGGACCAGTGGTACCATCTAACAAAGATTTGAGAAAAGGGGGAGTTACCAGAGCTCAAGGTTCAGTGGCCAAACCTGAGCTCAAACTAGAGTCAAGAGGATACCAGGTGCGTGTTGGAGATGTGGAGAGAGGTATTTTCCAGGGAATGTATGCAAAGATAAATAATTGAATGCTATCACAGTGGAGGAGGAAGACCATGGAGAGATAGTGCTGGAAGATAATGAAAATAGGCAAGAAGAAGCTAGAACAACACCAGAACAAGCATAAGAGAAGGCAGTATGCTTAAATGTTATGTCATGAACACCAGAGCCCAACAACTTCAAATTGAGAGAGTGGATAAAAAAGAGAGCAATAGTCATGCTTGTAGATTCAGGTAGTACTCATAGTTTCTTGGATAGTCAGACTGCAAAGGAGCTGGGATTGATTGCACAGGTGGACACCCCTCTAAGAGTAACAGTGGCTAATGGCCAACAAATGTACAGCTACGACAATGTCACTAAGGATAAATGAAGAGCAAATGGAGTTGAGTTTGAAGATAAGTTCAGGTTGTTGAACTTGGGAATTGTTGATATGGATTTAGGTGGAGATTGGATGAGAGCATATACTGCAGTCACTTTTGATTATGATCTTTATAAGTTGGAGGTCAAGCAAGATGGGAAAATGCTGACTCTCAAGAGGGAAACATGTCAAGCAACACTACATCAGATATCAGCTAAATCTATGGGTAAGCTTCTGAGAAAGGGACAAACATTACTAGCTCATTTATTTCTTATGGCAGGTAGTACCACTGAGGCTGAAGAACTAATACTTGAAGAAGTACAAGAGGTGTTGGGATATTATGCCAAGATTTTTGAAGAACCTAAATCCTTACCTCCTATTAAAGATCATGACCATGCAATTCCAATCATTCCTGGAGCAAAACTAGTGTCCCTGAGGCCCTACAGATACAACCACTACAAAAAAAATAAATTGGAGAAACAAGTATCAGAAATGATGGAGTTGGGAATCATCCAGCCAAGTCACTCGTCATACTCATCACCAGTGTTACTAGTTAAGAAAAATGATGGGAACTGGAGGTTCTGTATTAATTATAGGGAGCTGAACAAAGTTACAATTAAAGATAAATTTCCTATACCCATAGTTGATGATCTATTGGATGAGTTACAAGGTTCCAACTTATTTTCCAAGATTGATCTAAGATCTGGTTATCATCAGATCAGGATAAAGTCAGAGGACATTCATAAGACTGGTTTCAGAACTCATCATGGCCACTTTGAGTTTAGAGTAATGCCATTTGAGCTAACAAATGCCCCTGCTACCTTTCAATCTCTGATGAACTCTATATTCCAACAATACTTAAGGTATTTTATTTTGGTTTTCTTTGATGACATACTAGTATACAACAAGAGCTTGCAAGAACATATGGAGCATTTGAAGATAACCTTTAATATTCTTCAACAGAACCAACTATATGCAAAAACATCAACGTGTAGTTTTGCTAAACATCAGGTGGAGTATCTGGGGCACATCATCTCTATAGAAGGGGTAGCAACAGACCCTACTAAAGTAGAAGACATAAAACCCAGGCCTGTCCCAAAAAGCTTGAAAGATTTGAGAGGGTTCTTAGGACTTACAGGTACTACAAAAGATTTGTTACGGATTATGGAACCATTAGCAAACCACTAACCACTTTATTGAAGAAAAACTCTTTTCAGTGGAGTGTTGAGGCTGTGAAAGAATTTGACAAGCTGAAGATGGCTATGAGCACTGTACATGTGCTTGTAATGCCAAATTACCACAAGAAGTTCACTATTGAAACTGATGCTAGTCACCTTGGTATAGGTGTTGTTCTGACATAAGATAATAAACCCTTGGCTTATTGCAGCAAAGCCCTTTCTCAAAGAGATATAGGGAAATCAATTTATAATAGGGAGTACATGGCTGTGTTAGCAACAATAGATAAGTGGAGACACTATGTACAACATGGACACTCTATCATTAAGACAGAACATTTCATCCTCAAGTATCTACTAGAACAAAAAGTAACCACTGCAATTCAACAAAAATAACACACTAAATTATTAGGACTGGATTATGAAATCATTTATAGGAAGGGAGCTAAAATAGAGTGGAAGATGCCCTCTCTAGAATTCCTGAAGAATAGGGTGAGGTTAATGTTATCTCTGGGGTGTAACCTGTATAGATACAAGTTATGGAGAAGATTTATGAGGGTGATGAGCAAATTCAAAACTTAGTGACTACATTAGCTGTTCAACCGGACAACTACTAAGATTATAAGATGACTTCAGGGGTGCTCAAATACAAGGGAAAAATTTATGTGGGTAAGGCTACTAATTTGAGACAACAACTGCTAGGCATAATGCATACCTCATCCCTAGGAGGACATTCAGGCTAGCTAGGAACATTAATAAGGCTACAACTATATTTCTATTGGCCAACTATGAAGAAAGATGTGCAGGTCATGGTATCTACTTATGATATATGCCAAAGGTGCAAGGATGAAAATTTGGCTCCACCGGGGCTCTTACAACCCTTGGCCATCCCCACCTTAAGCTTGGAATAATATCAGTCTAGACTTTATAGAAGGACTACCACTTTTCAGAGGTAAAATTGTGATTCTAGTGGTTGTGGACAGATTAAGAAAGCATAGTCATTTCTTATCCTTACACCACCCTTATAATGCTGTGCAAGTGGCTGATTTGTTCATCAAAGAGATCTACAAGTTACATGGCTTTCCTAAAACCATAGTGTCTGATAGAGATAAGCTTGTCACTAGCATGTTCTGGAAGCACTTGTTCAAGTCTGCTGGTACCACCTTGTGTATGAGTACAACTTATCATCCAAAATTGTATGGACAAACAGAGAAACTTAACAGATGCTTGGAAGGATACCTTAGGGACATGGTGATGAGCTAGCCTAAGTTATGGTACAATTTGCTACACCTGGCGGAGTGATGGTACAACACTAACTTCTACACTGTACTTCAATATACCTCTTTTTATGCCACGTATGGTTATGACCCACCCCAACTACCAATGGGACCCTACAGTGAGAACCCAGTACAAGCAGTGCAAGACTTACTACAGTTCCAACAAATATTAAAAGACCATCTAGTCCAAGATCAAGCTAGAATGAAGTGGTATGCAGATTAAAGGAGGAGTGAAAAAGAACTGCAAGTAGACGATTGGATATGTCTTAAGTTGCAGTCGTATAGACAGACTACTATGGCATTGATGATATATCTTAAATTGTGTCCTAAGTTTTATGGACCCTATTTAGTGTTGCAAAGGATCAGCCAGGTGTCTTACAAGTTGCAATTACCAGCTGGTTTTCTCATCCATCCTGTTTTTCATGTCTCACTCCTCAAGAAGAGAATTAGACCTGATGTCACCCCTTCACAACAACTGTCACTAGTAGGTGTTGATGGTAAAATCTTAGTACATTCTGTAGCCATGCTACAGAGGAGAATGGTTAAGGAGAACAACCACGTAGCTGTCAAGGTTCTCATCTAATGGGATAACTAATCTCCTGAAGAAGCAACCTGGGAAGATTGGTCATTTATCAAGTCACACTTTCCAGAATTTATACAACTGTAGGAATCACATTCTTGAGGACAAGAATCCTTCGATGGGCGATGGAATGTAATGACCCGTCATAGCAATTATTAGCAACGATGTCGTTAAGGTGTGGCGGCCCTTAAATAAAAAAACAGCAGTTAATAATGGATGGCTCAGATTCAATTGCAACGAAGGGTCCAAATTAATAAATCAGTCCATTTAAATGGGAAAAATCAACATGGAAGGAGTGTGTGAAAATTAGTATGTTCTATACGCATGCTCTTCTTCTCAAAATTCCCTTTTAATTTCTCTACCTAAATCTCAATCTATTTCTTACCTCCTCATCTTCTCTCCTCTTCTCATTTGTATCCATCTAAGTGCTTAGAAATGGACTAAAATTATTACTAAATTCCTGGGATTGAGTTGATCTTCATTTTATCATCCATATAGATAGGGCATCAATTTGAGTCGAGTAATGATTCTGAGCTGAAAGATTGAGCTGTTGGATTAGGAAGTATAGCTATAGTTGTTTCTAAATTTGTTTTCCTAGTTTGAATTACCGTTAAATTTTGTTAAATTTCATTTTTGAAATTCTATTTTTACTATTTGAGTTAATAATGGATGGCTCAGATTCAATTGCAACGAAGGGTCCAAATTAATCAATCAGTCCATTTAAATGGGAAAAATCAACATGGAAGGAGTGTGTGAAAATTGGTATGTTCTATACGCATGCTCGCATGCTCTTCTTCTCAAAATTCCCTTCTAATTTCTCTACCTAAATCTCAATCTATTTCTTACCTCCTCATCTTCTCTCCTCTTCTCATTTGTATCCATCTAAGTGCTTAGAAATGGACTAAAATTATTACTGAATTCCTGGGATTGAGCTGATCTTCATTTTATCATCCATATAGGTATGGTATCAATTCGAGTCGAGTAATGATTCTGAGCTAAAAGATTGAGCTGTTAGATTAGGAAGTATAGCTATAGTTGTTTCTAAATTTGTTTTCCTAGTTTGAATTACCGTTAAATTTTGTTAAATTTCATTTCCGAAATTCTATTTTACTATTTGAGAATTGTTCATCGAGGAGTTATTGATATTGTGGATTTACTGTTCAATTAAATGACTGTGGGTTAGCTGAGTTCATTACAATATTTTATACTCCAGGGACAGGGCCAATATGCACAAATATTTTGCAAAATCTAAGCTATTAAATACTATGCATAACAACAGTAATGCCATAAGATTCTTTCTTGTAATGACATAAGATTCTTTTTTTTTTTTTTGGGTCTACTTATCATTTCAAAAGAACTAATTTACATTTATTACTGAATATAAAACGCTTGTTTATGAAAAAAAATCAAAAATCTTTTTTTTTACAGTTGGATAGCTATTTTCTTTAGTAGTATGTATATGCATGAATAATTAATTATATATGTATAAAAGTGCAAAGATAAATATATATATATATATATAGAGTGAAGAGTGAGTTGGAGGACGACCAAGGGTATTATAGTAATTTCACAGTATAAATACATCATCCAAAATTTATCTCTTTTTGTGGGCCTCATTTCCCGTTCAATCTTTTCTTTCTTTTTTAAAATGCACTACTTCTCACTTCTCACTTCTCACCTTAGCCATATAACCCAAGAGAATTTTTTTAAGATAATCTACAATTCTATGTTGATTATACAATTTCAAATTAATATCATTTCAACGAGTTTTAAATTTCAATTGTTGCAGTTAGTTAGAAACTAGTTTAGGATACGCGCCCCGCGCGTGTACCTCGCTTCAATGAATTCCATTTTATAAAATCACTTTGATACTATAAAAAAATATATCCCTGCAATTGTTTTAGCCATTATAGTAGATTTTTATCTTATAAATTTTATATTTATTTAAATGATATAGCTTGTAACTAAAAAAAATATTAAAAATAATGACGATATACGTTTACTGACAATTGAAACAATTGCATATTATTAAATTTTAAAAGAAAGTTCATATAGAATTAGAATGACTAACCAAGTTATAATTGTGATGGAATTTAACATCCAAGAAATCCGGGCAAAATTGTAAATAAGTCAATATGAACAAAAATCATAAGAAAATTCTCAATCAACAATCGTTTATCGAGAATACATGATAATTTGTTATTTTGAACTTCAATTTTTTTATAAAATAATGTAAACAAAGTGAGACAACTATCATTAATTAATTAGTTAAAGAAATCCTTAGTTAAAAGTGATTCAAACCTAAACAATCTAAAACTTAATAGCTATTTAGATTTTATAAAATACATGACTTTTTGATTTATAAGGAAACACTTCTTTAAAAAAAGAAAGAACGTTTTTTTTTTAAATTACTTCAGGATAGTTATGATTTTATTTTGGGAAACTTAAGGACTTTTTTTTCCTCACAATTTAACAAAACGTGTTTTCTATTTTTTTCCTCAAAAATTTAAATTGGGTGTTTTCTTTTCTTGAAACTTTATGACAGTTAGTTGGTTTTTGTATTTTATAAGGAAAAGTTTTCAAAAGATATTTTTCTTTTGTATGTAGGTCTCCTTAATTTTAAATATTATAATATAATGATATAATAATTGAAGAAAAATTGTAAAATGACCTTTTTGTCTAAAGCATAAACTTTTAATGAAGGGTAAAAAGTTCAAATCACTTTTCTAAGGGTCTTCACACTTTTAATATATTATAGATTATAAATTATAGATATAGATATAAATTATTCAATCAAAAATATTATAAATTTTGTTTCAAGTTTTTTTTTTTTAAATAAAATGTTAAAATACTCACAAATTGCATATGAAAAGACATCCCTCTTTAATACACTACTTGAAAATAATATGAAATAAAATTTTGAAAAACATATGGTCATTTCGTATATGTAGGAGTATACTTCTTCATCTATGATCAAACTTAGTTTGATGCTTTTTGTGATTCATGACAAATTCAATGTTACATTATACATAAGTGAGATAAGCATCCAGTACACCCCCCCCCCCCCCCGAAACACCCTAAGTTTTGATCCTTAGAAAATTTCTCGATTTTGAGCTCACTGGATATCATACGACTTGTGGGTACTTGTTGTATGATATAGTACGATTTAGGGTCCCTCCACTCATATGATAATCAGTGTAGTATGGTTGGATTCTGTTCAAGGTACTACTAGGCATCCTATTAGTTCGTGTGTTAGGGTACGAGTGGTATGTTACCAAGTCGTATGGTGCCCTATGTCTAGCTTAGAAGATTCTTCGTAGGGTACGATTTAGGGGGTACCAATTGCGTGATGGGATAAGAATTGGTCTAGGGACTTATACATTGGACAGTGTTGGGGTTCTAGTTGCTGCCTAGGATACGAGTGGTGGGTACCACTCGTATGTTAGGGTATGGTTTGGGTGGTGAAGTCGTACCCACCTGCGGAAATTCTTTCACAGTTTAAGTTGAGGGTATTCTGGACATTTTTATCTTAACCCCTCATGACTCCACGACCTAAAATACTCTTGGGACATTATTTACCCTATTATTCTAATCTTAAATACTCTAAAAACTCTCTCAAGTTCTTGGGTTAAGCAAAGGCTAGGGTTTCATCAAGAGGGTCAATTAAGGTTTTCAAAGGGAGATTTCTCTCTGTCATCTTTGTAATCTAAGACATATTACTCATCCCTCATTGTTAGTTCCATTAAATTCATGTTTTAATGAATAGATTTCATTATTTAAGTATGAGTATTGTTTTGTTTTCAAATTAATGTTGGGGGTTTTGGTTGTAAAGGTTTGGATAAAGATTTCTCATGTTTAATTATGGTTTTTCATATTATAATGTTGGTTTGAACATTGTGGAATGCACGGTAATGGTAAATGGGTTTAGGGGCACTTTGGATTCCCAAATTGCTTGGTTTTTGGTTTTGGAAACTATATGCCCTCAACATATTTGTTAAAATGCCTATGAGAAAGCTTTAATCACGTGGTTTGACTTGTATTAAAACTATTGCATTGTATACTTTGGTAATGGAACTTAAATGTTTAATCCATAAGGCCTTGGTGGCCATGGTTATGGCTTAATTTGATAATCCTATGGGGTATATGAGAATCCCCTAAGGTATGGCTAATGAGATTTTTTGCAAGCTATAGTCGGTATGAAGGTACCACTTCTTATAGCCTTGGTTAATAATATATGGAATTGGTGGTTTGGTTGTGTTCTAATGACTTTATTGTGCAATAATGGTGAGTTGTGATATCTAACCGTGAAGGTGCGAGTCCAATGGACGGACACTGGAAACTCATGTTTATCGACACGAGGATTGGTCATAGAGACCATAGACTTGTGAGATACACGAAAATCCCCTAAGTTATACTTGTATATATGTAACATGGAGGGTGAAGGGTACACGGGAATCCCTTGCCCCTGTGATATCTCCAATTCATGTGGCTATACGCACTATGGCCCATTCAGGAAGTAACACTAGACCCATATAACCCGTGGGTGGTTCTAGGACGGTTAAGCTACACATACCCAGGTTAATGGTTTTAAAGGCATGCTAAATTCGGTTCTTTTTTTGGCATGGATTATATATATATGGATGTGAATGCATATGGTTATTTACTTGGTTTTAAGTATTGGTGTTGTTTTATCCTTATCTTGAGTGCATGCTAGCGTTCACCCACTAACCCGTCTTCGGACGCTGTATGCCCACGCGATGCAAGAATAAATCATACTACTACTCCTGCTTAGTGACTGGATTTGGGGACAACTTAGAGTTAGATTGAAGTGGTGAGCTTCCATACTCCAGAAGGCTCCATTTCTTGTTATGGTCTTATCTTCATACTTTGGTTATTTCTTAGACATTGGTTTTGGCTATGGTCGGGGGCATGTCTCGATTGAATTTGTCTTATAGAGGCTTTTGAGACTACTATGGGTTGGTATGGGCAGTGTTGGTATTGATGTCAGCCTTGGCATTGGTATTATGGTTGGTACCTTTTGATTGTATGTGATTTATGATTGTTCCATCTTATTATGGAATGGTTATGGATTGGTTTACGTTATAGTTGATGGTTCAGTGTTGGATGGTTTAACTTATTTTGGTTGGTCATGGTCATGAACCTATCCCAAAGTCTTTGAGTTGTAAACAACTCTATCTTGTTATATGTTCGGAATTCATCCGACTCAAGGTATGTGTTTGGAGATTGGGTTGGGTATCGGGGGTGGTCTCCGATCCTTGTTGGACTTGGAATGCCCATCATGACAAGGCCCTGATTTGGGTCGTGTCAAGTTGGTATCAGAGCCCTAGGATCATGGTTAACTAAGACTCTACAAAGCCATATCGAGTAGAGTCTCTTTTAAGGGTGTGTAGCGCACCACACTTATAAGAGAGAGGCTACAAGACATTTAGAATGTTTTTTTTTCATGTGTTCTATTTTTAAGCTTTGGAGTCTAAGTCCTGGAATCTTCTCTAATTCTCATTTGTTCACTTTTCAGATCATGCCTTGATGATCTGATGCTCATGGAAACTCCTCTATCCTAACTAAATATAATGTTGAGAAACACGCTCTACTCATGGGATCCATACTCAATTTAGGGGTCCAGTTCCTGATAAACCTGGAGTTCTACCAGTTCCCTCTAGTCCTCCTCAGGGTAATATGCTGAATGCTGAATTTCGTCAATCGATTCATATAATTGCTCAGCTGGTAGTTTATCAGGTTGAGCATGGTGCGTCTGCTACTTTATCTTCTGAGGCCATTAGGGTTGGCTAGTTCATAAGGTTAAATCCTCCAACCTTTACTGGTGTTAAGGTGGAGGAGGGTCCTCAGGGTTTTTGGATAAAATGAAAAGATTTTCAGGGTTGTGCATGCCACGAATGTAGAAGGGGTAGAGTTTGTAGCCTACCAGTTAAAAGACGTGGTGTACTAATAGTACAAGGAATGGAACTAGGCAAGGGGTGACACTGATGAGTCATCACTGTGAGAGGATTTCTCCAATGCTTTTTTGGACTAATTCTTTTGTTAGGAGTTGAGGGAAGTTAAAACAGAGGAGTTTGTCAATCTAAAATAAGGGAAGATATCGGTCAAGAAGTATCCCTTGAAGTTTCACCAGTTTTCTCGGTATGCTCCAGAGATGGTGTGTGATATAAGGGACCGAATGAGAAAGTTTGATTCAAGACTGTTTCATGAGTTAATCCTTAAAAGTAAGGTTGCTTTGCTGATCAAGGACATGGATATCTCTAGGTTGGTTGTTTATATGCAACAGGTGGAGGAGAAAAAGAAAAAATAGGTTGAGTTAAGTGAGAGGCAGTGAAAGAAGTTCGGATTCTCTGAGTAGGGTGGTGGCCAGAAGCAGAGTGGCAGGGATGGTGGTAACTATCTAAAGAAGAAGTGGTGGAGTTTTTGTTCTTTCTCCACGATTAAGGCTCTTTACCCAAAGCCATCGGCTAATTGACGTTTCCACGGTGGGGACAACTTTAGGGCATAGGGTGCCCAAACTCAGGCTAGTGGGGCTCAATTGGCTCTATCATGTCCTCTCTGTAGGTTATGTGGTCATTTGTATTGAGGTTTCTGTGATAAGGGAAGGGACAGGTGCTTCGATTGTTGTCAACAAGGACATATGCTTAGGAATTATCCTGTTTGTAAAGTAGCTTTGGGAGCGAACAAAGTTACTTTTGCATCTTCTTTGGCTCCGGTGCCAAAGGGTGCACCATTTGGCTTCAGCACTGGTCGGAATCGTCTTTATGCACTCACTACCCGACAGAAGTCTGAGGCATCGTTTGGTGTCGTAAATGGTACATTGAAACTCTTTTCTAGTGATGTATACTATTTACTTGATCCTGGGTCCACTCTTTCTTATGTGACCCCATTTGTGGCTGTGTATTTTTGTTTTGTTCCGGAGTGTGTTTCAGACCCTTTTTTGTTTCTATGCCTATAAGTGACTTTATGATTGCTAAAAGAGTCTATAGGGGACGTGTGGTATCTATTGGTAGTAAGGAGATTTTGGTGGATTTGTATGATTTAGATATGGTTGATTTGATGTTATTCTGGGGATGGATTGGTTGCACTTTTTCTATGCTTCCTTAGATTATTGGACCCATATGGTTATCTTTAAATTCTCTAATGAGCCGGTTATTAAATGAGAGGATGGTTCCCTAGATCCTAAGGGGAAGTTTATATCATATCTTAGAGCTCAAAGATTTATCTCCAAGGGATGTCTCTATCACTTAGTCCGGCTTAAAGATTCTAACTCGGAGGGTCCTTCTTTGCATTCTGTTTCAGTGGTGAATGAATTTCCTGAGGTCTTTCCTGATAACCTTCCTAGTTTTCCTCCTGATAGGGAGATTGAGTTTGGGATTAATCTGGATCCAGACACTCATCCAATTTCTATTCCCCCTTACAGAATGGCTCCATCTGAGTTGAAAGAGCTTAAGGAGCAACTCAAAGAACTTTTAGATAAGGGTTTCATCTATCCTAGTGAGGTGTTGGGTGTGTCCAGGGGCTGGGACGATCACCATCGGGGGGATTGGTGGTGGAATGAGGAGGTTAAGAAGAAAGTGGAAACTAAGAAGGGGGCATATGCTAAGTTGATTGAGAGTAAGGATGAAGAAGAGATTCAGGTAAATAGGGAGGAGTATAAGTTTTTGAGGAAAGAGGCTAAGCTAGCAATTACGGTTCCTAAGACGACAACGTTTGAGAACTTGTATGCGAGGCTAGAGGAGAAAGGAGGGGAGAAGAGGTTGTTTAGGCTGGTTAAGGCTAGGGAGAGGAAGGGGCATGACCTCGAACAGGTGAAGTGCATTAAGGAGGAGGATGGTAGAGTGTTGGTGGAGGATGGTCACATTAAGAAAATATAGCAGTCGTATTTTCATAGGCTCTTGAATGATGAAGGGGATAGAGTTATTGTGTTAGGGGAGTTGGAGTACTCAAAAGAAGTATCGTGATTTTAGTTATTGTAGATATTTTATGGTGGAGGAGGTCAGAGAAGCCGTTCGCAGGATGCGAAGGGGTAGGGCGACGGGGCCTGATGAGATTCTCGTAGATTTTTGGAAGTTTTCTGGCGAGGCTAGTTTAAGGTGGTTGATTGATTTGTTTAATGACATTTTTAAGTCGGCAAAAATGCCCGAGGCTTTAAGATGGAGTACTATGATCCCTCTTTATAAGAATAAGGGTGACATTCAGAGTTGCAACAATTACATGGGTATTAATTTATTGAGTCACACTATGAGGATTTGGGAGAGAGTGGTCGAGTTGAGGTTGAGAAAGATAGTATCTATTTCGGAGAACCAATTTGGATTTATGCCCGGGCGCTCGACGACGGAGGCAATTCACCTGGTGTGGATACTATTGGAACAGTACAGGGAAAGAAAGAAGGACCTGCACATGGTGTTTATCGACTTGGAGAAGGCATATGACAAAGTCCCTAGGGAAGTTCTTTGGAGATGCTTGGAGGTGAGTGAGATCCTGGTGGCGTATATCAGAGCAATCAAGGACATGTATGATGGAGCTAAGACCAAGGTGAGGACGGCGGGAGATGATTCAGAACATTTCCCTGTCTTGACAGGGTTGCATCATGGATCTACTCTTAGCCCATTTTTATTTACTTTGGTGATGGATATGCTGATGCGGCGTATCCAGAGAGAGGTACCTTGGTGTATCCTGTTTGCAGATGATGTGGTTCTGATTGATGAGACTCGGGGGGAGGGGTGTGTGAGTAATAAATTAGAGGTGTGGAGACAGACTCTTGAGTCAAAAGGGTTTAGGTTGAGTAGGAGCAAGATCGAATATTTGGAATGTAAGTTTAATGACTTGAGGTAGGAGGACATGGTGAAAGTGAGGTTGGATTCTCAGGTGGTGTGTAAGAGGGATAACTTCAAGTATCTTGGGTCCATGATTTAGGGGAATAGTGAGATTAACGAGGATGTCTCTCACCGTATTGGGGCGGGATGGATGAAGTGGAAGCTCGCCTTGGGGGTGCTGTGTGATAAGAAGGTGGCGCCCAAGCTTAAAGGAAAATTCTACAGGGTGGCAGTCCATCCGTCCATGATGTATGGAGTGGAGTGTTGTCCAGTCAAGAACTCTCATATTAAAAAATTGAAGGTGGCGTAAATGCGGATGTTGCCTTGGATGTGTGGGATTATTAGGGGAGATAGAGTTCGGAATGAAACTATCCGGGAGAAGGTTGGAGTGTCTTTGGTGGAGGAAAAGATGCGGGAAGTCTATTTGAGATGGTTCGGACACGTGATAAGAAGGGGTACGGATGCACCAGTTTGTAGGTGTAAGAGGCTTGCTTTGGATGGTTTCAGGTGGGGCAAGGGTAGGATGAAGAAATACTCGAGGGAGGTGATTAGACGGGACGTGGAGCAGTTTCAGCTTATTGAGGACATGACCCTAGAAAGGAAGATCTGGAGGACGCGTATTAGGGTAGAAGGTTAGTGCCAGTTTAGGTCGATAGGGTTGGGCATTACTTGGTGGGTGTATTATTCTTGTTATGATACCTTGTTTCATGTTATGTTACAATTGCTTACTATTATTTGTTCACTATTCGCTATACGTGGAGTATTTATTGCCTTATCATCTTGTTCTATGCCTTTTGTACGGATTTCATTACTATTCCTTATCTTGAGCCGGGGGTCTATCGAAAATAGCCTTGCTACTTCTCCAGAGGTAGTGGTATAGACTGCGTACATCTTACCCTCCCCAGACCTCACAATGTGGGAATACACTGGGTTTGTTGTTGTTGTTGTTTCATCTGTCCTAGTGTGTCCCTGTGGGGTGCACCGATGTTGTTCATGTGTAAGAAGGATGGTTCCTGTAACGCCCCAAAATCTGATTCCCGGGATTCCACATGGTGTTCCAAACTACAAGTAGTCCTAACTAACCCTGGCTGCCTTCTACTAAATCTGAATCTCAAAATAGGGGAATATGAATGTAAAATCATAATAAAAGAGGAAAACTGTTTGAATTATCTGAGTATATCTGAAAATACTAATCTCATCAGTCTGATAAAGCAAATACTGAAAATCTTAATACTACAACTAAAAAGATCTAAAACTAAATCTAGTAATCCGACAAACGTCCATTGACTGAAACTAGAGAGTCATTGGCTCATCTGGAAACTGAAACTTCACCACTCGGGTGCGACAATCTATGGATGCATAATAGGAATAGAGCCAATCGATACCAAGAATAAGATCAAAGTCAACCATATCTAACTCTATTAAGTCTTGCAACATGATCACAATGATAGGACACTTTTTATAGATCTATTTGACAACAACTGACTCACCTACTAGGGTAGAAACCAAGAAAGGCTCAGGGATCTTTTTAGAACTTGTCTCAAAATTTTACTGCAACTAATGGGGTCACATAAGAGAAACTCTACCCAGGGTCTAACAACATATAAACATCAAGATAAAATACACGAAGCATACCAGTAACAACATCCGGAGAATCTTCTTGCTCCTAATGGGATGGTAAAGCATAAAACTGATTCTGGCATTGACCGCCACCAGTACTGGATGATGCACCCTGAGGAGGGGCTGGGTGACCTAGAAGAGCGGGTGCACTAGTAGCCTGAGTCTGGGGACGAACATCTCTGTTTCCCTGTCTAGCATGCGGATACTCTTTGATTCCGTGGTTGGCAGGCCAAAACTATAACAACCTTTCCGACCCCACAAATACTCACCCGAATGGGTCTTGCCACACTTTGCACATGGTGGATAATTGGGCCTACCACTCACACTATTCTGAGATCTGGACATAGAAGACTTACCCCACTATTCCTGCTTGTTTCTGGGTGTAGGAGCACTGGCTGAAGAAGGTGCGGGCATAGATGACCGATTCTGAAACTAGAACGATTTCCTCTTCCAGACCTATTCTGACTATAATCAAACTGCCCTATTTTAGCCTTCTTATTTGCTCTCTCTCTTTCCTTCAACTTCTTTGCCTCAATCTATCAAGCATGCATCATCAATCAAGCAAGATCCATGTCTTCAATGAGCATAGCAGTCCTACACTCCTTAACTACCAATGTAGACACAACGGTCACAAACTTACTCATGCTTGACCTAGGGTCAGCCATTTGATCAGGGTCATACTTAGACAACTAGTTAAACTTGAGGCAATACTCCTTCACTGTCATTGAGCCTTGACTTAGGTTCATGAATTCTTCTATCTTAGCTTCCCTTATCTCACGTGGGAAAGACTTGTCTAAGAACGCATCCTGAAATATCTTCCAAGTCATGGGAGATGCATTCTCCCCACTACTTTTCTTCCATAATACTACCCAATCATATGCAACATCCTTCAGCCTATAGGATGCCAATTCTACACTCTCCTCTTCAGAAACATGCATAATTCAGGTGATCTTCTTCACCTCATCTAGATAAAACTATGGGTCCTCACCTACCTTCGATCCAAAGAATTCCAGTGGGTTCATTCTCATAAAATCTTAAATTTTGGCTGTGACTAAGTCCCCATCTTACTGCAGTGGGACTGCAGCCTGATGGTTTCCCTGAATATTAATGGTCACAGCTTGGGCTAGCGCCTGAAAGACATCCCGAAACTCTGCATGTGACATATTCTCACTTAAAGGATCTGCGGGCTGATGTGGCTGGTTATTGTTTTTACGAGCGTTAGATCGATGAGGAAGAATTTTTTGTCACGTGAAAACATGAGTTAGAAGTAGATAGAGACACTGAACGCATGATAGATCATGAAAGAAGAGATGATTTACTAAAATACTTCGTAGCCTCTTGCTCATAGATATGGCGCACTTCACACCGATGATCAAGACTCTACGTAACACGGATTGTCTGACTCCCTAGGACTCTCTAAACCTTAGGACCTGATACCAAGTTTGTAATGCCCTAAAATCTAATTCCCGGGATGCCACACGGTGCTCCGAACTACAAGTAGTCCTGAGCTAACCCTGGTTGCCTTCTACTAAATCTGAATCCCAAAATAGGAGAATATAAATATAAAATCCTAATAAATGTGGAAAACTATCTAAATTATCTGAGTATATGAAAATACTAGTCTCATCAGTCTGATAAATCAAATACTAAAAATCTGAATACTGCAACTAAAAAGATCTAAAAATTGAATCTAGTAATTCGACAAGCCTGTACTGACTGAAACTAGAGAGTCACTGGGAAGGGCCCCAGCTGACTTAAACAGTCTGAAATGAATACTTAATCTTCTACTAATAAACTAAAAATCTGAATAGCTAAGTCCTTGAACTATGAGGGCTCACCAACTGTAGGGATGTAGACATAGATGCTCGAAATCACTTGTGCTGCTGAAATTGAGCACCTGAACCTACATCATGAGACAATGTAGCACATAGACGTATATGTGGATAAGTTATTTGAGAATGTATTGAGCATATGGGGGTGAATGCAATAAGTAAGCAATATCATCACAGTTTATAAAATCATGCATGCTAAATGTAAATGACTCACATAGGCTCGAGAAACTTGAAAACTGAAGATCATAAATCATGAACAATAAAGCATATAATATAAATCTTGTGAGCCATTACATTAAATTCTAAACTCCGTTCTTTCTGAAAACTACTATATTATCTTGTCAACTGTATGGGAAATACTTCATCTTAAGAATTTAAGAATATTAAAAACCATAACTTTCAAAATAGATGCTTTTATCTTAAGGCTTTAAAACAATAGATTGATTTAAGACTAGGGGAATTCTTTTGGTAGGTTCTTCTAACTGACATTAACCATGTGAGCATTCATGGAGTCCAACGTCTTATCCATGTTAGGGAGATCTGTTCTACCCTTGTCATCGGAATAGAACTTCTTAAGTGATCACAATCTTAGTCATCTACGTAGAAGTGGGAATAATCTTAATCCTATGGTGGCACGTATCTTTGGGGTATAAAACCTTGGTAACATACCCATCTCGGTGCTAAATACTACTCCCATTCTTATGCTCGAAATCTTAAGAAATCCACTTTGAAAATAGCACAAGGGTTTACAAGAAAACCAATTATGCTCTTTCTTTTCTTTAAATCTCAAATCATATGAATAATGTGGATTCTTTATCTTAGCTTAGGACCAAAAGGTCAAATCTTTATCAGAAATCTGAGAATAATCTTATCATAGGGTGCTCATAGCACAAATAATCTTGAAATAACAATCTTTAATTAGGGCTTAATGACCCATGCATCAAACTTATGTTAAAACATTATAATGTTCATGCTTGATAATGTAAACATTGACAAATTGATTCAAAAATCTGAAAATTACTGCAATATGCATGAAAATATGAACATAATTATGTAATTCAACTTCTAAATCATTGAAAAATCTCATAAGATTGTAAATAACAATGATGGGTATAAACCCTAACTTGAATTTCATGGGAAATCATATAAAATTCAGTAAAAATTGGAATTTAAAATAAGTTTTGGGAACAAGGAGGAAAGGATTGTCCTTGTTCATAATCCCACATACCTCAATTGATGAACTAGATGCTAAGACTTGAATCTGAGATCTCTATTGATGCTTTTAAAGTTTATTTTTTGGAGTTCTTGAATTGGGAATCCTTAATCTTGAATTTTCTTGAAGAATTAATGGAGAAATTGAGTTTTCTTGGAGAGAAAATTTGAGCCTTAGAGTTTTCTTTTGAGAGAGAATTGATGAAACAAGCATAAAGTGCTTTGGAATATGCTTAATTCTATGTTTAATACCGATTGGGGCCTTGGGGATTGACCAAAATACCCCCTTTAAACTTTTAAATGGAACTAAAAAATGCAATATTTTTCGAACTGGGTGGCCACCGCGATGCACCACTATCGTGGTGGCTTACTGGAAACTGAGAAATGGGAACTGGGCAGGCAACGCAATGCGCCACTATCGCGGTGCCCTATAGTTTTTCCATTTTGGCCACCTCCGCGACGCGCCACAATCGCAGAGGCTCACTGAAAATTGCCAAATGTGAAGTGGGGCATCACCGTGATGCGGTGGAATCATGAAGTCTCACTAGAATTGGACAATTATGATTTTACTCTTCTCCACGATGCGCTATGGGCCCAAATCATGGTGTTTTGTGATTGAAACTTAAAATAGCCGTAACTTCTTACTCGGTTATCAATTTTAGGCGAATCTTATATCATTGGAAAGCTAATTCAATTTCCTACGCATTGGAGAGTCTAAAACTAGAAAATTCCACACAAAATAATTATTCTTCATTTTGAAAGCTATTCCTTAACATTCTAGGAACAAATTTAAGCTAGGAAAATTATGGGGTCTTACATTCCCTTTGAGTATATATTGACTACTAGCAGTTGAATAAGGTGATGGTAAGGAACACGTATCCTCTTCTGAGGATAGATGACTTGTTTGATCAGTTGCAAGGTGTTAAATTTTTTTCTAAGATCGATATTTAATCAGGGTATCATCATCTTAAGATTAGAGAGGTGGATATCCCTAAGGTAGCTTTCCATACTCAATATTGGCACTTTGAGTTCTTAGTGATGTCTGTTGGGTTGACCAATGCCTCAATGGCATTCATGGATTTGATTAATAGGCTATTTCGTCAGTTTCTAGATCTGTTTGTCATTGTGTTCATAGATGATATTTTGTGTTATCTAAGAGTGAGGTGGATCATTCCAATCACCTCTGTGTTGTGTTGATGACTCTAAATAAACAACAATTGTACACCAAGTTATCTGAATATGAATTTTGGTTGAACGCTGTCACTTTTCTAGGTCATATTATTTCCAGTGAGGGGATCATGGTGGATCCACAGAAAGTTGCAGTGGTTAAGAAGTGGTCTAGACCCATGACTCCAATCGATATTCAAAGCTTCTTGGGTTTAGCGGGTTATTGCAGGAGGTTTGTGGAGAGTTTTTCTTCAATAGTCACCCCGTTGACTAAATTGACTCAGAAGAAGGTTAAGTTCTTGTGGTCGGATGTATGTGGGGGTAGTTTTGAGAAGCTAAAGGATAAGCTAACTTTGGATCTGATTTTGACTTTACTTGAAGGAATTGAGGGGTTTGTGGTCTACTATAATGCATCCCATGTGGGTCTTGGTTGCATTCTGATGCAGTAGAGTAAGGTGATAGCATATGCATCTAGGCAGTTAAAGGTGCATGAGAGTAATTATCTGACTCATGATTTGGAATTGCTAGCTGTGGTGTTTGCATTAAAAATCTGGTGTCACTATTTGTTTAGGGTGCATGTGGACATCTTCTCCGATCATAAAAGCCTACAGTATGTGTTCACTCAGAAAGATCTTAACCTCAGGCAAAAGAGATAGCTTGAGCTGCTCAAGGATTATGACATGAGTCTTTACTACCATTTAGGTAAGGCTTATGTTGTTGCTGATACTCTTAGTAGGTTGTCCATAGAGAGTGTACCTTATGTGGATAAGAAAAAATGAGAATTAGTAAAGGACATATACCATTTGGCTAACCCTGGAGTTCATCTCTTAGACTTTGATGATGGTGGTGTGTTCATTCAGAAAGTGGCACAGTTATCTCTTGGTGCTAAAATTAAGGAGAAATAAGTGTTAGATCCTGTCTTGATAATGATCAAAAGTGATGTTGATCGGCAAAAGGTGATAACCTTCGAGATTAATGGTGATGGTACTTTGCAGTACCAAGAGAGGTTATGTGATTTTAACATCGATGGTTTGCGAGAAAGGATCTTGGATGAGGCGCATGAATCACGCTATGTTTTTTATCCTAGTTCGACAAAAATGTATCATGATTTCAAGGAGATGTACTGGTGGAATGGTATGAAGAGGGATATGGCTAATTTTGTAGCCAAGTATTTAGTGTGTCAATAAGTAAAAGTTGAGCACATGAGGCTTGGAGGTTTGTATCAAGAGATTGAATTGCCTGAATGGAATGGAAAGTGATCAACATGGATTTTTTTATTGGTCTTCCATGGTCTCAAAACCAATTTGATTTGGTTTGGGTCATCATGGATAGGATGACAAATTCTGCTCACTTTTTCCAGTGAGGACTAACTTCTCTGATAAGGATTATGTGATGTTATATCTTAATGAGATTGTAAAGGTGCATAGGGTACCTGTTTCTATCATCTCTAATCATGGTATGCAATTTAGATCTCACTTCTGGAGGTTATTTCAGAAAGGGTTGGGGACTAAGGTTAGTCTAAGTATGGATTTTCACCCCTAGTGGGATGGGCAAGCTGAAAGGACTATTTAGACATTGGAGGACATATTTCGTGCTTATGTGATTGACTATGGTGGTAGTTGGGTTGAGCCTTTGCCTCTTATAGAGTTTGCTTACAATAATAGCTATCACTCTAGTATTAGGATGGCTCCGTTTGAAGCCTTGTATGGTAGGAGGTGTAGATCTCCTATTAGGTGGTTTGAGGTTGGTGAGGCAGCGATGTTTGGCCCAGATTTGGTTCACCAAGCTATGAAAAAGGTGAAGGTGATTCGAGATAGGCTTAAGGCTTCTCAAAGTCTCCAAAAGTCCTATGCGGATATAAGGAGAAAAGAGTTAGAGTTTTAGATTGGGGATAGGGTGTTCCTAAAGGTGTCTCCCATAAAAGGAGTGATGCAGTTTGGGAAGAAAGGAAAGTTCAGTCCCTAGTATGTTGGTCCTTACATGGTCTTGATAAGGGTTGGTAAGGTTATATATGAGTTGGATTTCCTTCTAGTTTGATCTCTATTCATTCAGTTTTCCATGTTTCCATGTTGAGAAGGTGTATGGGTTATCCGTCTCAAATCATGCCTATTAGAGATATTGGTATCTTAGATTCTTTATCTTATGAAGAGGTCCCGATTGAGATATTAGATCGGCAGGTTCGGCGGTTGGGGACCAAGGATGTACCTTTGGTTAAGGTTCTATGGAGGAACCACAAACTTGAAGAGGCTACTTGGGAAGCGGAAGGGGACATAAAGTCCAAGTATATATTCCTGTTTTCTGCTTTAGAAATTTGTGCAGAAGGTATATGTTCTTCATCATACTTTTGTTTTCTAACTTAGTTAAAAGAAAGATTGATTGTCATGTATCTTTGTTTTCTAACTTAGTTAAAGGTTAGAGTAGAGGTGTTGGGGTGTAAATTATGCTCATATTGCCTTGTTCCATCATTCGAGGACAAATGATCCAAGTGGGGGAGAATTGAAACACGCTAGGTTTTGATCATTAGAAAATTTCTCGATTTCGAGCTCACTGGACATCATACGACTTATGGGTACTTGTCATATGATGTGGTATAGTTCAGGGTCCCTTCACTCGTATGATAATTAATGTAGTTTGGTTAGTTTCTGTCCAAGATATGACTAGGTATCCTACTACTTATGTCTTTGGGTACGAGTGGTATGTTACCTAGTCGTATGGTACCCTATGTCTAGCTTAGGAGATTCTGGATAGGGTATAATTTAAGGGGTACCAATCGTATGATGGGATATGAATTGATCTGGGGAATCGTACGTTGGACAGTGTTGGAGTCTTAATGTCTGCCTAGGGTATGAGTGGTGGGTACCACTCGTATGTTAGGGTACGGTTTGGGTGGTGAAGTTGTATCCACCTACGGAATTCTTTTACCGTTTAAGTTGGGGGTATTCTGGATATTTTCCCTTTTAAATCCTCATGACCCCATGACCTAAAACACTCTTGGGACATCATTTACCCTATTATCTAATTTTAAACACTCTAAAAACTCTCTCAAGTTCTTGGGTTAAGCAAAGACTAGGGTTTCATCAAGAGGGTAAATTAAGGTTTCCAAGGAGTAATTTCTCTCCATTATCTTCGTAATCTAAGGCATGTTTCTCATCCCTCATTATTAGTTCCACTAAATTCATGTTTCAATGAATGGATTTCATGATTTAATTATGGGTATTGTTTTGTTTTCAAATTAATGTTGGGGTTTTTGGTTGTAAAGCTTTGGATAATGATTTCTTATGTTTAATTATGTTTTTTCATGTTATAATATTGGTTTGAACATTATGAAATGCATGGTAATGGTAAATGGGTTTAGAGGCACTTTAGATTCCCTAAATTGCTTGGTTTTTGGTTTTGGAAACTATATGCCCTCAACATGTTTGTTAAAATGCCTATGAGAAATCTTTTGTCACATGGTTTGACTTGTATTAAAACTATTGCATTTTATACTTCGGTAATGAAACTTAAATAGTTTAACTGATTAAATGGTAAGGCCTTGGTGGACATGGTTATGGCTTAATTTGATAATCCTATGGGGTACATGGGAATCTCCTAAGGTATGACTAATGACATTGCTTGCAAGCTATAGTCGGCATGATGATACCACTTCTTATAGCCTTGGTTAATAATATATGAAATTGGTGGTTTGGTTGTGTGCTAATGGTTTTATTGAGCAATAATGGCGGGTTGTGATAGCTAACCGTAAAGGTATGAGTCCAATGGACGGACATTGGAAACTCATATTTGCCTTCATGAGGATTGATCATGGCGACCATATACTTGTGGGGTACATGAGAATTCCCTATGTTATACGTGTATATATGTATTATGGAGGGTGAAAGAAGGGTACACGGGAATCCTCTGCCCCTGTGATATCTCTGATTCATGTGGCTACACGCACTAGGGTTCATTCAGGGGATAACACTGGACCGTATAGCCTGTGGGTGGTTCTAGGACGGTTAAGCTACACACACCCAAGGTAATGATTTTAAAGGCATGCTAAACCCGGTTTTCTTTCCCGACTTAAATTATGTATATGTATGGATGTGAATTCATATGGTTATTTACTTGGTTTAAATATTAGTATTATTTTATTCTTATCCTGAGTGCATGCTAGCGTACAACCACTAAATGGTCTTCGGGCGCTGTATTCCCATACGATGGAGGAACCGACCATACTCCTCCTCCTGCTTAGTAACTAGATTCTGGGACAACTTAGAGTTGGATTGAAGTAGTAAGCTTTCATACCCCAGAAGACTTCATTTCTTAGACATTGGTTTTGGCTATGGTCGAGGTCATATCCCGATTGAACGTTGTCTTACTTTAGAATAGAGGTTTTGTGAGACTACTATAGGTTGGTATGGGTGGTGTCGGTATTGGTGTTAGTCTTGTCATTGGTATTGGTATTATGGTTGATACCTTTTGACTGTATTTGATTTATGATTGTTCCATCTTATTACGTTACAAAATGGTTATGGATTGATTTATGTTATGGTTGTTGGTTTGGTGTTGGATGGTTTGACTTTTTTGAGTTGGTTATGGTCATGAACCTATCCCAAAGTCAATGAGTTATAAATAAATCTATCTTGTTATATTTTTGAAATTCATCCGACTCAGGGTATGTGTTTGGAGGTTGGATTGGGTATCCGGGGTGATCTCCGGTCCTTATTGGAATTGGGATGCCCATTACGACAAGGCTCTGGTTTGGGGCATTTCACCCCCCATCGAACTATGATAAAAGTTGCTATAACACACTCCAACTACACAGGAATCCCATTATCCCCCCCAATACAAACTTAATTAGAGTATTTTGATCCCCTTTTTGTGATACATGGCACCTTTATTACATAGAATGAGGCCCATATCAAAGGTGCCACGTCAGTAAAAACGTTGACAAAAGGTGTCATGTCAGCTAAAAAGGTTAACAAAAATAGTCTAAAATTTTGTTCAGAGGTAATAGGACCCCATGAATTTGGAGTGTGTCGTAGTAAATTTGGTCATAGTTAAGGGGGGTGCGAGATGCTTTACTCTACATGTATATATAACTAAGAATTCTTTCAATAAATTATTATTTTTTTGATAATTTTATTTTTTTCTATGATATAGAAAAGCAACTAGGAGGACTACTAAGGCTAAAAATATAATTTCACATAGCTCAGTCCATGTGGCATCTCATCCTTATCATTCTGGAAGGATCAATTCATCAATTCATTCATGTGTTAAGTTTAAAAAATGAGAAGCATCACTCCTTCAAGTCTTCATTTTTACTAAATCTTTTCTCAATTAAGGATTGTTCCAAGTCTTTTCAATTTAAAATCAATCTTTTATTTCAATTTTAGCCTAACTTTCACAATGATGTTTCATAAAATTCAGTTCTCTTCATCTTCTATGTCGGGTGTTTCAATTTCAGGAATGATTTTTCTTTCATTTTTTTTGCTTAAATCTCTCCAATTGGTTGACGTGAATTTTTTGGTCCTTGGTGCCATAAAAAATCCTTCAGAAGGAAATATACAATATATTCACTTCCCTTAATTAGCTCACTATTCGTTTCATGCTATAAAACTAATAAGTGTGGATGTCCACTATTCTAGAAATTACTTTCACTACTTGTCTCCATTATTCCCCTCCATTATGAAGATAACCTCCACCATTCATGACCATTATTCTTGTGAATTTACGCATCCATAATCTCCTCCATTATATTAATGGTTAATGTCATGTTTATGAAAACCTTTTGCATGCCTCTATATGACACTATAAATAGAGGGTATAAGGGTTCATATTGTATACACTTGTACACTTGAACAATTGAAAGAATGAAAAGCTCTCATCTCTTGTCTTGTGTTCTTATTTTCTTATCTACTTATTCTTTCATATTGCTACTATTTTAGATTAATTTTAACACGTTATCAACACGACGCTAAGAGATTTAAGGTAAGAAATACAATCCATGAAATCATTTTATAGTAGAAAGGTTGAACGGGTAATTTTCTTTGCTTGCATTCACGGTATGAATTCATTTTTCATTATTTCTGTTATATATATTTACACTTGGTTAAAGCAGTTTTATATGTGATCACTTTAAATTGAGATATCAACATTTCTTCGAAAGAAAAAGATGTAACAGTTTGACTTTATGGGACTGCTATCCCCAGTACAGTGCAAATCATGATTTGATTTATGTTTTGTTTATTCTTATGTCATGATTTGTTGTTAAAAAATATATTGTTAGCATTTTAAAAAGAAAAAAAGAGATACTATTTGTGAAAAGAAAATATTTGATGTAATAACTGTGATATCCATGACACCATATGGCACCTTCATTGTGGCTAAAGAATATTATAATAGATTTGGTTTTAAGATTTTTTTTATTATACTAGTTAAGTGCTTATATTATTGAGAGTTTTAGTTTACAAAAGTAATTATATAGGTTGAAACTTGTTTTTATTACCAAATTTGTCTATGTCTATGACCAAGAAAGTGATCGTAATAATTCTCAAAAGCAAAAGAACGAGTCATGTTACGCTTTGTCTTATTACACTATTGGTTGAGGATAATACGGTGGATTCAAGTCCTATTATATGAGAGGGTAAGATATCAGGTTTGATTTTTGATGCACTATGATGATAAGGTCTTGGATTAAAGTTCCACGATAATATGGCCTTACAGGCCTTTTATGGGTAAGATGTTGGGATTGAAATCCCAACTCAATATATTTAATGATAATGATGACCGATGTAAATGTACTTTTGATGAAAAATCACGAAATCCGCAACATTGATTTGCTCTATTTTTTATGTTAATATGGTAGCACTGCATATAGTCTGAAAGAAGACAAGTGGCAAAAAATATATGTGGACATGAAGGAACAACGTTATAATAGTCATCACTTTGATAATAGTAAAAGGAAGAACACTATGGGTTCTCCAAATTATCCTTCAAAAGGTGAAGTTAATTTTTTGTTCACCATCAATTTGGTACGAAAGATAGTGGGCACATAATTTTTGTGCAATCTAATTTGATAGGTTTTATAAATCCTCCATCAAAAGAGAAAAGAAAAAAAGTAACGACACACTTGGCCTTTTAAAATGATGTTGTGTAACGCCTTGATTTTCTGAACCGGAATGCTACATGGAGCTCATGACCCCGAAGGACCACAAGCTAACCCATGACTGATATCTGTACCTGTACACTGCATAATATATGAATATAAATGCGGAAAGCTGGCGAAAACTTGCCATAAGGTTCAAAATGTCTAAAATACTCAAAACTGAAAACTGAATACTAATACATCTGTCTGAAAAACTCTATAGTCGGAAAGCCTCTAAACTATCTGAGCTATGGAGTTGATGGGACAGGTCCCCAACTAACTCCGTCTAGTAAAATAAACTAAGTCTAATGTAATACTGAAATAATAATCATCCTTGAATGATGAGGACTCACTGCTAGGTCTACTGCTGCTAACAAGAACTGAGCTGCTAAGGATGCTCTGGGACTCGTGCTTTTGAACCTATGGCGTAAAGTAAAACACCATAGCGTAAATATGTCAGTACGTGGGAATGTACTGAGTATGCAAGATGAGGTAAGGCTAAATGCAAGGGCTTATGCATGAACATTACTTAACGGAATAACATGAGAGTACTGAATGGGAATATATGCATGAATGCATAAACCAAAACTGGAATCGCAGTAACACTGAATACTGAGTTCTGAATACTGGTCTCTAAATACTGACTTACTGATGACTGAATCTGCTAGTACAGATGTCTGAGTTTACTAATACTGAGAGACTGAATAACTGAGTTTATTGAGATTAATGTCTAATCTTACTGATACTGATACTGATTTATTATATTTGAGATCAAGCCTATATAACGGGTGACCTCTGAGTTTACTGATAATGAATATGATTGTCTGAATTTGAGATCAATCCTATCTAACGGGTGACCTCTAAGTTTACTGATAATGATATCTGATTTTCTGAATTTGAGATCAAGCCTATATAACGGGTGACCTCTGAGTTTACTGATAATGATATCTGATTTTATGAATTTGAGATCAAGCCTATATAACGAGTGACCTCTGAGTGATAGTCAAGCCTAATATAATGGGTGACTACTCAACTGAATTCTATTTCTGGGACTGAATCTGAAACTGAGACTGTGGGAAGTATTCATCTAACCGATATGCCCCTTCTAGCTTATTTAGGGTCCAACCTGTAACCCTAGTTGGAAGGGTGTCATTATCGTGCCACGGGTAAAGACACTGCTATCTGAACCCAGGATGCCATGCCTAATATGATGGGTGACACCTAGTGGGAGCCAAGCCTAATATGATGGGTGACTCCGGGGAGGCAGTTAAGCCTAATATGATGGGTGACTCCTTATCCTGTGCTGGCTACACAGTTCTGGAGGTATAGGAATTGCTACTAATGACTCTTCCTAAATAATAGGAAAGCCGCTATCCCTATCCTCGCTCGGTGTTGAATCCTACTCCCAACTAAAAGACACTGACTTGATTATTAGAACTGTACTTAGACTGAGCTAAATCTGTTACTGATTATCTTACTTGACTGAAGTGACTGAGTTTACTTGGTTCCGTTATCTGACGGAATACTACTGAATCTCTTATCTGACTGAATGATACTAAGTTCTGAATTGATTTCTTGAATGGTACTGAGATCTGAGCTGAGTACTAAACTGAAGCTGGAATGCTAACGATACTTGGATTACTGATATTTCTTAAGTTCTATAACTATCTGAGAGTTCTAAATTCTGCAACTGACTGAGTTCTACTGATCATAACATGACTGAAATTATCTTGAGACTGACTCAGCTCTAGGCACACAACTATATTTTTCAGGTACAAGTACCCCCAGGACTCGATAGAAGGAAACTGACAAAACATGACTTCTTGAATTCATGACCAATCATCAACATCATAGCAATGGATTCACCATACACTCAAAAAGTCATCCCTTCAAGCACTTGAAAATACTAAAATATATTTACATAGGGAATGCATGCCTATACTTCATAACTCATCCCACAAGGTCTTACAATAAACACATAACATGCATTCAAGTGTACATAATTGGGGAATTCATGCTAACATATAACAATTCATTCAACAAGGAATGCACAAGGATAGGAATGCACACAACATACTATAATTCATTTATTATGGTCTTTACACAAACACATGACATGCATGGCTTATACTAAATTTAGGGTTTCAAGTCAACACGCTATAATGACCCAATTTCCTTCACACAAGAATTTTATCAAACACATGGGGAGCATGCTTTGGTCATATAACAATTTCCACACCTAATTCTCATGAACAATCAATCAACATACAACTTGAAGGGCTTTCTCATGAACATTATATAATTACTACATAATAGGGTCAAAGTTTATAACTTTATAATCATAACATGAATTAAAACTCAACAACTACATGACCTTTAAACTCAATTCATTTAAACCATGAAAACTCATGAACCATATATCTTGAATTTAAAACAAAGGGATTCTTGAACTTCTTGGGTGGAAGGAACCAAAGAATCAACACTTGCATACCTGGATATTAAATTCTTAGAAAATTTATGGAGGAATCTTGATGATTTGGGTCTTGACCTATGAACCCTAGCTCTTGTTCTTGAATAATTTTGAGAGAAACTAACAATATTTGGATGAAAATACGAGGAATCTCATTTTAAAGGGTGTATATAAGGGTTGGAAGGTTACAATTTTACCCTTGGAAACACGGATTGGAATTGCTGAATTTTGGCCCAGGGCTATAGCTTGGGCGCCCCCTGCCTAGCCCGGGGGAGAACCCTGGGCGAAGCCTAGCTACAACGGTGCTGTAACCAGGGTGGCACCTTGTCTACAGCGATGCTGGAAGATGGGCGGCGCGGGCTAAACGCCTTTTGCTACTGGTTTGGCACACCAAACGTACCCTTACACTACTCTAAAAATTCCAAAATTTATCCGAGATGTACTACGACCTTGCTCCATCACAACGCAACTTGAAAATCTAAAAACGGAGGTCGGGAAGGTCATGAAATAATTCATCAAAGTTCGGAAGGCTTATGATAATGAAAAAGTTTCAACACTTAGCCAAATTTAAGTGTTAAGCCTTTCTTTGCATGCTTTGGAAGCTCTAATGAATTGGAAATTTTACGGGGTATTACTTGTTGCGGTTGGTATAAAATATGATAAATGTCAAGGCATGACGATGAACTTATAAAATAAATAATGAAGCACATATGATTATAGTTCAATTCTTGAAAATAATGTGACTCGTGTAAGCATTGTGAATGCTTGACCATTCATAAATATGAATATGTCAAGTGTGATGAAATTCATGGATAAAGACGTGCTTATATATGGTTGGATAAACACCAAAACTCACCTCTACGGAAGGTTTGAGAGAAATAAAGAATATTTTAATTTGGTATAAAAAGGTCATTGATGCTATAGTATGTTTTATCATGATCTACCAAATGGTAAAATCAAGAAGTGATTCTTGCCTATAAATTTTTTGGCCATGACTAAAATAATTATGGTGTGGTCGAATGAATTTATCATTGATCGCGTAAATATGGTATGTCAAAAGGAATTTTGCCAAATATTATAAAATTAAATTATTAAAGGCAAAAGTAAAGCAAGAAAGAGGTCTTGCATAAAATGATTTTGACATTAATGATAATAATTTTTTTCCTAAAAGGAGATGGCCACCATACAAATGGTGTTTTGAAATATGAGGTAGTACACAAATGTTTGATAGCCTCGAAAAGCTAATGTGTTACTACTCGAATGAATGAAATTATTCAGGTCATTGAAATTGTAGCAAGTCTCCAAAAGAATTTTTTTTATTTTAAAGAAAATTTAAAAATATATTATTCTATGGAGGCTGTAAATTATGAAATTTTTTTGTATCTTCATATTACTACAATCGAAACGGGTTATAAGTATTTATGGAAAAGGCTACCCATTTTTCTCCTGTTTATTGATATAAATATATAGGCATAGTGATCGAATCACATGCATTAGTAAGCTAAAAGTTTACAGAAAATATATAAGTTGGCATGATCGGTTGACCATCCCGATTCAAATGTGATGTAAAAATAATTGAGAATTCATGCGATTTTACATTGAAGAAATAAAAGATTTTTAAGAATTCTCTTATGTTTCTTATTCTCATGATAAAATATTATAACTAAGGTTTTTTTTGTATCCCCTAAATTTTTGGAATGCACAACAAAGTGAATATGGGCCCATTCACTTGCCATATAAATCGTTTATTATGAAATGAGATGCATCTATGGTTGGTCACATGTGCTGCTATCAAATTGCAATTTGAGTTTTGCAAGATTATTTGCTCAAATTGTTAAATTGAGAGCATGGTTTCAAAATGTAAAAGTTGGTAATACTGATTGGTTTAGCAGAAAATTATGTGCCTCCAATTATAGCTGAAGGATTTGTTATGAGAGAAAATCTCACAAAAAGAAAATTTGATATGAGGTGAGTTAATTTAAATATAGCAAAATATAGCAACATTTGTATGCATCAAACCAAAAAGTTTCCCCTATATTGTTGGTTCAGGAATATGAGCCAATTAAACTTCATCTAAAAATTTGAACGTACAATATCCACCATGCACAAAGATGGATCCCCAAATAAGATTGGGGTGAATGTTAGATGTCCTAACATTAGGGGGAGATATGATGATAGCTAAAATGTATGGAATGAATTATCTAGATCCTCATAAAAAAATATCATAAATTTAAAGTTCAATTGATAATTCATAATTTGCAAAATGTTGCAAGTTCATTGTCAGACTAACCTTATGTTATAATTCAACTGTAAATGCTTCAGTGAAAAGTCCTTGAAGGGAAGAGTCTATGTCACGCCTTAAACATGATAGATCAATTGGTTCCAAATATAAAACTCTTTAAAGAAAGAGAGAAGTAAATGATCAAAATGCTTTTGATAATGAGGAAAGTTCTTTAAAAGAGCACTATGCATAACACTTCATAAAACCTTGGCAAAGATTCAAGTACATGAAAATAATGAAATGAAGAGATCTCGATATGTTATATCTTATTGGAACCGATGTCAAATAACCATCGAGAGTATTTTTTGTACAATATAACACTCCCCATTATAAATAGCAATGAGGATCTTGAATTTAAATTTGTCGAAGAGTGTGGACAGATAAAATACACAATTTAAGTATATAATGTTTCATTTGAAAAGTGATATTTTGAAATTAGTTCATAGACTAAGGTATAATGTCAGTGGGATACAAATTGGTGATTGTCTGAAAAGTAAAATCGTTAGATATAAAATACGACTTGTGTCTTGAGGCATAAAGTTTATTCGCAAAGTCCTAGCATTATTGTTTGGAGATGTATTCTCCTAGGGTGGATGCAATAAGTTTTTTTTAAGTTTGGAAATGTTTGAAAACTTTGAATACGTATAAAGAATGACTGTCATGTCTAGCTAGACGACAAATGTTATAGGAAAATACTTAAAAGATTTAAAAGAGATTCGATCTGTTGAATATCCCAATTATTGCGAGATCGCTTACCATAAAAAAGATTAATTTTTATCTCCTGAAAATTGTAACTCCCCGGATATACACCCTAGACGTCACATGGTGCTCAAGACTACAAGTAGTTCCAAGCTAACCCTTCAAGCCTCCTACAACTTTGGAACTCATAACGAAGATAAACTTGACATATGAAAATCTTGAAATAACTGAATTAGTGTCTGAACCGAAAGTACTAAACATAGAAATCTTGCAAACCAACACTTTGAATCTAAAACAGAACAAAACGGTCAGACAAACCTCTACTTCTAACTAGAGAGCCACTGGGACAAGCTCTAACTGACTCGACTAAATAAAAACTTGATACAATCCTAAAGTGTTTATGGATTGCAAGGACTTATCAAAGGATGAAGCTTCGGAATTGACTAAGTGTTGGAGCATTTTGAAGTCTTGTTCAAGAGAAGAAAAGTAGGAAAACTTAGGCACTCAAGAGATGCCTAAATTGAAGGGCAAGATGGAATTTTCACACTCCAATTTAACACTCAAGAGGCGCCTCCTTTAAGCTCTCATTAAGGGCATTCTAGTCTTTTGTTATGTAATAGTATAAATAGATATTTTTGCCTTTATTCTCGTTAGACTTTGATGAATTGAAATTGAGTATTACTCTTAGTGTAGTTTTTTTCCTTAGTGTAGGGCTTGAAAAATCCATCTTAGTGTAGGTCTTGAAAAATACATCAAAACTTGAGTGTTTTAATGCAATTGAATGGATTTTTATTTATGTTGAACGTTTGGCAAGAAAGGTGTGATTGAGGAGTGTGAGTTCCTTTGGTCCACCTAAGAGTGAGGTTTAAACTACCATTGGTGAGGTGTGTTTGAAGGTTTGATACACTTTATTATGCTAATCATTAGTGATAGTTAGGGTCTCATTACCTATCTTTATATTTATGTAATCTTCTTCTTCATCTCCTTTCTATGTGTTGTTTTCCTTTACTTGTTGTGGTTGCTGATTTTTGTGTCTTTAGTGTCCATTTTCGATTTTAGTAGTTTATTCTTGTATCATTTGGTATCAAAGCCTTGTTTAGGGGTGTTCTTACATCTCTAAACCTTGATTTTAGTGTCCTTATTAAGAAAATCTCTACAAAAAAGAGTGTAGAAAATAAAAAATCTCACAAAAAAAAATTGTAAACCCGTTTTTGTGTTTTGACAGATTTTTAAATCTTAGATCTATATGTTTTTATTTTGTTTGGTTGGTTTCACGTGCTAGATTCTTTTTCCCTGGCACCTAGGGAGTCTAGACTTACATTTGGAACAAGATTTGATTGTTTTTTAGCTAGATCCACTATTGTTGTGACTTGTTTGAAGCTTTTGGCGGTGAGATCCATTTTGGGTTTGTGTTGGTGACGCGATTTATGGCTGATTTTGTGTTGGTTGTGCTTGTCTTAGCAAAAGGAACCTATATCTAAAAGAAAAATTGAATTCGAGGTTCATTTGCCTAGTGGTCAAACCTTGGTCAACTCTTGAATATTCATATTATTTGTAACGCCCCGGATTCTAAACCCCGGATGCTACACGGTGCTCATGACCCCAAGGGACGACAAGCTAACCCTTTTTGATATCTGTAACTGAGCACTGCATAATATACTGAAATAAATACGAAAAACTGGTGGAGACTTGCCATAAGGTTCAAATACTTAAAGTACAACTGAAATAAAACTGGATAAAGTCTATCAACATCAAAACTAAAATATCTGTCTGAATAACTAGTCTAAAAACTTTGTAGTCTGAAAGCCTCTAAACTGTCTGGATAAGGAGTTCATGAGATATGTCCCCAACTAACTCCAACTATTGAAATACTAAAACTGATAATAAAATGAAATAAGAACCATCCTCAAATGATGAGGACTCACTGCTAGGTCTACTGCTGCTACCTGAAACTAAGATGCTAGAGGTGCTCTGGATCTCGTGCTTTTGAACCTATGGTGTAAAGTAAAGCACCATAGCGCAAATGCATCAGTATGTGGGAATGTACTGAGTATGCAAGATGATGTAAGGATAAATGCAAGGGCTTATGCATGAACATACTTAACTGAATAACATAAGAGTACTGAGTGAGGACATATGCATGAATGCACAAACTATAACTGAAATCACAATGACATTGAATACCGAGACTCGAATACTTCTTTACTGGCGTCTGAACTCACTACTAATACTGAGATACTGAATAACTGAATCTACTTATATCAATAGCTGATCTACTCATATCAATAACTGAGTTCTGAGCTTACTACTATCGACTGACTAAATCTAAGATCAAACCTCTCTAACGGATGATCTCTGAATCTACTAATAATGATAAGAAATAATTGTATCTGAGATCAGACCTATTTAGCAAAAGATCTCTTAATCTATTAGTACTAATACTGATTAACTTTATGTAAGACCAGGCCTATCTAGTGGGTGGTCTATGAATCTATGAAACTATCTAAGTTCCTTACTGAGATGGGTGACTGTATCTGATAGTCCTGATTTTTGAGTACTACTCTGAAGACTGATACTGAAACTGCAATTGTGGGAGTTCTTACTTAACCGACATGCCCCGAATATGATCTAGTGGGGTCCAACCTGTAACCCCAGCTGGAAGGGTGTCAATACCGTGCCACGGGTAAAGACCTCTGCTATGGTCAAGCCTCTCTAACGGGCGACCCTGAACAAGAAGTCAAGCCTAAGGCAATATGATAGTCAATCCTTAATCTAACGAGGGACTCCCGATCCTATGCTAGCTATGCAATTCTGGAGTTCAGGGACTGTTACTAACAACTCTGCCTCTCTAAAGGGGAAACCTTCATCCCTGCACTTGCTCGGTGCTAGTTACTACTCCCAACTGAAGGACTCTGAACTGACTCTTAACTGAACTTAGACTGAGCTGAATCTGTTACTGATCATACTGAGTAACTAAGTTAAGCTGAGTTCACTTAGTTTCGAAGACTGATGGAATACTATTGAATCTCGTTATTTGACTGAATGATACTAAGTTCTCGAATGCTACTAATTTCTGAACTGAATTCTTGAGTACTACTAAGATCTAAGATGAGTACTGAACTGAAGCTGGAATGATAATAATACTTAGATTACTGAGATTTTTTAAGTTCTGTAACTGTCTGAGAGTACTGAGTTTTGTAACTGACTGAGTTCTAAGAATCGTGGCTTGACTGAGATTATCTCAAAAACTGACACGGGCTCTAGACTTGTAGCTAAATTGTCGAGTATAAATACCCCCAGGACTCGATAACATAAAAGTAAAACATAACCATTCTTGAATAATCATGATCATGGACTTTCATTCACCATTACAATCATTAAAGAATCTCTTCAAGCATTTGGAAATCATAAACATGTGGTAGTATAGGGAGACATGCTATTGTCTCATACTCCATTCAAAAAGGCCGTACAACAAACACTTAACATGCATGAACTTACACACAATTGGGAATTTCTAGTCAACATGCTATAATGGCTCTAATTCCTTTACATAAGCATTTTATCAAACATATGGGGAGCATGCTTTGGTTATTCATCAATTTCTACACTTAATTAACATTAACACATCAATCAACACACAACTTTAGGGATTTAACATGGACATAATGCAATTCAACTCAAATCAATATCAAAGCTTGCAACTTGTATTCTAAAGCATGAACTATATATCAACAATAACATGAACATGAACTTCAACTCATATTAATCGTGAAAAACTCATAAAATCACAATCTTTGAATTTAAAAAGGGATTCTTGAACTTCTTGGGGGGAAGAAACCCAAGAATCAACATCTGCATACCTGAAAATCTAGATTCTTGAAGTTCTTGAAGAATCTTGGAAGGATTCTTGAGATTACTTTTGAAACTTAGGGGCTAGGGTTTTCTATTTTTGAGAGAGAATGATTTATTTCTTGTGAGATGTGAGTAAATAATGAGGAAATAGGTCTTTTAGGGTTTTAATGTCGTGTATAGGATGATTTGGGGATTTAGGAATTTACCAAACAGCTCCTAAAATTAAATGACGGAACATGAAAATTTCAAATTTTCATGCTGGCGCGATGCGGTGAAATCGCGCCAGCTTACTGGAAACTGGACAATTGGGAAACTTCTTGATGGCGCGACACGGTGGAAATCGCGTTGCCACCTTGGTTGTGAATTGGAAAGACACCGCGATGCAGTGAAATCATGGAGGCTCACTAGATTTTGACGATTGCCATTTTGGCTAGCTCCGTGATGCGCTAAAGTACCAGGTGGTATACTGTCTCACTAAAATGGCTCTAACTCTTCCCCTGAGCGTCGGATTTGGGAAAATTTGGTATCGACGAAAAGTTTATTCGATTTTCCTCATGATAAAAAGTCAAAATCTTAAAAATTTCACATGGAATAAAATATATTCATCTTTGAAGCAAGATCTTTGATGTTCTAGAGATGAATTTGAACTAGAAGAAGTGTGGGGTATTACATTGTTCTTCCTCAATCTTCATATCTTGTTCGAGAAGAATATTCAAAAGTTCTTGTTTGATCTTGAAAAGAGAGGAAAGAGAGTGTACTAGTTGTTCAAGGCAATTTTCGAGAAGCTTCCTAGTCTTACCAAAAGAAGAAAACAACAAAGACAAAAGGAATCTTCAAGTACAATTGCAAGTACAAGGGGGGACCAATTCATTTCTAATCTATTTTGAAGCTTGAAAAGGATTCAAACTTGAATATTTTCCCTCCAAATGAATTCTCTTCCTCCCCTAAGTGTTGTTTGGCTGAGACAAGAATTTGAGAATTGAAAAATTTGAAAAAGGGACGTCCAATCACAAGCTGCCATGTCATCACTATATAAAAAACCAAATTGAGTTCTAAATTAGATTTCTAAGTTTCTATTTATTATTTCTAGTTTATTTTGTGTTGATTCTATCACTAATTAGCAAACTAGTAAGTTCCTACTAGGTTGATAATTAGTCTTGAGTCCGTTTTGTTCGTGTCTTCTCTTTTTGTGTGCTTTTCTTATTTTTAAGTCGTAGTAGTTTATTTGTTCAAGTCCGTGCATCATTTTATTTGATTCTTATAAAACAAAAATTAATTCGGGACCAAGGCATATTCACCACTCAATTCACTTACCAAGTATTGCTAAGTCTTCAACACTTGTGAGACCAAGTGTGAGGTAAGATATGAGTGAGAGTGTGGTGAAGTTTTTGAACTAATTTGTTTATTCATTTTGTAGGTGTATTCTTTGCTATTTTTTTCTTCTTGTTAGGTACACTTGATCATGGAATCTGAAGGTTCACAAACCCAAAACTTGGATAATAACATGCTTGGGACAATTATGGCCGGAATTGAGGCTCTTGGCCAAAAGGTAGACATGGTGCAAATGAAAATGACATTCTTGAAGGGTGGTGTGATTAGAATGAAAGTGGGGGGGGGGGTTGATAGACTATGTGATAGAGTATGTCCACCAAACCCTCCACAAGTTCAAACCCCTCAAAACCAAAGATCCTACACTCCACCAAATCCAAGGCCATCAATTCAAATCCTCCTTCAACCAAATCTGGTTTCCCCTATTCAAACTTCCCAAAAATGAATTCCCTCTATCCAAGTAGAAGAAGAGGAAGAGTTAGAACCCAAGTAAAGTGAGGTCAAGCCTCAAGATGGAGAGAAACTTAGTAGTGGGATACAAGAAAAATGCGCTCAAGAACTTAAAGGTAAAATAGCTAACTCTAACACTTTTGTGCATGTTAACGATGATTATGTGGCTAGTATCCCATTGAGCATGAGTGGTATCTTATCTATTTATGAGTCTATTATTTCTTTTCCTCTTGATGATGATGTATATATTGTGAGTGTGGATATACTAGTTGATCCTATTGATAACCGAATTGACTCTTCTTGTAAGATCAATTTAAGTCCACCTAGTGTTAAAGCCAATGTGATGAATAAAAGTACATCGTCTATTGATTCTTTGCCTATTTTTGATGATGTACATGTTGTAAGAGTGGATACACTAGTTGATCCTATTGATGACCGAATTGAATCTTCTTGTAAGATTGATTTGTGTCCACCTAGTGTTAAAGCCATTATGTTAAATGAACGTACATCATCTTGTGAAACTTGCATTGATCAACTTATGTGTGAAAATTTCCTACCACTTGAGGTTATGTGTGTTGTAATTAATAAAACTCAAGTGAGTGAAGAATTTGATAATGATGGTCAACAAAATGGGAGTGAACCCGAGAGCTATTCTTGGAACAATCTTGTGCTTGAAACCACTTTGAAACTTGATATTGATCTTTTAGAGAGTGAAGAAATCACGTGTTCTGAATCTGCCCGTGGATTAGATCATGCTCTCTATAGGAATAATATCTTTTCTGAAGATGATATAGACACTCCTAATGAGCCTAGTGGTGAAAAGGATGGTATATCTTACTTTGGAGGCTATATCCTATATGCTAACCCACTATGGTGTGACAACATTCCTCCTAAATATGGAAATCTCTTCTTGAAAGATGAGAGTACTCTTAAGGGTAAGAAATGTGTAGTATTGGAAAGGAATAACCAATTGGGTGATGAATGTTTTGAATTGCTTGAATATTTAAGAAAGCCAATAGGTGGTTTTTCCTTGAAAAATGATTGCGTATGTGATCCTTTGTATGACACCCCACCTTTATTTGATAATTATGAGGATGAATTGTTTGCTTCTTGTAAAGACTTAAGCAGTAATCCCTTTGATTTTTATGGTGATATGTGTCTACTTGCGGGATCTTCCATAATAGGAAAAAGTGTCCATTGCTCGGAAATTACTTCTTCTTATACTATGTGTGACCTTGTTGTTGAGAGTACTTATGGCTATTATGTTGAAACTAGTGGTGATTACATAATGAAGACACCTTAGTAGAAGTTGACTTGAGTGATACCTTTCTATACTCTCTACTTGCTTTTGATGATATGTATGCTATTGAAGAGAGTATGTCGTGTAGTTTGGGTGAAGACTATGGTAAATGGGAGTGTTGTCTAGACCCGTTCTATGGACACTCTTCCCGTTTGATCCCGGTGCCAAATATAGAATTGATGATGTTGGTGCACCCAACTTTTTGCTTGGTCTACATGACAAGCAAAGTATCACTTTTGGTGAATCCCATAACCAAATACTTTGTCAAACTTTCATTGAACTCTTAATATTTGATTCAAAGGATCCTTGGTTATATTGCAAATATGTGCAACCTTGGCTTGTCTACATGACTTGTGGTACTAATGCTAACCCTTCTCCCTTTAAGAATGTGTGCTTGTTTTCTTTCCACTTTTTGGTTTTGCAAGGTGCAAATTTGAGGACAAATTCCTTTCAAGATGGAGAGGATGATACAAGACTAAAGTGATTATGGATTGTAAGGACTTCTCAAAGGACCAAGCTTTGAAATTGACGAAGTGTTGGAGCATTTTGAAGTCTTGTTCAAGAGAAGAAAAAGAAGGAAATGTAGGCACTCAAGAGGTGCCTCAATTGAAGGTCAAGATGGACTTTGCACACTCCAATTTAACACTCAAGAGGCGCCTCCTTTAATCTCTCATTAAGGGCATTCTAATCTTTTGTTATGTGATAGTATATATAGACATTTTAGCCTTTATTCTCATTAGACTTTGATGAATTGAAATTGAGTATTACTCTTAGTGTAGTTTCTTTCCTTAGTGTAGGGCTTGGAAAAGCCATCTTAGCGTAGGTCTGGGAAAAAACATCAAAACTTGAGTGTTTTAATGCAATTGAATAGATTTTCATTTGTGTTGAACATTTGGCAAGAAAGGTGTGATTGCGGAGTGTAAGTTCCTTTGGTCCACCTAAAGTGAGGTTTTAACTATCATTGGTGAGGTGTGTTTGAAGGTTTGATACACTTTCTTATGCTAATAATTAGTGATAGTAAGGGTCTCATTACCTATCTTTACATTTATGCAATCTTCTTTTTCATCTCCTTTCTATGTGTTGTTTTCCTTTACTTGTGGTTGCTGATTTTTATGTTTTTAGTGTCCATTTTTGGTTTTCGTAGTTTATTCTTGTATCAAAATTTAATGACTAAAATACTTCCTAAATCATAATGTCTGATAAACTGGTCCCTGAACTATGAGGACTTGCCAACGTCGGGATGCAGGTAGAGATGCTCGCGGTCAATCACCCTGCTGGAACTGAGCACCAGAACCTACATTATGAGATAATGTAACACATAGACATATATGTGGATCAGTACTTTTAGAATGTACTGATCATGTGGGAGTAAATGCATAAGTAAAAACAGTAACTTAATGTTCATATAAACTTATAAAGGATGTATTCTAAGTGTAAATGACTCACCTTGGCTTGAATAGAACAAGTACTGCGAAATTGTAAACGTGAGTAACAAAACATAAAGACAATCTTTGTGAGCCATAACACTTAGTTTCTAAAAGCTTTACTTTTAAACTTTCTTAGGGAGTTTCTTCTAACCGACATACACCATGTGAGCTATCATGGATTCCAACATCTTACCCATGTAGGGAAAAGCTAACGTTGGGGAAAGCTATCCTACCCTTGCCGGGGAAAGCTATCCTACCCTTGCCATCAGAATAGGACCTAAAATGTGATCACTATATGTAACTTCATCCATATTAGGAATAAGCTGAACCTACGTTGGCTCGTAGTTTTGGGGCATATGACCTTAGACACATACCCAACTTGGTGCTAAATATTACTCTCTTACTTATATACTTATACTTTAGGAAATCCACCTTAAAATAGCATTAAGGGTTTATATAATGAAAATCTGTTATGCTTCTCTTTCTTTAAATCATGATCAAGATGAATAATTGTGGATTCCAATCTTAACTTAGGATCAAAAGATCAATTCTTGATATAAACTTACCGACATAAAACTTAAGAGCATGATCTTCTTGAAATTTCAAAACTTAAACTTAAGACTTAAAATTTCTTTCTTTAAACTCATGGTCATTCATAACCAAACTTCATGCTCAATAACAATCTTGAAATACTTCAACAATAACAAGTCATGATAGTGCAATATCATTTACAATATAAATCATGTAAGTTAAAAACATAAACATAAGTACTTATTGCTATACTAAAGCTTCAAATTCTCATGAAAATCATATACGTCAAGAATATACATACTTGGGTATGAACCCTACCTCAAAAACAATTAAATAAAATCTTGAAATCATGTAATTTAGCCATAAGGGTGAAAGGATACCTTTTCTTATAACCCCATATACCTTAATAGGCTTGATTTGATGTAATAACTTGACTTCAAACCCTTGGAGATGATCTTGAAAGCTTTTCTTGAAATTCTTGAATTATGGAGGTTAAATTCTTGCTTATCTTTAAAAAAGTTTAATGGAGTTTTTGGTGTTCTTGAGGGGAGGTTAGGGTTTTCTTGGAGAGAATAAGTGAATAAAAAGGAAACTTATGATCCTTGGGGGGTTTAATTTTAGGTTATGGATGAATTTGGGTAAGGGAAATGACCCAATTACCCTTAAATATGCGGAAATAGAATATGGAAAAATAAGAGGACGCGCAATGGAGGGCACTCCATGGGCTATATCGCGGTCTCCCTTATCAGTGAAATGGAGAACGCGCCGCGGGTATATCGCGGGATGCTACTATTTTAGTGATCCAAACACACCTCTACGCTCGTCCAAAATTTTTAAAACTCACCCGGGATGTACTATCATCAACCCCGATCATGAATTAACTTAAAAATTAACTTTTCGAGGTTGGTAAGGTCAAAAATAAAATCATTAAAGTTTAGGAGCTTTAGAAATGACTAATTCCCAACACGTAGTGGAATTTTCTAAGTCTTGGACTCCTTTAACATGCACTAGTAAGATGAGTTGAACTAGGACCTTACAGGGTCTTACAATATCTTTCCCTTGGGAACATTTATCCTCGAATGAGACTGATTAAGTTGGGAATATTGAGGGACAATGATGACGTACTGAACTCATATAACTAAAAACATGCTTACATAGATGAACGAATTCAAATGCATGGTTATGACATAAAGATGATTATATAGAGATGGAATTGAGAATGGAAAAGAGAAAATATGAGGAAAGCGGTTACCTTTAGCTGAGTCTGAGTTTGCAGAGAAGGGATGAGGGTACTTGCTTCGCATATCTACTTCTGCTTCCCAAGTGGCTACCTCAACAGAATGATTTCGTCAAAGGACTTTGACCAAGGGAACTTCTTTGTTCCTTAGTCGATGAATCTAGTGATCAAGGATCTCAACCGGGATTTCTTCATAAGAAAGGCTATCCTTAACCTCCATATCCCCCAACGGAACTGCTACAGCTGAATCACCAATACACTCGTTCAATAGGTAAACATGGAACACTAGATGCATGGATGACAATTCTGCAAATAGCTCAAGCTCATATAATACCTTTCCAACACGACTCAAGATCCTATAGGGGCCAACATATCGGGTACTGAGCTTCCCCTTTTTGCCAAACCTCTTCACCTCCCTTCATGGGAGAAATCTTCAAATAAAATAAGTCATCAACCTCAACCTCAATATCTCTTATCCTTACATCTGCATATGACTTCTGTCGACTCTAGGCTGTTTTCAACCTCTCTCGAATTAGCTGAACTTTCTCTATAGCTTCAAACACTATATATGGTCCTATCAAAGAGACCTCACCTACTTTAAACCAACCAATAGGTGGTCTATATCTACTCCCATAAAGATCCTCAAATGGGGTCATCTGAATACTAGAATAGTAACTGTTGTTGTAACAGGGATACTTTGAAGTATCTCGGGTTTATGATTCAGGGGAATGATGAGATTGATGAGGATGTCTCTAGATGTATTGAAGCAGGTTAGATGAAGTGGAGGCTCTCCTCAGGAGTGCTATGTGATAAGAAGGTGACCTTAAAGCTTAAAGGCAAATTCTACAGAGAGGCAGTCTATCTGGCCATGCTGTATGTTGTGGAGTATTGGCCAGTCAAGAACTCCCACATTCAAAAATTGAAGGTAGCGGAAATGAGAATGTTATGTTGGATGTGTGGACTTACTAGAGGGGGTAGAGTTAGGAATTATATTATTCAGGAGAAGGTGAGAGTATCTTCGGTGGAGGACAAGATGCGGGAAGGAAGGCTGAGATGGTTTGGGTATGTGATGAGGAGGGGTACGGATGCCCCAGTTCATAGGTGTGAGAGGCTAGCATGGGATAGTTTCAGGAGAAGTAGAGGTAGTTCGAAAAAATATTGGAGAGAGTGATTAGACATGATATGGGGCTACTACAGATTACTGAGGACATGACCCTAGATAGGAAGGTATGGAGGTCGCGAATTAGGGTAGAAGGTTAGTTCGTGTGTGGGTTATAACTAGTAGTTAGGGAGATATGGTGTAGTCGGGTTAGTAAGCCTATGACTTTGTCCAGTGGTAGGAGCAGCTAGTGTATGGCTTATACTAGGGTGTGACCTTTTCTTATTTCTTATTTCCTATTTTTTAATTTCATATCGCTCAAATTTTCGTGGCTCCCTTAGCTCTATTTTTATTATCTCTTATTTCTTATTTTGGTTATACCACCCATTCTTCTTTAGGTATTACTAGGACCTTGTTAACTATTCATTATCTTGAGTTGGAGTTCTATCGAAAATAGCCTCTCTACTTCTTTGGAAGTAGCGGTATGGACTGCGTACATTTTACCCTCCCCAGACCCCACTTGATTGGATTACACTGGGTTTGTTGTTGTTGTAGTTGTTGGTTATCCCAAATTACTTTAAAATCAAGAACACACGCCCTCAACATATCCTCTGGGTCTGAATGGTCCTTTTTGCCTGACCATCGATCTGAGGGTGAAAAGCTGAGCTAAGATGAACTTGGGTACCAAGACCCTTCTGAAAGGCTTTTCAAAAGTGAGAGGTAAACTGAGTACCTCTTTCAGAAATGATGGACAAAGGAATTCAATGAAATCTAAAAAATTCTCTAATATAGAGCTTGGAATAATCCTCGACTGAATAGGATGTATGAACTGGAAAGAAATGGACTGACTTGGTCATTCCATCTACAATAACCCAATTGAATCATGCTGACAACGTGAACGAGGCAAAACCAACATGAAGTCCATATTCACCTCTTTCCACTTCCAAGTGGAAATGTTAAGCTCCTAAAAGGTTACACCAGGCCTTTGGTGCATAACCTTAACTTTCTGGAAATTAGAACACTTGGCCACAAACTCTGCAATATCCCTCTTCATTCTACTCCATTAGTAGATTTCTCGCAAATCTAGGTACATTTTAGTGGCTCCTGGGTAAATAAAATAACGTGCACTATGCGCTTCCACCAAAATTCGCTGCCTCAAACCATCAACACACGGCACACACATTCTACCCTGGTAATGCAACATGCCATATCCTCCTTGGGAGATGTAAAACCCCGTACTTTCCTAGCTCAGTTTAGCTCATAGAATGTCAAGGGTTAGCTTTGAAAATGAATAACTCTTGATACATATAGAATTTTTAAGATCTAGACCCACCAATGTGTAGATAATTGACTCATCTTTCCAATGATTCTAATTTTGCCTTAATCTGATACTCGGTTGAGAAGTTATGGCATTTTTAGTAAAACAGTATGGCATTTTGACAGGCACCACATCGCGGTGAAGGACGAAATTGAAATTGTCCAATTCCAGTGAAGCACCGCGATTGGTATGCATCACTTTGAAGTTCTAGTTCCCTCTCGTCCTTTTCCAGAGGTGCAACCAGATTACGCCGCGTCACGCCAGAGGCCAAAATAGGACTCGTCCCTTTTCCAGTAGCCCAACGCGATTTCACTGCATCGCGACACAACCTAAAATGGCAATGGTCCCTTATATAGTGAGCCACCATGATAGCCCCATGTCGCAGTGGCGCGCCAAATCGAGATTTTTCTTGTCCCGTGTTAAATTTTAAAAAGGGCAATTTAGTCTTTTCCCAAGCCCCCAAATCGTGTATAACAGAGAATTAAACCCATTCTAAGCATATTATGCATGCTTTTCACATAATTTCTCTCCAAGAAACCCTAGAACATCAAATTTAAATCCTCAAGAACTCTAAATTCCACTATTCTTTTTCCAAGATAACTCAAAATTCAAGATTCCCAATTCAAGATAATTAAGAATCTATCTTCAAGAGCATAAAATAGGAACTCGAAGTTCAAGTCTCTTCATCTAATCATCAATTAAGGTATGTGGATTTTTTCAACAAGGATAATCCTTTCATCCTTGTGCCCAAAATTAGTTTTAAAGTTGATTTTGTATAAAATTACATGAGTTTCAAATTAGGGTTCATACCAATATTTCTAATTGAAAGATTATGAGATTTGAAGTGACTTAGATGATGGATTTCATGTTTATTTTTGTATTTTCATGCATATTGCAGTAATAAGCATGAATATTATTATATTTTGACATGAATTTGATGCATGGGTTGTTAATCCCTAGTTGAATATTGCTATTTTAAGATTGATTGTGCTATAAGCACCCTATGACTAGATTATTTTCATATTTTCAATAAAGATTTGATCTTTTTATCTCAGTTTAAATATGGGATCCACTTTACAGTTTCAGTTACAGATTTAACTAACAGATAGACAATTGTTTTTCATTATAAACCATTATACTAGATTTTTAAAGTGGATTTCCAATAGAAAAAACATATAGATTAAAGGGAGTAGTATTTAGCACCGAGTTGAGTATGTTCTCAATAGCAACTCAAGATCATGGGTAGGATAGTTCTTTTCATGGGGTTTAAGTTGTCTAGAGGCATAGTCTATGACCTTACTTTTTTGCATCAAAACACTACCCAGGCCTACTCTAGAAGCATTACAGTAAATAACGAATCCATCTGACCCATCTGGTAGCGTTAACACTAGGGCTGAAGTGAGTCGAGTCTTCAACTCCTGAAAACTCTTCTCACAAGAATCTGACCACTGAAACTTAACTTTCTTCTGAGTGAATCTATGCATGGTGGACACAATAGATGAAAAACCTTCAATAAACCAATGGTAATAGCCAGCTAAACCTTAGAAACTTCTGATGTCTGATGGGGAGATGGGTCTAGTCCAGTTTCTTACTACTCAGTATTTTGAGGATCAACTCTAATGCCATCACAAAAAATAATATGGCCAAGAAAATCTACTGATCTTAGCCAAAATTCACATTTGGTGAATTTGGCGAACAACTGATGACCTCTAAGTATATGCAACATAATTCTGAGATGGTCTGCATGATCACTTTCAGTACGGGAATAGACAAGGATGTCATCAATGAAGACTATGACGAACATGTCTAATTATTTCTTGAACACTCTATTCATCAAGTCCATGAAGGCTACTGGGGCATTCGTTAGCCCAAAGGACATGACTAGGAATTCAAAGTGACCATAATGAATTCTTAAAGTTGTCTTTGGAATATCACATTCTCTTACTCTAAGCTGATGGTAGCCAGATCTGAGGTCTATCTTAGAGAAATCACTTGCACCTTGAAGCTGGTCGAATAAGTCATCAATCCTAGGAAGAGGGTATTTATTCTTGATTATGACTTTATTCAACTGGAGATAATCGATGCACATTCGAAGAGAGCCATCTTTCTTATTCACGAACAGGACTGGAGCGCCCTATGGAGAGACACTGGGCCTTATAAAACCTTTATCTAGGAGGTCGCTAAGCTGTTCTTTTAACTCTTTAAGCTCTACCGGATCCATACGATTAGGAGGGATGGAGATGGGTTGAGTATCAAGGAGAAGATTAATACCGAATTCTATTTCTATATCGGGAGGTACCCCTGGCAAATCATTGGGAAAAACCTCAGAAAACTCATTGACTACATGGATTGACTGGACTGTTGGAGCTTCAGACTTAGTATCTTTGACTCGAACTAAATGATAAAGGCACCCTTTTGATATCAACTTTTTGGCCTTAAGATAGGATATAAAATGATTCTTGGGAGACACAAAATTACCCTCCCACTAAAAAACTGGCTTATTGAGAAACTAAAACTTTACCACTCGGGTGCAACAATCTATAGATGCATAATAGGAATAGAGCCAATCCATACCCAGAATAATATCAAAATCGACCATCTCTAACTCTATTAGGTATGCTAGTGTAATCTTATAAAGGATAGTAATAGGACACGTCTTATAGACCCATCAAGCAACAATTGACTCACCCACTAGGGTGGAAACTAAGAAGGGCTTAGAGATTTTTTTAGGACCATCCCAAAATTTACTGCCACCAATGGAGTCACTAAGAGAGATTTAACCTTGGGTCTAACAACATATTGTAACGCCCCGAGTTTGTACCCCAGACGTCACACGATGCTTATAACCCCGAAGGACTACAAGCTAACCCATGAATGGTACCTGCTGTGAGCACTGAATAATAATACTAAAATAATGTGAAAGTTAAGCTAAAGTACCATAAGATTTATAATCTAAATACTATTAAATATAACCACTGGTAATAACATCTGAAAAGCTGAATACTGTTTGAACTAGTCTAGTCTAAAAAGCCTTTACTGAACTGTCTGAATATGGAGTTGATGGGACAAGCCCCCAACTAACTTCGACTAATAAAATATTGAATCTACTATAATACTAAAATAAATAATATCCTCGATGGATGAGGACTCACTACTAACTCTACTGATGCTAACTGAATCTGGCTAAGCATGGTCAGGAACTTAAGCGTCCGAACCTATGATATGATACATCATAGAGTAAGAAAAGAGTATGCGATCAGTACGTGGAATGTACTGATATGCTAGATGAGGTAAGGATGAAATACATGGGTTCATATGCATGAAAAATAACTGACTGAGTGATATACATATAACTGAATGAGAGTACATGTATAACTGAAGCTACTATAAACACTGATTATACAATACTGTGCATATACATATATACTGTGTCTGAGATTTATACTGAAACTGAGTACTGAGTTCTAATAATTGAGTAACTAATATCTGAGCTTACTGATAACTAAATTAATAATTACTGGGTGACAGTTACTGACAGTCTTGATTCTGTAGAACTGAATTGAGTTCTATACTGAAGACTGAAACTGAAATTATGGGAGGTAATCATCTAACTGACATGCCCCTCTCTGAACTGATTGGTGTCTTACCTGTAACCCCAATTGGAAGGGTGTCAGTACCGTACCATGAATACTAACAGGCTAAAAAGTCATGCTCATCTGGCAGGTGCCCTAATGAGAACGGTATTACCCTCAACTAGCAGGTAAAATACCTTATCAACCCTCAATTGACAGGTTGATATCTTAACCTATGTTGGCTACGTAGTTCTGGAATGCAAGGACCACTACTAAGGATCACACCCTCTACTGATAGGTGATCCCCCATCCTTGGGTTCGCTTGGTGCTGAATCCTAATCCCAACTAAATGACACTGATTATTAAACTGAACTAATCTGGACTGAGTTTTACTGAGCTCTGTAACTGACTGAGTACTACTGTTCGTGACATTTCTGAAACTATTCTGTAGTAATTGTGATCTAGGTAAATAGCTAGATATTTCGGGTACTGAATGCCCCCAGGACTCGATAGCATCAATAGTAAAACATGGTACAATCTTGAAAGCATACTAGCTAGTCACTTAGTCATGATCATTCATTGAGACATTTTTTCAAGCACTTGCAAGGCATGAACTTGTACATGAATGGGACACATGCTAACATGTCATGATTGCACTATTCAATTCACATAGGCATTCTAGCAAACACTTGGGGAATATGATTATTTCACATAATAATAAACATATATAAATATCATGACTACAACATTCAACTTGTAAATTCAAGGATTTAACATAAGAATCACATAATTCATCACACATGCTATCTTAATTTTATGAAACTTGTAATTAATCATGGATTGAAGACCATATAACTATACACACATGAACACAATTCAACTCAAACATGTAATTCATGGAATCTCAACCTTGTATTATGAAAAAGGATTCTTGGGCTCCATGGGTGGTAAGGACCTATGGATGAACATCTAACATACCTGAGAAGTTTAATTCTTGAAGTTTCTTGGTGGAATTCTTGAGGATTGCTCTTGATTCTTGGAGGTTTAGGGTTTTGCTAATTGAGAGAATGCTCTTGATTTTGGGGGAAATAGAATAATGACTTAACTAGGTTATTAGGGGTTAAAGTACATGTTTAGACTGATTAGGTCCATGGAAAAATACCAAATTACCCCTGGAAAGAATTAAATTTTCGTAACTGAAACCCCAATTTTGGCTTTCACCACGACGAAGTGGCATCGCGGTGAGCCATTGGAAGTTGGCTAAAAATTATTTAAAAATGGACAATTGTGAAATTACCTTTTGGTGCGATGCGGTGGTATCGCGTTGGGCTACTGGAAATTGATAGTTCTGAAATGGCCCCTTGGCGCAATGCGGGCCAATCGCGGTATTTTTGCGCAATGCGGGCCAATCACGGTATCTCACTAAAAATGCCAATTGGGAACTGGAACTTCACCGCGACGCGCTGGAATTGCGATGTCTTACTGGAAACTGACGAATGCCATTTTGACCCTCACCGTGATGTGGTGCTTCTCAATTTGACATACTGTTTTACTAAAAGTTCCATAACTTCTCACTCGGATATCGGATTTGGGTGAAATTTATATCGTTGGAAAGCTGACTGAATTTTTTATACTTTGGTAAGTATTAAACTATAAAATTTCTAAGTATATTGAAAGTTTTATATAGAAATTCTCATATACTGAGAGCTAAACTGAGCTAGGAAAATATGGGGTATTACACACATATACATCAAGATGAAAGACACGAAGCATACAGTAACAACATATGGCTTGTTCCTATTAGGATGGTAAAGCATAGAACTAATTCTGACATTGACCACCTCCGGTACTGGATGATGTGCCCTGAGGAGGAACTGAGCGACCTGGAGGAACTAATGCGCTAGTAGCCTGAGTATGGGTACGAACATACCTACTCCCTTGCTTAGCATATAGAAACTCATTGATTTCATGACCCAACTTGCCACACCCATAACAACCCCTCCTTCCCATCAAACACTCACCAGAATGTATCTACCATACTTTGCATATGGTGGATAATTGGGCCTTCCACCCACACTATGCTAAGACCTAGACATAGAAGTGTTGCCCCACTGCTCCTACTTGGTTCTGGGTGTAGGATAACTAGACGAAGATGGATCTGGAAGATATGAATGGCCCTGAAACTGTGAATGGTTTTCCCCTCCAAACCTTGGTTGACCATACTCAAATTGTCCAGTTCTAGCCCTCTTATTTCTCTTCTCTATTTTCTTCATCTTTTTTGCCTCAATCTGCTGAGCATGATTTATCAACCTATCAATATCCATGTCCCCAATGAGCATGGTAGTCGTATATTCCTTGACTACCAAATTAGACACTCCAACAGCAAACTTACTCATACTAGATCTAGGGTCAACTACTAACTCGGGAGCATATATAGACAACTGAGTGAACTTAAGGTAGTACTCATTAACTGTCATCAAGCCTTGAATCAAGTTTATGAACTCCTAAACCTTGGATCCTCTCATTTCATGTGGAAAGAACCTGTCCAGAAATACATCCTAAACACCTGCCAACTCATAGAAGACGCATTCTCACCTCTACCTCTCTTTTACATAATGACCCAATCATAAGCAACATCCTTAGGCCTATAGGATGCCAATTCTACACTCTCCTCCTCAGTAATATGCATAATTTGAGTGATATTTATCACCTCATCAATGAAGAGCTGTGGATCCTCATTAACCTTTGAACCAAAGAACTCAGGTGGATTTATCCTTATGAAATCACAAATTCTGGTTGTAGCTAAATCACCATTCTACTAAAGTGGGACTGTCGCCTGATTCTTTCCCCGAATATTGGCAGTCACAGCTTGGGCCAACGCCTGAAAGGCAACCTAAAATTCAACATGAGACACGTTCTCATTCATAGGATCAGCAAACAGGGGTGGTTAGTTACTATTTCTGCGTGCATTGACTCAATAAGGAGGCATATTCTGTCATGTAAAAGCACGAGTTAAAACATATCGACACAATTGTAAGAACGATAGATCATGAAATAAAAGGATGATTCCTAACTTGTTCCATAGCCTCTTGCTCATGAATGTGGCACACTTCACATCCATGATCAAGACTCTACTTAATATAGCTTGTCTAACTCCCTATGACTCTTTAAACCTGTCTTTAATACCAAGTTTGTAATGCCCCGAATATACACCCTAGAAATCACATGATGCTCAATACTACAAGTAGTCCTAATCTATCCCTTCAAGCCTTCTACAACATTGGAACTCATAATGAAGATAAACTTGACATATGGAGATCTTGAAATAACTGAATTATTGTTTGAACTGAAAGTATTAAACTTAGAAATCTTTCAAACCAACACTTTGAATTTAAAATAGAACAAAATAGTCGGACAAGCCTTTACTTCAAACTAGAGAGTCACTGGGATAAGCCCCAGCTAATTCGACTAAACGGAAACTGAGTGACTAAAATACTTCAGAAATAACAAAGTTTGATAAATGGGTCCTTGAACTATGAGGACTCACCAACGTTGGGATGCAGGTAAAGATTCTCGCGGTCAATCACCCTGCTGGAACTGAGCACTAGAACCTACATTATGAGATAATGTAGCACATAGACATATATGTGGATCAGTACTTTTAGAATATACTAATCATGTGTGGATGAATGCGTAAGTAAAAACAGTAACTCGTTCATATAAACTTGTAAAGGATGTATTCTAAGTGTAAATGACTCACCTTGTCTTGAATAGAACAAGTATTGCAAAATAGTAAATGTGAGTATGTTACGACCCGAGACAGGACCCTAGCCGCGACGAGCATCCCAAACCATAAATGCTCGGGCGCCCCTTTCTATCTGGTACTCTTGAACACTGTTCATAAACAATAAAGAAAAAATGCAGAAATTAAGCAAACAGAATCATGGTCATGTCCTGAGTTCAATTTAACAATACGGAAAAAAATCCATAAACATCTAGACAACATCTATTTCAGTCTGCAAAATCTCCAATACATCAGAAATTAATAACTTGTCTACAATTGGGACAATGCCCCCAGTCAGACCTAAAACCAAAATGAAATAATAATGTTCTAAAAATAGGCCTTCCAAAATAAATTCACAATTTGAGCATCCTCTGGACAACCTCTGAAATAACTTGGTATCAGATTGTATGTTTTCCTGTAAAATCCATCTCTTTGTCTTCAACACCGAGACACTTGAGCATCCTCTCGAAAACCTCTTCTCTGTAGTCAACAACATCCTCGGTGGATTTTGACATACAAACCCAAATTCGAGAAAAGAAGTCATTCATTACTTGCTTGTTATTGAAAGTCAATTGGCAAAGTGTTGTCTTTCCAACTCCGGCCACACCATAAATATCAATTGCCTTGAATCTCTTAACTTCGTTGTCCCTCCGAATAAGTAATGTCTCTATGAAATTCTCCTTCTCATTAAACCCGAATACTCTACTTCGATCTACTATCCGATCGCTCTACCTGTCATAAGATTTGATCTGTCCATCATCACTTGCACTCTCTGAACTTCCACCACCACCAATCATTGATTTTTTGCATGTAAGTCTGCTTTCCATTTTTTTCAATTCGTTGTTAAGTGCAAAAGCGAATCGGATTCCCTCAGGGGAATAAACACGCTTCTTTTCCAGTAATATTTGCCACTTTGCAAGAGCATTGAGGAGATAGTATAGGATTTACCTACATCTCGATTCACCAGCATCCTAATGATCACCATTTTTACCCTCTAGGAGCAAACTATTTACGTTTTAAAAATGTTTTGGGATATTAAAGAAGATCTTTGATATCAAGTTATTTCGAAATAAATTCAAGTCCTGCCTATGTCTAAGGTTTGAATTCTCTATGTAATTATGTAATGTTCCAACCTCCAAACTAGAAGCAGTGATGTCTCAGTGATCCAATATTCCAAGTATCCAAGATCAATGTTATGTTGCTCACAATCCATAAAAATCCGTGTCTCACATAATGCTTGGTCCGAAGAAACTATTTAAGTTCACAATTTAATCATCATGTCACACAAAAAACAATTCAAGATTAGGGGTTTCATACCATAATTTTCACAACACTTCGCCAAGATGTAATAATTTCAATACAAGTTTATCAATGATCTTGAAACAATTTAGTATTACAAATATATATTCTTTAAAACTAATTTGAAAACCCAAAATCAATGCCCATGGGGTTTAGGATAGTCCCATGTACTTGAGATTACTTAGTTCAAAGAATAACAACCCAAATCTTGATTAGTTTCTTGGAATTCTTGACTTAAGAGCTTGATTCTTGATCTTTGGGGCTCTAGGGTTTTCTTGAAGTGAAAAGAAAAGAATAATGATGTACAATGCTCTTTAGGGGCTTAAATCTTGTGTTTTGTATGGTTTTTGGGTGAGATAAATGTCCTAATTTCTCCACCCCCCAATTGCATGGATTCAGAAGCTAGAAAATAAGGGGTGAAATAGAGCATGCATCTATTTTGGATGGTTTTGGGTGAGATAAATGTTCTAATTTCCCCCGCAATTGCGTGGATTCAGAAGCTGGAAAATAAGGGGTGAAATAGAGCATGCATCGCATGCTCTGGAGCACCAAAATATAGCGTGCGTCACATGATCTATCACACTCCCCGAAGGGGTAAAATGGAGCATGCATCGCATGCTTATCGCACGCAGCTACTGGTTCTGACAAAAATAATCATAACTTCTTGCTCGGGTATCGAATTAGGCAAAATTGGTATCATTGGAAAGCTGACACAATTATCTACAATTTGGTGGGTATTTTTCTGCAAAATTCTACATATATCAAAAGTTATACACATTCAAAGTAGACTCTTATAAAATCGAGTACAAGGATTTAGCTGAATCAAAGGTTCTTAGCTCAACTTCGCTCTAAGTGATTCTTATGAATACTTTTCACCTCAAAAGCACTTCAAACACGAGGATAACAATAATGACACTTATGATCAATTTTAAATCATTTCTATTAGAGTTTACACACGCAGAAACAACAGTTCGATTTCTAGTTTGAAAATGTGGGGTGTTAAAGAGTAAAAAAGCATAAAGATAATCTTTGTGAGCCATAACACTTAGTTTCTAAAAGATTTACTTTTAAACTTTCTTAGGGAGGTTCTTCTAACCGACATACACTATGTGAGCTATCATGGAGTCCAATGTCTTACCCACGTAGGAAAAAGCTTACGTTGGGGAAAACTGTCCTACCTTTGCCATAGGAATAAGACCTAAAATAAGTGATCACTATCTGTAACTTCATACATAGTGGGAATAAGATGAACCTATGTTGGATCGTAGTTATGGAGCATGTGACCTTGGACGCATAGCTAACTCAGTGCTAAATACTACTCCCTTACTTATATGCTCATACTTTAGGAAATCAACCTTAAAATAGAATAAGAGTTTATATAATGAAAACCAATTATGCTTCTTTTTCTTTAAATCATGATCAAGATGAATAATAGTGGATTCCAATATTAACTTAGGATCAAAAGATTAATTCTTGCTTCAAATCTTGATATAAACTTATCGACATAAAACTTAAGAGCATGATATTCTTGAAATTTCAAAAATTAAACTTAAAGCTTAAATTTCATTATTTAAATTCATGGTCATTTATAACCAAATTTCATGCTCAATAATGATCTTGAAATACTTTAACAGTAACAAGTCAAGATAGTGCAATCTCATTTATAATATAAATCATGTAAGTTAAAAACATAAACATAAGTACTTCTTGATATACTAAAGCTTTAAATTCTCATGAAAATCACATATTTCAAGAATATACATACTTGGGTATGAACCCTACCTCAAAAACAATTAAATAAAATCTTGAAATCATGTAATTTGGGCACAAGGGTGAAATGATACCCTTGTTCATAACTCTACATACCTTAATAGGCCTAATTTGATGTAACAACTTGACTTGAAACCCTTGGAGATGATCTTGAAAGATTTTCTTGAAATTATTGAATTAGGGAGCTTATATTTTTGCTTATCTTGAAGAAATATTAATGAAGTTCTTGGTGTTCTTGAGGGAAGGTTAGGGTTTTCTTGGAGAGAATAAGTTAATAAAGGGGAAACTAATGCTCCTTGGGGGCTTTAATTTTATGTTATGGATGAATTTGGGTGAGGAAAAATGATTCAATTGCCCTTAAATACGCGGAAACAAAAGCTGAAAAAATAAGTGGGTGCGCGATGGAGGGCGCGCCGCGGGCTATATCGCGGGCTCCTTATCGGTGAAATGGAGTGCGCACCGCGGACATATCGTGGGATACTATTGTTTTGGTGATCCAAACACACCTTCACGCTTTTCCGAAACTCCCCCGGTGATAGCCTAAAGGCTATCTAAAATCGAGATGAATACACAAGGAACAAAAAAAACAGCAACTACAATAAAAAGGAAAACAACACATAGAAGAAAAGAGATGAAGAAGAGATGCATAAAGTAAAATTAGATAATGAGACCCTCACTTCTACCAAAGATTAGCAATAGAATATATATCAAATATTCAATCACACCTCCCCAATGTTATCTCAAACCTCACTCTTAGGTGAATAAAAGGAATTCACACTCCCTCAATCACACCTTTCTTGCCAAATGATCAACACAAGTGAATTCCATCAAATGTATTAATCTCTCAAGTTTCGGTTACACTACACTAAGATAACACTAATCTAAGACTAAGAACTACACTCTAAAGAGTAATCTTTCAATATTCTTCAAAACTAATGAGAATGGAAACTAAAATGTCTATTTATACTATTACATAAGCAAAGACTAAAATGCCCTTAATGAGAGCTTAAAGGAGGCGCCTCTTGAGTGTTAATTTGAAGTGTGAAAAGTCCATATTTCCCTTCAATTGAGGCGCCTATTGTGTGTAATGGTTCCCCTTCTCCTCCTTCAACTTGACAAGACTTTGAAAGGCTCCAAACATTTGCCAATTCCGAAGCTTGAACCTTTGACAATGCGTTGTACTCTTTTGTGCTCTTCATGCTTGTATCGTCCTCTCCATATTGAAAGGAATTTGTACTTAAATTCTCACCTTGCAAAACCAAAGAAAGAGAAAAACAAGCACACAATCCTCTTGGAAAGAGGGTTAGTATTAGTACCACACTCATATCATCAGCCCATGGTTGCTCATATTTGACATACACCCACATATCCTTGATATTTGACATGAAAAGCTTAGCATAAAGGATACCAAAGATATGAACAACTTCAACATCAAGAATAATTGAGCATGACCCGAAACTACAACCTTCACAGCTCAAAAGTACTCCGGGGTCAAATGGGAGTAGAAGACAAGGGGTTAAGCCGAATGACCCACTCCTTTCACTAGGCTACTAAGCTCACAAGTATTCAAGGCATTACTCATAATTTTGACATAAACAAGGTCACTATGAACAAGACTAATATCATGGATCTTATTACACAAGTTCAAAGGACTATGCTCAACATCAAGATCATCATTACAAGCATCAACACTAACTTGCAAGTTCCCAATCACACTATCCTTATGTTCAAGTAGTGATCTAATCTTAGGGTAACATGGTTCATTATACACATCAAGAGAACTAACAAGGGAAGGAATATGCACACCTATATCAAGAAAAACCGAAACCACTTCACAAGGAATCACATGACAACAATTTAAACTCAAGGGAATGTAGGGAATAACATCATTACCTCGGTTTGGACTAAGACAATCCACTCTTTTCAAGCTCTCGGCCAAGGTTGTTTAGAGGCCATTTTCATGTGAGACTTCTTGTTGATCCTTCTTTGATAATTTATGAGCTTGAACCCGCCAATAAGAAGAATCAAGGCTAGGTAAAATTCTAGACTTTGAGTCAGTGAGTATCAAGGGACCTTTGTGGGCAAGTCCCACAAACAAAGTTGCCTTCCCCTTTCCATTCTCACAATTCGAGGCCTCTCCTCCTTTTTCCTTCTTTCTTTTCTCATCCAAATTCTTGGTTTTCTCTTGGATTTCATTCACACTAGTGATGGAAGAGGGAGAAGAGTGAACTTTCGGCCACCATGCTCAAAGGTGTACCTATTAGACCTTTCATCATGTATAGTGTGCCTATCAAATTTCCAAGGCCTTCCTAACAATCTGTGACATGCTTGCATAGGGATTAAATCACACAACACTTAATCATGATAATTCCCTACCTTGAACCTAATCACACATTATCGTTTGACCTTCAATTCACCACACTTGTTTAACCATTGGAGCTTATATGGATTCGGGTGAGGTATAGTGAGTAGTTTTAAGTGGTTGACCAAGTGACACTAGAAATATTCACACAACTCCCACTATCTATAATCATTGAGCTCACACTTCCTTTAATAAGCCACTTGGTATGAAAGAAGTTCTCTTTTTGATCATCCAAGACCTTACTAAACAAAGTCCTCTGAACTATATAACTAGGGACATCACATTCCCCTTTCAAGGCAACACATCTTCTTCACTACCCTCACCTAAAGTTTCGGGTTCCACACACTCTCTATCTTGAGAGTTTTCATCGTTCCCCTCGATTTCCAACTCAACTTCTTCACCAATATAGTATAACTTCCTCTTTTTTAGGATCATATTATGCCGGTTAGGACACTTACTTTCCCTATGACCCCAACCTTGACACTTGAAACATTGTAGACCCTTAGAATGAGAAATAAAAGTGTGTTTACCTTCAAACTTTTGAGGAGAAGGTTGGGCAGCCTTGGTCATGGCTTGATGAGGAGCCATGGAAGTTGTATTCATGTCCTTTTCCTTAGGCCAACCCATAGGCATATAGGGTACCCTTTCCTTGTATGTTGACTTTTCTTTGTTCTCCCTCTCAATCTCCATAGCCACTTGAAAAATTCTTTAAATTGTATCGAACTTATGAAGAGTCAATCTGTAATGCCCCAAAATCGGGTCCCAAGACGTCACACGGTGCTTTGGGTCACAAGTGACCCCAAGCTAACCTTTCTACTGGCATAACTCATAAGCAATTGAATAAAAATACAAATCCATACAAATCAGCAGAAATTAACTCTTTTCTGAATCTGATCGATACAAAAATGGAATTTTACAGGATTACAATTCTGCCTTTACAACCAGAATTGAAATAAAATACATCAACTTCTACTGACTCTCTATGAAGCCTCTACTAGTACTGACTGTAGGTAGCCGGGTCATGACTCCCGACTACCCCAACTCAATACGACTGAATAAAGAAAATACAACACTATAAACTCTACATAACTAACCCAAGCCCTTGAATCAAAAGGACTCATCACCTGCTGACTGGATACCATGAACTGACTGGATTCGAAGGTGCAACTATACCTTGTACCTATATTTCGAGAAAATGTAGCCCACATACGAATATGTGGGTCAGTACCATGGAAAAATACCTAGCATATGGGGATGTATGCAGTTGTATAAACATCATCATCATAAATATTTATAAGAAATATGCAGGATGTATAAAAGACTCACATAGCCCGAAGAAAATCATCATAATCATGAGAGGATGAAATAAGTATAATAACACATGTGAGTCATCATATAATTTGTCAATCACTTTCAGTTCATCAAGAATATCAATTCTCATAATGTAAATATCATTTAAATCTTTCGAAAGAATAACTTTCACAATTCCACTTTCAAATCACTTCACCATTCACCATAGACACAAGGAAACACACACACACTGGGAGATCCTATAACCGACATAAACCATGTGAGCCACATAGAGTCCAATGTACAACCCACATTGGGGAGAGTCGTCCTATCCTTGCCATCGGAGTAGGACTTCCAGTATCAATTCAAAAACACTAGTGATCACTATATAAATCAGCCTCAGGCTTACATCCTATGGGGGCATGTAGTTTTTGGGAAGTAAGGTCACTTTATACCTCCCACTCGGTGCTAAAGATTACTCTCGGACTTAGCTCAAAAATTTAAATCAGCCCCAGGCTCACATTAAAGAAAATTCACAATAAACACTTCAATAATTTTCATCGGGAGCCAATTTGCTACCCCTTTATCATAATCAATAAAAACGTGGATTTCTTTCACATTCGAGTTCAAAATAACTCATTCACAACCAAAAGGTCAAATCATTCAAAACATCTTAAATTATTTTAACTCAAGGTGTTTATAACATATGATTTTCTCGAAATAATAATCACAAATAGGGTTCCAAAAACCCATACATCAATATCACCATAAAACCTTCCCAAGTTTCATACTTTATGACATAAGCACAAAAATAATCACTTAAAACTTAAAATTTCAGCTTTATAATCATACATCTTGGTAAAAAAATTTAGCTTTGGGATTCAAATCTCATTGTGCTTATAGCACATAATTTCTCAAAAATACAATTTCAAATGGGGTTCGCGATCCAAATATCAAAATCATGATAAATATCGTTCAAGATTCATGCTTTATATCACCACACATGTAAATTCATCTTTTAAAATAATAAACATCAAGATTTCATAATAATCATCATAAGATATGGGGTCATGCTTCAAATTCATAAAAATCAAATAAAAATCATACCTTTGTAAAGAAAATTACTTTTGGGCACAAGAACGAAAGAGAGTTCTTGTTGAAAACCCCCACATACCTTGAATGATGAACTTTAGATCGATACTCATTTTTGAGATGTTAATCGTGCCTTTGAATGATGGTTCTTGGAGTTCTTGAACTAGGAACTTAGAATCTTGAATAAATTTGCAGAATTAATGGTGAACTTTGGAGGTTCTTGAAGTTGGATGTAGGAGCTTAGGGTTTTCTTTTTGAGGGAATTTGATGAAATATAACATATAATGCTTCTAATAGGCTTTAATATAGGGTTTGGACGGATTTTGGGTGAGGGGAAATGACCAAAACGTCCCTAAAAAATTAAATAATTCTCGAATCTGTCCTTTGGTGGACTGTTTTGATAGTCTGAAGTAGATCAACCATAACGTTTTACTCCGAAATACAAATTGGATGAAACGAATTTCATTAGAAAGAGGAATCCCATATATTTCCGTTGATATATAGTATCTCACCCAGATCATTGTGTACGAGGAGTTATGATCGTTTGAAGTTGACCCAAAAATTCACTTTTGATAGGCTGAAGTAGATCGACCATAACTTTTTGCTCCGATAGACAAATTGGATGAAACCAATTTCATCGGAAAGAGGACTCACAAATATTTCCGTTGATATATAGTATATCACCCAGATAATTATGTACAAGGAGTTATGATCATTTAAAGTTGGAGCAAAAATACGCCAGTCCACAGTACTTTTTTTCCTGCACGTTTTACTGTTCACTACTATTCACGGTTCGATCGGAATGTTCATAAATCGTCGCTCGGGTGTCCATTTTGGATGATACACATATCGTTGGAAAGATTATTTAATACTCTACGCAATGGTGGGTCATAATCTAAGACATTCCACACGGAAAATTTATAATTCATTCTAGAAGATAGAACCCAACACGTTTACGCACAAAATTTCAACGAAAAATTTCCCGGGTATTACACAATCAGGAGGATATGTCCTTATTAAACCTAACCTTGAAGTGTATTACATCATGTTGCACTTTCTCACCTCTATGATCAAGCTTCAAAATGAGTTGTTGGAACTCATCATAATAGGCCATGACACTTTTGCTTCCTTGCCTCAAGTTGTAGAGCTTGGAAAGGAGCTCATGTCTATAGTGTTCAGAAACATACCTATCTCTCATTAGTCTCTTCAACATCTCCCAAGGAGGTGGTTGGCCACCAATCAACACATCACTAAATCTTTTCGTGTAATCCCACCAAGTATTTGCATATCCTTCAAAGTGAGCAATAGCATAACTACTTTTCTTCTCATCGAAAAGGTCATTCACTTGAAAAAGCTTTTCACAAGAAGATTCCCAAGCTAAGTACACTTCCAGATCACTCTCACCTTTGAAAATTGGAATGTCAACCTTGATTGAATTAATGCCTACCTCTCGGTTTCCTTGTCTTCCTTCATGCCCTCGGTTTCTCCCATAATTCCCTCTTTGGTCATGTCTTTCCCTCATTTCTTTCTCAAGCCAATAGTCTTCACTAGGAACATTATAACCTTCTTTCTCCCTTTTACCATAGTCTTCAATTTGGATGTGTTGTTTTTCAGATTTGGGGTCTTTGGGGAAGTGGGTATGGTCTTTGATTATTTGGTACTTGAACTTGTGGCATTGGATAAGGTGGAGGGTAAGGTCTTTGGTCTATGGGATTTGGCATTTGGTAAGTAGGCTGTTGTGGAGGTATTTGGTTATGTAGAGGAGTTGGTCTTTGGTCAAAGGGATTTGGCACTTGTAGATTCAAATTTGGTGGTGGAGTTTGAGTTCCAAGTCCTTCTTGTTGGACTTGGTTCATTTGGGGATGTAGTGTCCTTTGTAGGTTTCGGTTAGGAGAGGTTTGGGCATTGTTTAGTGGCTGGTTTTGTGGAACTCTTAAAGGGTAAAGCATTTGGTGGAGAGTCTCGGGTGTCATAGTCATGGATGAGTTGTTGGCTTGAACACTTGAAGACACATGGTAGTGATTAGAAGTAGATGGTCGTGAGTTCATCCTACTTTCAACAGTATCAAGCCTTCCACTAATGGTGGATACCTCACCCTTCAAAGAATTGAAATCTTCTCTCATATTGTCCATCTCACCCTTTAATTCTCGATTTAGTGCATCCAACCGAGCCATCAAGACTCCCAAAACATCATTTACCAAAGGTTGGGATGTGGCACCTTCTGTTTCCATCACAATTGTACCTAACAACAAGCAAAAAAAATCAAAGAAACAACTACAAAACGAACAAACAAGTTAGTTCAAAAGCCTCACCACACCCACATTCGGATCTCACCTCACACTTGGTCTCACAAGTGCTGAAAACTTGGCAATACTCGGCAAGTGAATGAATGGTGAATATGCTTTGGCCCAGAATCGATTTTTGTTTGATATGACTCAAATAAAATGATGTACGGACTTGAACCAACAAACTACTACGAATTAAAAATGAGAAATGCACACTAAAAGCAAAGACACGAACAAAATGGACTCAAGACTAATTATCAACCTAGTAGGTACTTACTAGCTTGCTAATTTGCTAATTAATGATAGAGTTTAACACACAAGAAACTAGAATAAAAAATTAGAAACTGAGAAATCTAGTTTAGAGTTTATTAGGTTGTTCAACTAGTGATGACGTGGCACAACATGGTTGGTTGTCAATTTTTTTGCAATAATTTTCCAATTCCCAACTTGAGTTTTGGCCAAGGATCCACTTAGGAGAGTTTTTGAATGAAATTTGGTGAAAATAGAGGATTGGAGCCTTTTTTGTAAGTTCAAATGGATTTGAAATCAATGGTCCCCTCCCCCCCCCCCCCCCCACTTGTACTTTCTATTGCACTTTGAATATTCCCTTTGTCTCTTCTTCTTTGGATGACTTGAACAAACAACTTTTTCACTCTCTTTCTTTATTTTTGTGGATCTAACACCCTTTCTGAATATTTTTCTTCAAAAAGGTATGAAGATGGTGAAGAACAATATGAATATTCAGGAGTTGACCGAAGTTTGACTGCAAGGCAAATGAACTCTAACTTCAATTTTTCTTTTGGATCTAGGTTCCTTGGGTCAAGACAAGCTCAAATAACACAAAACCAGCCACAAACATGCCACAAAAAGATATGCACCACGAAATCTCACCCCAAAAAGCTTCAAATAAGGCACAACAATGGTGGATCTAGCTCAAATTCAACCAAACCTTGCTCTAAACTTAGATCTAGACACTTTAAATGTTAGAGAACAAGAATCTAACACTTGAAACCTTCAAAACACAATAAAAACTTGTAGATCTAACTTGAAAATTTTGGATCTACAATAAGCAAAGCAAGATCTATCTTTTTTTGTGATTTTTCTTGACTCTAGGCTCTTTTTATGGGAGATTTTCTTAATAAGGACACTAAAATCAAGATTTAGGGATATAGGAACAATCCTAACCAAGGCTTTGATACCAAATGATAGCCTAAAGGCTATCTAAAACCGAGATGAACACACAAGGAACAAAAAAAATAGCAACTACAATAAAAAGGAAAACAACACATAGAAGAAAAGAGATGAAGAAGAGATGCATAAAGTAAAGATAGATAATGAGACCCTCACTTCCACCAAAGATTAGCAAAAGAATATGTATTAAATATTCAATCACACCTCCCCAATGTTAGCTCAAACCTCACTCCTAGGTGAACCAAAGGAATTCACACTCCCTCAATCACACCTTTCTTGCCTAATGATCAACACAAGTGAATTTCATCAAATGTATTAATCTCTCAAATTTAGGTTACAATACACTAAGCTAACACTAAGCTAAGACTAAGAACTACACTCTAAAGAGTAATCTTTCAATATTCTTCAAAACTAATGAGAATGAAAGCTAAAATATCTATTATACTATTACATAACAAAAGACTAAAATGCCCTTAATGAGAGCTTAAAGGAGGCACCTCTTGAGTGTTAATTTGGAGTGTGCAAAGTCCATCTTACCCTTCAATTGAGGCACCTCTTGAGTATAATGGTTCTCCTTCTCCTCCTTCAACTTGACAAGACTTTGAAAGACTCCAAACATTTGCCAATTCCGAAGCTTGAACCTTTGACAATGCCTTGTACTCTTTTGTGCTCTTCATGCTTGTATCACCCGGATGTACTATTATCAACCCCGATCGTGAATCAACTTAAAAATTAACATTTCGAGGTTGGTAAGGTCAATAATAAAATCATCAAAGTTTAGGAGCTTTAGAAATGACTAATTCCCAACACTTAGTGAAATTTTCTAAGTCTTGGACCCCTTAACATGCACTAGTAAGCTGAGTTGAGCTAGGACCTTATGGGGTCTTACAAAAATAGTTAAAAAAATACCATGTATTAGTGCAATTATTGCACTTATGTATACTATTATTCTATACATGAGATAATAGTTTTTATTAATGTGCAGAAAAGATATACTTTCACTTTTATGTGAATGAAGAATGTTCGATCTACGGTCAATTTTAATATCATGCAAATGAAGTTTTCACAACTAATTGGTTGTTTCTATGAACAAGTTCAATGTGCAAATGCTTGCGATGATGAGGTCACATATAAAGTGAATTTCAAAAAATTATTTGACTAAGTTCACGAGCTTAACATATCCAAGAAACAAGAAAACAATACATCAGGACAATTTCAAGAATTCAACATCTTTATGAATGTGATTTGATCACAACCGCTCAATCAATACCAACATTTGAAAGCAAACATATAAGATTGGAGGCACCATCTTTGAGAAGTGAAATGATGTTTGCATCAAGAGGAGTAAAATACGCGCTGCACTCTTTTTTTTGGCCTAGGTTTTATCCTAGTAAATTTTTCTGGCAAGATTTTTAATGAGGCACCAAACAAACGCGTATTATAAGACGTGTGTACTCTTTTTCCTTCACTAGAGATTTTTTCCAACATGGTTTTTTCCTAGTATGATTTTAACGAGACACATCATATATGGACATCCAAGGAGGAGTGTTATAAAACTAATAAGTGTGGATGTCCACTACTCTAGAAATTACTTCCACTACTTGTCTTCATTATTTCCCTCCATTATGAAGATAACCTCCACCATTCATGGCCATTTTCTTGTGACCTTACATATATATAACCTCCTCCATTATGTTAATGGTTAATGTTATCTTTATGACAACCTTTTGCATGCCTCTATATGACACTATAAATAGAGGGCATAAAAGTTCATATTGTATACACTTGAACAATTAGAAGAATGAAAATCTCTCATCTCTTGTCTTGTGTTCTTATTTTCTTATCTACTTATTCTTTCATATTGCTACTATTTTAGATTAATTTTAACATTTCACTCTTTTCATTATATATATTTTTTTAATTTCGGTCACAATTTATTTCTATAACTTTATATGATCAATTTATCCGAAGCAAGATTATTTGGGAGCTCAAAATGTTGAAATTTTTTTGTTCCTACAAAAATACTCAATTTTAGTTTAATCCTCGTAATTATTTTATTTGACAAGTATTTATTTTTGCAACAGAAGAAGACCCCAATAATGACATAACTAGGACAAAGAAGCGAATTTTCTAGAGAAAATACAAACATATAGCCCAGCAAAAGAAAGGATTCTAACAACCTGTTTGAATTAGATTATTTTAAGTGTTTTAAAGTTAAAATAACTTTCAAGAACTTAAGGAAAAAAACCTTTTAAGCACTTATTTTAAAGTTAAAATAACAAAAAAAAAAGAAGTTAAAAAGGCATAAGTTAGAAATTCTACGTTATAAATCGTAAATTATAAGTCTATCCAAACGGATTCTAACAAAGAAGAGAAGTGCTTTAAGGTTGATTATCTAGAAGAGGAACTCAGGGAGGGTGAAAAACCTAGATAATAAATTTCATAGAGGCAACTCAAAATACCAGGTTCATTGTGCAATTCGTTGTATTGGTTTTTTGTGAACCTCAACGTCTTACTTTATTCTCAGTTCTTTGGTGGTTAATTTTCTTTAATTTTTTTTATATGTGCATATTAGTCCCTTTTTTTAAATTGTGCTTATGTTTTTTTGGGCATGATGACATTCTCTGTAATAACTATTTGATTATGATGTCACGTTTGAATAACTAGATAATTAGGTAATTCTTCTAACTTGCACTTCATGTATCTTCTTCTACTTGATTTTTTTAAAATTAAATACATACTATCATTGAGAATAATGATCTATTGAGTTTTCTTCCTCTTATTTCAGTTGCATTACTTTGGCTAATTTATGAGTTATAGGAAAAAGAAAATGTTGATTGAGTTTTTTTCTTTCCTTTTCTTTTTCTTTTCCTCAGTGATTACTAATTGAGAATTTAAGTTGTGTGGACTCTTCAATTTTGATGCTCCATCCGTGTTGAGGATTGATAATTTTCTACTACAATTCATATATTTAAATTGGTGAATTTATTTTCTTTTATCTTCTCATATCGTATGTATATTTGATATATGGAGATTTTGAATCTCATGAACATAAGATTAGATGTTGGCTTAGTGGTTTAGGGAGTTCAAATTCACCTAGAGCTTTCAAGTTCAAAATTTATGCACTGTATTTTTACTTTAGGAACCCCTTTAATGAAAATCATGAATCCTCCACTGAATGAGACGAATACTAAAGTCGTATATGAGTGTTTCAGATTATGCACTCATTTCAAATGAAACCTCAGATCTAATTCTGAAATTCTGAGCTTTTTATAAATGAAATTACACAATCAAATGAAAGCAATTTGGTCATAGTTGTGGCTTGGATTGATATTTATTATTAATTCCAGTAAAGTAAGCTTCAGTAAGTTGCTCTCTTTGTACCTTTTCATTAACTTAAGCTAATATGTGACACACTGTGAAAAGGTAATTGACTCTCTTCTATCCTTATTTATTGTAAATAAATATTGTTATTGAAGCTTCTTCATAGAGACTAATTTGCAATTGTTGAAACAAATATTCAGTAATAAAGTCGCTTCTCCTTCATCAGTGAATTAGCTTATGCTAAAAGATAAGATGATGTTGAATGGATGACAAAATTCAAATTATGCAGACGAACATAATAGACAATTAGCTAGGTCCAACGTTACAATACACCAATGACCTTAATTTTAGATTTAGTTGCTCTACTTTCGTCAAAAGAATTTTTTTTTTTGTAAATCTAGGTAGAATGAAAATGTACACATTGTGAATCAAATATATTTTTTAGAGGACTCTTACAATTGAAATCATGTCTCACGCACTTCAGCTGTAGTAGTTATGTTCATCCTTATTTCTTTTTGTTTCAATAAATTCATAAAGTGTTATACCTAATGCTCTAAATTTGGAGTAGGGTGTTCAATAGATTTTTTTTAAAAAAATATTGTCAGCAAAACTTTGTTGAAATTAATTTATCGTGTTGGTTCCGCGCTAAGCATGAGCAATAATCATCTAGTATTAGTATAATTCTTCATACCTTTTCATTTTGTACGACCCCATTGAATATAATAGCAAAAAATTATTATGTCTTTTCATTTGTAAAAATCATTTAAAGTGAAATAACCATATTTTAGCTTCTTGCGTTCCATCTACATTATACCTAATTCAATAGTACTTTAATTTAAGAAAGTTGGCATTTTATACATTTATCATTTAGAATTCACCATAATTGCAGCACAACCATCAACAGGTATCACTGTGTCTTGGCATATGATAATTTCAATTACTTTACAGATGAAATTATTATTTATATTCATGATGCTTTCGAAGGATATACACAAATAAATTGTAAAATATTAATTTTTAAAAAAATTAAAGATTTATGGCCATCAATTAACTTCTTTATTTCTTATTTTTATTTGATGAAATATCCACATTAATATATGTTGTTGATAACTTTTATTAACTTTTCGCCTAACTTAATATTACTGTATATTACTCTATTTTAATATGTTTAGCCATGATTTTGAAAAAATAGAATACAAAAATGGTTGTGAATAGCGAACAAAATAAATAATGCAAAAAAGAAAAAAAAAAGGACTGAACTACTTTTTCCTTTTTTTACCATGAAAAAAGAAACATTAGCATCTCTCTCGATCGAAAGTTGAGCAAAAAGATATAGAATCAAAACATAGTTATTCGTTATGCTCTTCTTTCTTGCCCATTTCTTAATTTATTTAGCCTTTTTATGAATGACTCGAAAACTCATCAGGATATTCCTAATGAATATGTAAAGTTATTTTTCAAATAATAAATCAAGCACTATTATGCCTCCTCATAATATGATTTTTTTTAAAGCTTATTTTTATCCCTCCTTAAACGCTCCCACCTTTTTTTTTACCTTTTTGTTGTCTCGAACTCATAACTTGAGATTGGAAGTGAGGAGTGCTTACTATATTAGCAACTGCCTCTTGTCTTTGATAATACAACTTAAAATCCTTTAGAATAATAATTAATAGAACAAAAATAAATACCTTCCAAAAATATTATCAAACACATTGCTATTCATCTACCAAATAGGCCTTCTATCCCGTAAATCTAAAGGAGAGCGTCAAATTTTGTTTGTAACAGTTATAACATCCAAAATGGTAAGTCGGCAGGAACCATTGAATGCAGCGCTATTGATTGAAGAAATAAGGTGAATAAATGATTCGATTGAATTTTTTTACCAATTATCGACCGTTTTCCTTGATATATCATCAAAATAAGATTAACATCTCTCTTCCATCATCTTCATCACTATACTTGTTAAGATTATTCTTGCAGACAAAAATAACTTTAAAACTTACTAAAAATTAAAACATGAAACCAATATAAGCACAAGCAATTGCAACTAAATCTAAACAACAATCAAATTATGTATTTTTGCATTCAAATTACATACGGAATCAGTATGCATCAAAAGATACAAAAATAAATTGTATTTGCAAACAGAAAGTTTGGAAAAAAAATGAAGAAGAAAAGAGTTTGTTAATTAGGGAGACTTATAAAGAAATAATACCATGCAAGGTCGTTCCTGTGCCGTTTATGAAAAGTTTCGAATGTACGTATTATAGTGTTTTTTGTGGTTTGGTTGCTTGTGATGCTTTACAAGGTTTAAAGAAAGCTTCTTGATATTCGTGGACAACACCCATGATTTATTCTTTTAAAGAATTAGGAGTTTAGTACGAAAGTACTATTAATGGACATCATACTAAAGTCGAGTACATCACAACAACACACATTTTATATTCAGAAACTGCTACAAATTTTTCAAATAAATTGTAATGTTACAACAATGTCTGACTTAAGATTTAGGAGTCGTTGGTGCTCAGGAGGTTCAAACACACATATTGACGCTCAAAGTTTTCAGATTTTGCTTAAAAATTAAAGTCGCCAGTTATCTTTTTTGATTTATAGGATGCTTTTTTTTTTTAGAATCATACCAATTTTTATATATTTCTTTTTTATAATTAAATCTAAAATGTGTCGAATTTAATAGATGTCGAAACATCAAAAAGTTGGTTATACGCCCGCCCCTGGGTTACAATCATTAGCTCATCCCACATCTAAAGTTTGGCTATGCCAATATACATATCTTTTCATATTTGTTGAGCAAATTTCACCATTTTTCAAAGTTATGGACAAGGTCTACCAAATTTTTCCCAACACTTCATGGCGGCAAAATAAGCATCATTGGAAAAACGTGTAACCACATTGCATACAATAGCTCTAGCGACAAATCAAATTATAGTTCTAGTATTACTTTAAATTTTTCACATACTATATATCAAGTTGAGAGATTTTCAAAATTAAGTTTTTTAAGTCTCAATGTACAAATGTGTTGAGGAACAAAATGAAGCAACTAAATTGAGTTCACAAAGCTAGTTAATGAACAGTAACTTTCATAGAATTAGTTAGTTAACTACCTTCACAGAGTTAGTTAGTTAGTTAAATGATCACGTAATCATTCAGAAGCTTTTATATTGTGTACATATATGTATGACTCGTTGTTCCTAACCCCAGGCACATTTTCGTTCCCAACTCTAGAAATTTTATTAGTGAATCTCAATTTGTCAATTTATATTAAATTTGTGCTTCAACCCATTAAAACAATCTTATAGTTGATTTTCTCACGATCATAAACCAAAATAACCTCGATGTGCATATATTATTCTTTGGTTAAGTAGAAAATATAAAAGTTACAATCCAATCAATTAATATACTTGCTTAGTTCATGAGAAATTAACAGATTTCTTGCACCACTTTAAACTCTTAATTCAAAAACTCTCAATACCAAATCTGAAGTCATAAAATATATGAATCAGATCTATAGAATAAAGTTAAAAAACTTACCTTTCTCGTCTGTTTCTCCTTTTATCTTATCTATCAATGCCAAGGTTTTTAATTTCCTTCTCGCTTCTCTCCTGAATGTATGGTCCCTTTTGTTTGACGATTCTACTCTTTCTTTTCTTCTCAGTAATTAATTTTTATTTGGTTGTTGGTTGCTCCAAGTTAACCCCTAATCCCCCTTATTGCTTGTTGCGTACAGATGGGCTAAGGCCTATCCTATTTCCCTCCCCCCTCCCGCCCTTTTCTTTTTTTTTTTACTAAAAATTACACAAATAAACAACTTATGTTTTCAATATTAACTCTCTAAATATATTACAAAAATCCTAATATATAAATGTATAAATCGATTATGTTATGTATATTAATAGAAAGAAAGAATAAAATAATTAAAAAAATGGAAGAAAGTGTAATTACTTCAAAAGAGTTGGTATTTATATTATTTATATTTGTTTTTTACATGCATGTTGGGCCCGTGCTAACACGGGTCCTACCCCCTAGTTACTATAAAGGAAAAATTACCTAAAACAACAACATAACTATCTAAACTTCTAAAAATCCCCTCACTTCTTAAAAATTACTTAAATCCCAACATTTTATATTTTCACTACCTTTCAGATACAAGTTAACTTACAATTAAAAAGCCCCTTTTTACTAAAAAAAGACTCCACATCTTCTCTTTGAACGGCGTAAAATTCGGCACAAAATCTGGCCATTTTCTATCATCTTCTCCATCTGTTTCAAAAAATTCAATCAAGATAATTCCCCCCCCCCCCCCCATAAAATCAACTTCAATTTATTTAATTCATTTTTTACATTTTTATTTTTCAAAAAAATAATTTGCCGCAAGTAAAGCTATCTGACAGTTCTGTCTTTTCGTAGCTAGATTTCTTCAATTTCACTTTTTTATGCTTTATTGTTTGAATTATCAGCATGAATAGAGAGTTTGGATCTTCTATTAGTCTTGGGGTTTCTCAATTACAGAGTATCAAAGAATCTCAAGAAGTTGTAAACTTCGTTCTGGAAGGTTTTGACTTTGAAATTGATGATTTTCATGAAAATAGGTTAAAACATAGAAACGATCCTCAAATTATGAAGAAATTACGTCAAAATCTTGCTAAGAAGGACAAAAAAAGAAAGTCGCTCTAAGAAAAGAGGACCCAACAGTCCTGCAAGTAAAGCTCCCGTCAAGAAAAGAAAAACTGTCGAAGAAATTTGTAGAGATGAGCTTCCTAAGGTAATTGCATGTACAAATTTGTTCAATGATAGGCCGGGATACATATTTTGTGATGGATGATACGTTTGAAAAAATTAATTTTATCTGATTGTTTGTTGCTAATAATTTATATGTATCTTGTGATTTATTTTGATATTGTAATTAATATAACAAAAGATACAAGTTTCTTATCATTAGATATATGTTATGTTGTCTTGTGTCTGTGAGTTGTTGTTAATGCTTTGATATGTATCTATTGGTGTATAAACTTGACTCAAAATTATATTATAAGAGATACAAGTTATGACTTCATAGATACATGTTATGTTACCTTGTATCTGGTACAACTATTAACGAAAGATACAAGTTTTTTAAAGATACATGTTATGTTGACTTGTATCTTTGAGTTGTTCTTAATGCTTTGATAAGTATCTATTTATGTTTAAATTTACTGAAAGTTATATTGTAATAGATACAAGTTATTACTTAATAGATACATGTTGTATTAACTTGTATCTTATACTTACTGTTAATTTATTGAAATGTATCTAGTGTTGTTTAATTGTTATTGAAAGTCATATAACAAAACATACAAGTTAATACCTACATACATACATGTTGTATTAACTTTTATCTAAAGTATGCTGTTATTAGAGTATTTATTTTTATTGTACTGTCTTAATGTAGAGTTGTTGCATATCGATTAGTTTTTTCATTATTGTTTCTTTTTGTTTTTAGAAATTGAGTTATGTCATAAAGGAAATTCCAACGCATCCTCTTGGATTTGTAAGTTCATGCAATTTAAGATTTAAGGATGAAATTAAAGAAGTTGTCAGGCAAAAAGTTGTACACTTATTTGAGAAGACTATTTTCGAATGTTATCTCAACATACCTCTTTCTAATTATATTGGAAAAATAATAAAATATCTTCTTATGCTCGAGATTGAGCAACCAATAAAAGAAGCGATACATGTTTTTGTCAAAGGCCAGATTCTTAGATTTTCCATCAATGAATTTGCTTTGATAATTGGTTTAAAATATTTTGATAATGTTGATGATTTCAAATATGAAGATTCTTCTACGAGTAGGCTTATGAAAAGGTATTTTTCATGTTCGGGTATTGATGCTCAATACCATCGTCTGAGATATGCTACTCTTTTGTGCAATTATGGGTCTGAAAAAATAGAGAACGAATATTTTAGTGAGAATGATGATCCACCAAGGTAAAGGAGCAAGTTCGCACAAAAAAAATAGATTGTGTTTTGCATATTAAGTAGTTGTTTATTTGTTTGCTGGTTGGATATTACAAATACTAGGAAGTTGATAGAAACTTTTATGATTTTTTGATGAGGTTGGTAATGCTAGGTACTCATACATTATGTTAAAAATTAAGATCCAGGAATAAACTTAGTTTCATAAACCCATGCATTGTTAGCAACAGGATTGTCAAGGTGATCCAAGAGGTTCTCAAGTGGTCCTTTTTCAGTAACAATAGCAACAAGGTTTTCAAGGTGATCACTTTGCCCTTTCATCATTCACATCAACAAATTTTCTTCTATTATGAAACTGTATTTCTACTGAACACTATGTCCCTTTCATCAGCCACATCAACAAATCTTCTTTGGTTATTAAACAACATTTCTATGGAATGATGAATGCTTTTTATGTGGCTAATAGTATTTTATTTTTTCTACTGAAAGTTGAGTTTATACTAGTGAAATCTATTTTTACATTTACAATTGAATGATGAAAATTCCTAATGCGGGGAATATATCAATTCTTTTGCTAAAACAGGCTAGTCTAGTTGCAGTCAAGAATAGTCTTGGTGCTGGTGATACTACTGGTCGATCTGGAAGCTTTCCTATCTCCCCACTATTATGATTCTGATAATGCAACATCTATGGATACATCTGCGGGCCACACTCCAATTAGATTTTCCAACCACAGCTTTGGTGTTGGAGCTAATAAGGAGGTTAATGGAGGTGTATCCTTGCTCAGCCACCTTACAATGGAATTTGAGCAACGAAAGCAGAGTTTTGACAATGAAGCCATGGCAATTGTTAACTTGTAGCCAGGGCAGTTACATTCTACTAATCCTGCAGATGAGTATCGGAGACTGAAACACAGGTTCAAGAAATGGAAAAAAGAGTACAAGGCCCAGTTGAACGAGATGAGGGCCAAAGTACATATGCTTGCTAAAGCAGGAAAGAATCATAAAAAATGGTGGGGGTAAGAAGAGCAAGTGATTTTAGCTTAAAATCATTCTCATTTTTTTCTTTAAGGTGTTAAACCGTATAGGTGATACTAATTTCCCCAACTATGGTTGATAATCTAGCAAAGTTGGTAGAGATTGTGGAAATAGTGTACGCATGCTCAGTTATGGATCCTCTGTGATCCCTCAGCTAGATAGTTTAGAGCTTGATTGTGAATAGCTTGTTGTAGCAACAATGCTAGGTTATGAAAGTACATTAGATAGCTTGCGAAAAAATGGACTATGAGTATTCTCAGTCCTTGTGTTTTTTGTATTAGCAAATGTTGTAATTAGTTGTTGAAAGATGGTGATCAATTGTAGAAAAGTGATTAATTGATTGTTCACCAATTCCACATTGAATGGCAAAATGTGATGGTATTTTCCTTATGAGCATTCTTCTTGTTCTCCTTTCAACTCTTTTCACCAACCCTGACCTTTTATTATGTATTGACTATTCGTATGACTTGCCCCTTCACTTAAAAGTGTTTTTAAGTTTTTGTCATGTCTATATGTTTAGGAGTCTGCCCCTTCAATCATTCTCATCTCTGGCGCCAGAGCAGTCGAGTGATTTAATGTATCCAGAACTATTTGAAGCCTTTGTAAATTCACTATCGATTTCAATCCTAGTGTATATTGCTGTTTGAGATCCTTGTGCCCATGGAGATTGATTACAATGATTCGGAGTTCAAAAAACACCCCTAAAATCCCTGCATTCATATGCTAGTAAAATATATATTTAGTGCTTTTATTGAGCTGAGATGAACTTGAATGGAGTGATATAGATAGTGAAGGTTTATGTAGTTTGAGGCATATTTGTTGTTTTCATAAGATTCAACTGAAATGCTACTGACTCAAAAGTATTTATCACATGGTAAAATAGTTATCATCTACTAAATATGTGCAATGCTACAACATTTCAAATATATTTATGTATCGAAATACATTGTTCTTCCACTTTATAAAGACGTAGTATTAGATACATATTTTATAATATTTTACAATCATATGTATCTAATATACTGAAACATAAATTAGAATTTAATGGCATTAAACTTCACAATATTACATTAATAAGAATCTACAATAATTTTTTTTAACAACTAATACCTGTTCTCTCTAAAATGCATAACACATTTAGCACAACTTAATGGTACTATTACAAAAAACTAATGACATATTTTATATTATAGAAGTGAATATTTAAACTTATACCTACAAAAATAACTGAGAAAAATCTTATTAAATTAAATGTATCTAGTTAAAAAAATACATATTTTACTAAATAATAATTGTAAATAACAAAACATTACATTATTATGTATCATTAACCATTTTCATTTACTCAGGATGCATGTTTGCCTTCAACCTGACTGACACATTATATCAAAACTTATAGTCCTACAATATACAATTATATTTTACAATTATTACAAATTGTGCAAACTTGTATCTACAAATTTAGGATAGATACATCATATAAAAGTATAAATCATTACAATCTTTTACTATAGCATAACAACTACAATAACATTATTAGATCAATATTTCTTAATTTCTAAATCATATTCCACGATAATTTCAATCTCCAAACACATGATGTTTTAAATTTTTGTACCCCGACGACATGATGCCTTAAAGATTAAAACACAATCCTTCGAACGGCATTGTAGGACATAGCTGAATCAATCGAAACACAAGTTCAAATTATTTTTCTTAGTAAATATGAAAAAAACTGATTTCTATATTCATTAACAACATTGAATACTTGTATAACATGTATTTATAAATTTAACATGTATCTAGGACATTTATATGTATCTAGTACATTTTCTGATATATATGCGAAGATAAAACACAACATGAAACAAAATTAAACATAACTTCCTAAACTGAGATACGAGATGAGCAGAATTTATCATTTTCATAACAAAATGTATCACGGAACACAACTTGCTCAACATGTATCTAGTAAATTTACAACATGTATCTACAACATTTATATGTATCTAGGACATTTCTGATATATATGTGAAACTAACACACAACAACAAACATAATTAACAAACACTTGATGAACTGAGATACAAGATTAGCAAAATGTATCATTTTCATAACAAAATGTGTCTCAGTGTTAATAACATAAAAAGACAAAAAACAATCTGTAAAATAATCATCAACATAACATTGAATAAAAATGTAACGAGCTTTTTTTAATTATCTAATGTAGTGATGACAAGAGGATACGTCCCAAATTCACGCTCAATTTTTTTAATTTTGAGATACAGCTTCACACTCATTTCGTTCTGATTGAACAACGGACAAGCATTACCTTCAACAATGTTACGAGCTTCTATTTTTTTTCCTTGCTTCGTCTATTTCAAACTCTATCTCAATTGTAGAAATCGATTTTTCCTAACTAACATGTTCACTGACCACAATTCCATCACTCTTATAACCAACATACTCGATTTCATCAACCCAAACACCGAAATGACGTAAAAACACCAAAATATTCATATCAAACAAACGAAATTAATAAATCAACAAGAAAAAAGTATTTTTTTTCTGACCAAGAAGAATTAAGAATTATTAAATTTCAAATAAGTTTTTAAAAGAAACTCCTCGATTTCGTTAACCTAAACATTGGAATAACGTGAAAACACCGAAATATTCATATCAAACAAACGAAATTAATAAATAAAAAAAAATGTATGTTTTGTTTGACCAAGAAGAATGAAGAATTTTTAAATTTCAAAAATATTTTTGAAAGAGACTCCATGCTTTAACAACTGATTTTATGAAAAGTTGTTTGACTTAGTTAATTAATACATGTATCAGCAATATGTATTTAATGTGATTAACTTGTATAGGTCAAATATTAAAATTTTAAGAGATTTTGAAGCATGTTGAGATTTTTAGTAATTAATACTAAACTTGTTGGGATATACATAACTTTTCCTACTATAAAAGGTTTGGAATTGGGCGACCTTGTTCTTTACTATCTGTAGTCTTGCGTTTCTTTGTTAGGGTTTCGTTAGGAGGAAAGATATAATGAGCGATGAGATGTGGGAAAAATCGATGGGTTATTCCTACCAGTGGGATGATGAGAAATCGGTAGCGGTGAATGTTGGTGATGAAGGTAATTTTGCGAGGAAAATAGCGTCGGAGGATGAGCCGATAAGGTTAAAAAACCGGAAGAGCGGGAAATAGGAAAGGAGGAGGTTGAGAATCCAGAACAGAAGAGGAAGAGGAATAGTTGGTGGAAACTATCGAGCTGCGGCAAGAAGGCGAAAGTACGCCTGGTTCAGCTTGGGACTTGCAGGACCCGTCTAGTGATGATGATGATGATTATGATTATGAGACCCTCTCACCATATGAAACCCCACTTGGTATGTTTTGGGGTGCTATGTTTCGTGGTGCTACGCCAGCAACGCTGGTAGCTCTTGCTTCCCCCACTCCATCCACTATGCAGGTAAGTGCAACTACACCAACCCCTGCTGCTAATACTCCATATGGAACAACCCCATTTGATGCTGTTACGCCAACCCCTGTTGGTGCCATGAATTTCCATGGTCCACTTACTCTTGAGGAATACGCGTTGACACAGCTGGAGAAGGAAATTGAGAGCGTTCCACCCTTGACTGAAGAGGAGCTTGATGCAATGTTTCCTCTTGGAGACTGTAGGCAACCTAATGTACCAAATGAAATGCCAGGTGACTTACCACTTATGAAACCCAAGGATCACCTGTATTTTGGTTCTTTGTTGAACAAGGAAGATGAAGAGAATTTTTCCCCTGACGAACAGGACGATCGAATGGTTTTGAAGCTTTTGCTCCTGCTTAAAAATGGCACAACCCAGCAGATGAAAAATGCTATGAGACAGCTCATTGATAATGCCAGAATATTTGGGGCTGGACCTTTATTCAATGGGCTTTTGCCATTGCTCATCCAATCCACACTTGAAGACCAAGAAAGGCACTTGCTGCTTAAGGTTATTCCTAGGATTCTCTGTGAATTGGATGAGTTGGTTCGCCCGTATGTGTACAAGATTTTTGTTGTGGCTAAATCTATGTTGATTGATGAAGATTACTATATTCGTGTTGGAGGGAGGGAAATCACATATTATCTTAGCAAGGCAGCTGGTTTGGCTACTATGATTGATGCCATGCGTCCAGATATTCACGACGTTAATGATTATGTCAGGAAGGCAGCTGCTCGAGGTTTTAGCATTGTTGCATCTGTACTAGGTATTCCTGCTTTGCTGCCATTCATGAGAGAAGCTTGTCAAAGTGAGGAGTCTTGGATGGCTCGTCATACAGGTGTTATGATTGTTCAGGAGATCACTATTCTCTTTGATTTTGCTGGTGTTTTTCCACATTTGAGGTCTTTGGTGGAAATTATCCAACCTCGTCTTAAAGATGACTTCAAGAAGGTCAGGACCATTACAAGTCTTACTCTGGCTGCTCTTGCTCAAGCTGCTGCACCATATGATATTGAGACCTGATACTGTTTGAGGCCCTTATGAATTACTGAGAAGATCTTTGTGCTGCTGTTCCATTGCAAATATAGTCACAGAAAGCGCTATCCTTGTTAAACAAATTTAATTTATTCTCACTTAGTTAAAGACACTTATGTTCGTTGTTTAACTATTTGATCACTTTCTGTTGGTATGGTTAATAGTGTTCCTAGCCGGAAAAACAGTACTTAAGAAGCCACTTGGTTTCGTCACCACTAGAGTTACCTAATTACCTTCATAAATGAAAGTGTTAGTGATTGTGTATTTTTTCATTTGTTTAGCAGAATTCTCTGTTCTTTTTGTTTCTATGTTATGTTATGATGAACCAACAATATTAGTTCATATGCTATGTGCTTTTCAGAATATTAGTTCTATGTGTTAGTTCATAACACAAGAATATTAGTTCTCTGTGTTATGTTATCTTCTAGCTCAGTTTCATTTATCTATTTTCTCTGGTTCATTTTTGGGTCTTCACTGCAGACATGATTCCATCATGCTCATATGAGTCAGTATAGACGATTAACCTGCAACTGAACTAAACAGAGCTTACAGTGACTAGAATAGAGGATGAATATGATTTCTGTGGAAACATGATCACTCTTGAGTTATATGTGTGTAAAACGATTATCGAGACAGTGCATCACAGAGAAATTATGTGCATGGGGAAAGAATCAAAAGGGTTCTGTGGGCAGATAATCCTGATTATGTAAAATTAGTTCTAAGCTCAGCTCTGTTCCCCTTCAATTTGAACCAAATAGCAAAAGCTGCTTAAATAGGGCATATGGTATATTTCATACCTCAAAAAAATTCACCAACTAGTAATTAGTAAAACAAGAGTGCTACAGATTGCTCTTTATGTATTTTGTTTATTTATTTTTTGCAAGTTTTCACAGAGTTTTGAGAGCTTAGCATCTGATTTGAGCTCAATCGCTCATATTGTCAGTCTGAGCCCAAGTGAAGGAGGAGCATAGAGATTTCACAGCTTTTAATCTGCATAAAACATAACAAATAATTATCAAGGATTTGTTTTGGCTTACTGCCTGAACGGCATCCTCCTGGACTTTCACTAGCCATTGGGTCAGATAGACACCTGCGTCATTCCATTCTCTTTATAGTGAGTGCACAAACTGCTAGAATGTTACCTTTTTGGAAAAAAAAAATTATGCTTGCACTTCGAGTGTCGAACTCCTAAATTGTCTTGAGAAATTAATTACCGGTAGGGTGGGCGTTCGGTCGGTTCGATCTGATTATTTAATATCGGTTTTCGGATTGACAAAAATGACAACCATAAACAAACCGAAATAAAATCGGTTTGGTTCGATTTCTTCAAATTCGGTTTGGTTATTTCGGATTTTTATTTCGGTTTGAAATATTAAAGTAGAGAGCTCTCTTTTTCATAACTGAACATTTAAAATTAATGATTTTTTAAAGAAAAATGATTTTTTTCAAATCTATTTTTCATTCCCAAATATAAATAACTATAAGTAACTCAACATGAATGAAACGAAATAAAATAATCATAAGCTTAACATAATACATAACGTCAGTGATCATTGTATATAAATTTTCGTAAATAGTCCTGTCCACAAAACAAACACATAACTCATAAATTTCTCGCGAATTGCTTAGTGAATGGTAATATGTTTACTGTTTAGGAATTTAGGCGCGGAATTAGGGTTACTAAAATGTATATATAATTAATATAATATATTGATAATATATATTATTTTATATATATAATAAATTAATAATAATATATATATATATTATAATATTATTTATAAAATTTTGGTTTTCGGTTTTTCGATTTAACCGATTTTTTTTTTAAGAAAACCGAACCGTTTAACTGAAATTTAAAAATTGAAAATCGAAATCAATCCGAAAAATCGAAATCAAAATTAAATTTCGATTCGATTTTTCGATTTTTTGGTATTTATGCCCACCCCTAATTACTGGGCGTTGGAATAGAACTGGTCCGAATGGAGCACAATGCATATTTTAAGGTCCAGATAACCTACCCCAACTGGTTGAGATTGAGGTGTGATTGTTCATCTTATGCATAATACTAAATATAGAAGTTTCTCTTAGGATGTGTTTGGTATGATAGAAAATGTTTTCCTATTTTCCCTTGTTTGGTTGCAATAAAATGTTTGGAAAACATTTTTCATAACAACTCATTTTCCTCAATTTGAGGGAAAATGACTTCCCTCATGGACCAAGGGAAGTCATTTTTCAGAAAATGACAAATGTAACTTATGACCCCACCCGCATCTCTCTTTCCCACCTCAACAACACTCATATTCACATGATTCAAAAAATTCATATTTCTCAAAAATTTACATTACTCGAAAATATTTTTCACTGTGTTTTGCTTCAATTTTTCACTGCTTGAAATAAAAAATAGTGAAGCCCGAATTTTCCCCATTTTCAATATTCGTTGAATGTATTGTTTATTTTCATATGCATAGAAGAAAATTTACCTATGTTACTTTTGCTAATTGCATATTTCATTTTGTCATCGATGTAACTTGTTTGACGAGGTTGAATAAGCTTGTCGTTCCGTTATATTTCTATTGATTGTAGTATCTTGAGGTTGTCCTGACAAAATATTGAAAAGTGTCTCCTATATTTGTTAATTAATAGTTTCTTAAATTTAGTGATTGTAATATTTTAGTATTCGATATTTATATTATTTGTTATGCTTAAATTAGTTCTTACAAATTGTTGAGTTGATAGAGACACAGATATACTATTTAACAGTTAGTAGTATTTTCTAAAAAAAATATTTTTCCATTCACCAATCAAACACTAGAAAATATTTTACTAAAAAATAGTCTCTACCCACCAACCAAACATCGTAAAATATTTTTCACTCACCAACCAAACATGAAAAAAAAGAGTAGAAAACCAACTTATTTTCCTTGAAAATATTTTCCTTGAAAATATTTTCCAAGAAAACATTTTCCATGGAAAATATTTTCCATCATACCAAACACACCCTAGTGTTATTTGATAACGATTGAAGAAAATAAAGGACTGGTAGAAAGTTTTCTTGGGGTATACTCAATGTCAATCACAGTGACATGAACTGATCAAAATTATTTACCTTCCCTTAAAAGGCATTTGAGGACGTGATGGCATATTTCTTTAAAAAGTCAAGAATTTTATATGCTTCTTTATACCTTCCCTTTTCTGGAAAGGGGTTGTCTTCACAATCATTTGGTTTGGTTCACTTCACTTGTGTACGTTCTGTGCACGCAAGTCAAGACTCAATATGTTTCAGAAGCAGTATCATGGCCATTATTGAAGTAACTTATTCAGAAAATACACCTCAAAAGTCTTGTTGTACAACATTTTGGTACCTTTACTCTGCTTTTAACTTCTTTGGTTCTCTTTATTTAGGCTCTTTACTTTGGCTGCTGTGTGATATTTTTGATGTTGGTCTTCTTTTATACTGCTTGGCGGACTTCATGACCATTGTTGTGATTGGACTCTGAGAATCAATTCTCTATCTTGATTGTCGCAGAGATGATCACGATTTGATCTTGATTTTCGCTGGATTGAATTGATGGTCAATCATTGATTTCCAGTGAGTTTCCCTTAAGGTAACCCAAGGGAGTTTCCTTCAACAATCAAGAGTATGATGATATTCCTTGATTGTCCGTCTTTCCTTGTGTCAATTGTTGAGTGATCCCATTCTGATTTCTTTTCATGGGTAACCATCTTCCAAGCTTTCTTGTGGCTTTTATTTCCATCTTCAAGCTGCTGCCTGCCTTCATTGGTTAAGTGAATTGATTTTCCTCATCTGCAAAATTCTTTTCATCTTCAAAGCTGCTGCCTTTATTGGTCAAGTAAGATTAATTTTCTTTAACTGAAAAATCCCTCCTTTTCCTTTTTCCTGCACAAAAGACATGACATTAGTGTCCTCATTAAAACTGATGAACATCAATAATGCTAACAAAGGCATGTATATTTTCTGAAAGTATGTTGCTAATGTGTTGTGCATAAGAATATCTGCCTACATATGGCTTCTCTAAATCTCGAGGAGTTTCCATTTCATGGTGGTTTAGAATTTGAACAATTTAATATCGAGTACTTTATAAATTTATTGACCAATCACTTTTTTTGAAGGTTGTTAAGTTATAGTTCCTCTGACTTTCCTTCCCATATGTTGTTTACTTTCGGCTGCTGTGTGATACTTCTGAAGCACTCATATGGTACTGATACTGATCTTATGTTGCGTGTTTATAAAGTGTTGGATGTTATTTGGTTGAATGTGTTTGTAGCTTAGGTTTTCCTTGCACTTTCCACGGCTTGAGGAGAGGACCACTTACTTTCTCACTCTTCTATCTTCCATTTAGGCCTCCCCTTTCTTATTCTATCCTATTTATTCTTCTTTTCTAGTTCCTTGGTCATCTCAAAATTACTCACTCTATTTTCTATTTCAATTATATTGTGTCGACTCTAATATATTTACACATAGCACACAGAAACTTCTTCAATGTTGCACAGGCCCAAGTATGAATTTTCAGATACAGCCGTACAAGTATAGATCTAAACCTCCTGCCATTAATTAGGCAAGTTTGTAGTGCATTCTGAAGGATTTTCATTAAGCACACTTATCCATGGTATACTTGTCTCACGTGGAGAACTGTGTCTAGTTTAACAAGATAACTCCTAAATAAGAATTTTCAGAAGTTCCCATTGCCAGTTGACACAGCTCACAGGTATGATAGCGCGCTCATGGTTCTTGATGCACCTAATCCTTATTCTAGTAGACAAAACCATGTATATTGACATTCTGTTATATAATATGCATGTCATATGATATATGTATGTGAAATGTCATTAAGTAGGGATAAAAGTTAGTAGTCAAATTGAATTTGAAAACCAAAAATTACTTGTTCAACTTGGATTTGAATTCCTAAGAAAGTTGGTCAAGTTGCCAACTTGATGTCAAGCTTCGCAACCTTAGGGAATAAGTTTGGTGGTCTATTATAAATAGCACCTTTTTGTACATTTTTATTAATATATCAAAGTAATAAAACAAATGTACTACTAAATTTCCTAAAGTTCTCTCCTTTCTTTAAGTTTGATATTGATATTTTAATTTTATTTATATAACACATTATGAGCACGAGACTCTACCGTCTCAAAATTTGAAGGCTAAGAAAAGAAAATTGAATCAAAAAGTGGAGAAGGCAAGACTGGAAGAAGTATGTGATCATCGTGATTTGAATTTCATCTTTCTACTATTTATGATAAGATAAGTATAATAATAACTCATGTTCTTTAATTAAGTTTGAAAAGAATATTAATAATCACAAAGTGGTGATATTGTTATAGACTCAAGTTTGAGTTTATTATACTGCCTAATATGTTATTGACTGAGGGTGTGATGATGGATTTAAGTCTCATGCCATTAAGAGGGTAAGACATCGCGTTAGAGTCCCAATGCACCATGATGATAGAATGTTAGGTTTAAGTCCCATTGATTTTTGGCCTAATACGCCTTTATATGGATAAGACTCTTGAGTTTGAATCTCAATGTACCATATTGATGATATAACGATGACTAAGTCAAAATTTTGGTGAAAGTTATGAAATATTTTTAATTGAATATGTTCCATTCTCTGAAATGAATATGGTAGTAGTGCATAATAGTCTGAAAGAAGACAAGCGACTGAATTTATGAATATGAATATAAGCATAGCAAGGATAAAACTTTTCGTTACATTATGTGTATGCCTCGATTTGCTCATGAAGGAGGAATATCTTCAAAGAAATCCTAAGCTATCATAATTTCATAGGCTCAAGGCATGATTACAATTCATTCCAGGGGAATGAGAATTTTAATTGTCAAAACTACAGATCCATCTCTGAGGTGAATGCGATAGGAGTAGCACCTCCACAAGAGGTAAAATAATTGAGAAGAAATATTATGAAATATACTCCAAAATAGTAAACTTAAAAAATTATTCATGTTCTAGTAAATTTAAAATTTACTAAGTAAAACTCATATGTCACGGTAAACTTGGAGTTTACTAGTACAAATAAGTTCATAAGTTGACATGAACTATTTTGCCATTCCGAAGATGTACACATTAAATATTACACAATATACATATAAAAAAAAATTAGAAGATTCTTCGAATAACATTATGAGTTCTCGAATGATCCTTCAAAAGGTAAAGGTAATTTTTTTCCACTAATGGACATGGTATGAAAGGTTATCGGGCACGTGATTGTCGTGCGATCTAATTTGGTATAAGTTTTATAAATCCTCCATCAAAATAAAGGAATATAAAGTGATAGTGCACTTGACCTTTCAAAGTGATGTTAAGGTTTGTCATGTAAATATAATAAATTTCATGGCGTGAGAATGAGCTTCTAATGAAAATTTATGAAGCATTAGATATGATTATAATTTATTCCTTGAAGAGAATGAGACTTGTGATAAGCATCGTTGATGCTCGACCATACTTGAAATGAATGTGTCAATATGAGAAAAAAGTTATAAATAAGGACATGCTCATGCATGGTTGGATAAAATATCACATCTCACCTCTATGACTGGTCTGAAAAAAATAAAGAAAATCTTATTTTGATATGAACGGTCATTGATCGCGTACTTGTAGTATGTCATAAATATTTTAATATGTTTATCATGGATTACCAAAGGGTAAAAGCAAGAAACAAGTCTTGCATATATAATGTTTTAAGATTATGACCGTACTTATATGATTTTATCCTTGAAGGAGATGTTCACCATATGAATGGTATGTGAAATATGTGATAGTTATGAAATTAATTGAGAGCACCAAAAGAGCATAAGTGTTACTATCCGGAGGAATGAAATTGTTCATAATATTGGAATTTTAGTAAATCTCAAAATAAACTTATTAAGTTTCAAAGACATTGTCAAAAATAAATTATATTGAGATCATAAATTATGAAAGGATGTTATATCTTCATATTACTACAATGGGTGCGGGTTATAAATATTTACATAAAAGGTTATCCACACTTTTTCTCTTATTTGTAATACACAAATATGAGAATGATGACAAAATCACATGCAATAGTAAATTAAAAATTTACTGAAATAAATATCAGTTGGCAAGAAGGTTGACCATTCCGGTTCAAATGTAATGCAAAAATAATTGAGAATTCATGTGGTTATATTGAAGAAATAGAAAGTTCTTCACAAGTTCTCTTTTGTTGTTGTTCTCACAATGAATTGATCATTGTACCAGTTAAGGCTGGAATTGTATTTTCTAAAAGTTTTGGAACATATAAAAAGGTGAATATGGGTTCGTTCGCCTGTCACGTGAACCGATTACAATTATATAGTGTAATAGATACACCTATGATATGGTCACATGTGTTTTTCTATTAACTTGCAATTTGATTTTTACTAAGTTGTTTGCTCGAATGTATAAACCACATAAATCCCTTCCCTAATGAAAGTATTTACTTAAAATTCCGGATGGTTTTCTCTCTCCCAATTTTGGGTAATATACTTATACATTTAGTGGATACATTGCTGGAATGTATAAAAAAACTGATTAGCCTATATTTATGAAAAGACAAATCAGATACTATCTTTCTCTTTCTTAATTAACGTCATTAATTACCTATCATTATGTGGTGTATGATCAAATATAGTAACTGAAATTCAAATTCAGAAAATATCTTAAACATTACAATTAATTTTTTTTTGGTTGCAATATGATCTGGTAAAAAAAAAAGGTCGACATCTACTTTCTTCACTTTAACAAAAAATTAATATGAACATTTCAATATTGTTGTGTCATTTGGATATTTGGGATTCAAAAATTATTTATCAATCCTATAAAAGTAAAGGAATTATTATTTCAGAATGTATAATGTTCTTGAAATTAATTTCGACGATTGTGACGCCAATTTCGACGGAACTGAATATTGTGAAGTTCGTAAAAAAATTAAAGTAAAATATATTGTTGAAGGTAATTCCTCTTCAATTATCATAAAGAATGACAATGGAGTGAGGGTGTACATTGAGTTGAAGAATTTTTTTTCAGGATTTGTAAATTTTTCGTTGTTGTAATACCCCGTACTTTTTCTAGCTTAATTTAACTTCTAGAATGTCAGGGGTTAGCTCAAAAATGAATAACCTTTGTTAAATGTAAAATTTTCCAGCTTTAGACCCTCCATTGTGTAGGAAATTGAAATATCTTTCCAACGATACCAATTTCGCCTAAATCCGACACTCGGTTGAGAAGTTATGGCATTTTTAGTAACACAATGTGGCATTTAGACATTCACTGCGTCGTGGTGAAGGCCAAAATGTCAATTGTCGATTTTTAGTGGACCTCTGCGATAAGTCCGCGTTGCAGTGAAGTCCCATTTCCCATTTGTCAATTTTCAGTAGTTCATCGCGATGGTGGCGCATTATGGTGATGGCCTAAATGGCATTTCAGTAGCGTACCGCAATAGCTCCGCATCGCGTTGATTTTCCAGTTTCCAGTTGTACCTTTTTCAGAGAGCCACCGCGATAGTGGCGCATCACGGTGGCATGCAAAACCGGAAATTTTCTTCTTTTTCCAATTCCGATTAAAATTTAAAAGGGACAATTTGGTCAATTCCCAAGCCCCCAATTCGTGAATAACACAAGATTAAGCTCATTCTAAGCACTTTATGCTTACTTCTCATCAATTCTCTCTCAAAGAAAATCCTAGAGCTCAAAACTTACCCTCCAAGAAATCCAATTTCCTCCATTGTTTCTCCAAGAAAACCCAAAAATTGAGGATTTTCAAATCAAGATAATCAAGAGTTCATCTTCAAAAGCTCAAATAGGAATCTAAAGTTCAAGTTTCTTCATCTAATCATCAATTAAGGTATGTGGGGTTTATGAACAAGGATCCTTTTTCATCTTTATGCCCAAAACTAGCTTTTAATTACAAATTCACATGATTTTATATGAATTCACATGAGTCTTGAATTATGGTTCATACCCATTATCGTTATTTACAAGATTATGAGATTTCAAGTGTTTTAGAAGTTGAATTGCATGTTTATTTTCATATTTTCATGCGTATTGCAGTAAATTTCAGATTTTGAGTTGAATTATCATTATTTTCATTACCAAGCATGATTATTATGAGGTTTTGACGTGAAATTGATACATGGATTATTATCCCTAGTTTGGATATTATTATTTCAAGAAAGATTATGCTTTAAGCATCATATGATCAGTAAAAATTTCAGATTTTCAATAAAGATTTGATCTTTGATCCTCAAATAAGATTTGGATTCACTTTACAGATTTACTACAGTTTACAGAAAACAGATTAGCTTTACTTATAGATTTAAATCAGATAAATGCATAATTGGTTTCATAATGAACCCTTATGCTAGCTTTTAAAGGTGGATTTCCAACAGGCTGAGCATACAGATTAAAGAAAGTAGTATTTAGCACCGAGTGGGAAGTGTGGATTTAGCGCATTCTACTTCCACAGAACTACGAGCCAAAATAGGTACAGATTCAGATTATTTCCATTTCTATATGGATGACAGTTACAGATGTGATCACTTAGATTAGGTTATACTCCTTGACAAATGATACGGGACAAATGGTCATCTTATCTTTTGATGACATCTTTGGAGGTCAACATATAGAGGCTCAAGACTTGGTCACCTCGAGAATACAAGAACATGAATGGAGGATCCGTTTTGAGCATAACTTAAAGTAATCTCGCGTGTGGAAGATTTCTTGGAGAATTTAAGATTGAGGACTCACGGCTTTGGACCTTAATTAAGGGCATTTTGGACATTACACATGGTGTATTTACACACCATGGCCGCACCTATCATTAAGGGCAAAGTGGTCTTTTTGTCTTCTTTTGTAATACTCTATAAATAGGTCATTTTAGCTCATTTGTTGGCAGATTTTGAATGATGAAGAATTGAAATACATATTTTCTCTCTTTTGAGAGTGTAACACCCTTAGTTGTAGGGCTTGGAAAAGTCATCCTTAGCATAGGGCTTGGAAAAGCCAATATTGATCTTTGCTTGGAAACGGTAGATCTTGAGGTGAGTTCATTCCCTTAGTGGTCACCGTAAGAGTGTGGTTTTGATTGTTACATTCATTAGGGGTTAGTGTTGAAATACACTTGGTTCTTAATCTTGTAATAATCTTGGTCTCACTATCTATCTTTATTTTCTATGCAATTTCCCTTGTGTTTTTGTTGAATTCGTGACTTGTTTCATCTTGTGTCATTGTTGCTGTTTTGGTGTTAAAATACACCTTGTATCTTGTAATCCTTGTGTTGTTATTGTTGGCCGAAAGTTGCTCTCAAAGGGGTCCTCGAGTTCTAGTTGATTTGTGGACTGTTTTGAATAGATTTTGAGCCTTCTCTTGTCTTTCTCGTATCATTTGGTATCAAAGCAAGGATTGATTTTGTTCCAAAAAAATCAATCTTGGGCTTGCTTGTTAGAAAATTCAAAAAAAAAGTGTTGAAAAATCAAAAATCTCAAAAAAAGAAATTTGTCCCGTTTTTGTGTTTGAGCTGAAATTTGAGACTTAGATTTAGGAGATTTTAGTGTGTTTTGTTTGTTTCTAGTGTTAGGTTCTTGTTCCCTAACACTAAGTGAGTCTAGATCTTGGATTTGAGCTTAATCCGGGTGGTTTTGAGTTGTTCACCATTGTTGAGTTTAAGGTTGAAGAAACTAGTAAGGTGAAGCTCAAAATTGGAAGGCTTGTTGTTGATATTGTGGCTTGAAAAGTGAATGGTTGTGTTATGGAGTTTAACGTGAGCAAAAGGAATCCAAAATCATTCAATTTGGAGTTCATTTGGTTTAGTTTCAATCTTTTGAGTGTTCTTGTTGTTCTTCATATTCATCATTTATTGTTGAACAAGAACATTCAATTGGTATGGTTTGATCTTAAAGAGTGGAGAAAAGAGTGTAGTCTTTTGTTAGTCTTGAAACATATCCCAAAGAACATACAAAAAAGAAAGGGGACAATAGGACTTTCAAAAAGACTCATTACCAAAAGAGAGTAAGGGCACATACCAAGACAAACAAAAGAGGAAAGGAGACAAAGGCTTTCAAAAAGGTGTCTTGCCAAAAAGGTGCAAGGAAAGTCAAAGTCTTTTGAATTTTGAAAAAGGCTCTAAGTCTTGTGCTTTTCCCTCCTTTAGCTGATTTTTCACTCTCCCAAATTAAAAATTTGGCCAATCTAAATTGCAAACTACCATGTCACCAAATTGCCACGTCATCTAAGTGCCACGTCATCAACGTTCCCAAAAAAAGCTTGAAGCTCAAATTTCAGATTTTAAAGTTTCTTTTCTTTGTTTCGTTAGTTTCATTTCTTGATTCTAGTACTAATTAGCAACTAGTAATCACCTACTAGATTGTGAATTAGTTTTCGAATCCATTTTTATCGTGTCTTCGTTATTTGTGTGCTTTTCTCATTTTTAATTCATCGTAACTTTTTGTTTCAAGTTCGTAAGTAGAATTTTTTGTCTTGTGTCTTGAGTCGATCAAACAAGAATCTATTCCGGCTGCCAAGTAGAATTGACATCTTATTGACTACCGGAGTATAAGCAACTTTCAATATTCGCCGCTCCAATTGTGAGGATCACAAAAGTGAGTGAATACGAGTGTTGGTGAGGAGATTTTACTACTAATCTTGTTTGTTCATTTGGAGACTATGATTGTAGTGAGAGTTTTTATGGCTACAAAGTTGGGGGAGATTGCGGAGGCTATGAAAATAGCCATGATCAAAACATAGGCAAATTTGAAAGTTACTGTTTTGAGGGAGAAAATAAGGTTAATAAAGTACCTAGTGCTTATGGTAACTTTGGAGATGATATAGGACCTCATGATGGATCATATGATAACGTTGGGGCATGTGAGAAGTCTTATAATTCTCACTCTGAACCTAGATTTGGTGTTAGGTATAACCCTTTCGTTCGAAAAACTTATGAGACATATGATGAGAGTATACGTGAGGAGTGTGAATATTCATATTCTCCACCTTGTAGTAATTCTTATCAAGGTCGATATAGTGTAAATGGTTATACTAGCTATAATGGAGGTTGTCCAATGAGAAGAAGAGGGTATGCATCTCCAAAACTAAGGGGTACTCGTATGCCTTACAATGTTGATCCAAGAAGGAGTGTACACTTCGGAAAGGTGACCATTTGTGGGATACCGGTCTACCTCATTGTGTTAAATGATAGGTACTATAGAAACTACATGGTTCCATCCATGGTTGATTACTTGGGGTTATTTTGTGAGCCTTTACTTGTTCCATACTTCTTGGACAGGTTTAAGGTTACCGAGAGGGTAAAAGTTGTCTTCTCCCAATTTAATTACAATGAGGAGGTGTGGTGTGATGTTTTTCCCATAACCTATGGTCATGTGATCTTGGGCACCGATTGGTTTGCACAACATAAAGTTCCAAATATGCAAAATTGGCCTAATATTGTAAGAGACCGATGGGGAAATTTCCTCAAGACGTACATTCTTCTCGGGCCGCAAAAAGAAGTTCCTACCTACTCCAATTCGAATTATTATGAGAGACAAAAGATTGAGAGGAGTAAGGGAGTGAAAGGTGGTAATCCGAGAGTGGAAAAAGGAGAGGTTGTGTTGAGCGAAGTGAGGGGATTACCACCAAACCGTGCTAACTTTGGTTGTCCTTCTATTTCTATGGACATTTGTGTAGGTACCAACATGGCAAGCGAAGGCGACCAATGTCAAAATAAAGTTGTTGCCCAAGCTTATGGAGGACCTTCACCTCACGGCAAGAAATAGTCTACTCAAGATCTTCAAGGTAAAATAGTTAACTCTTACACTTTAATGCATGTGAATGATAATTGTATGGCTAGTAATCCATTGAGTGTGAGTAGTAGCTTACTTATTTATGAGTCTAATGATTTCTTGCCTCTTGTTGATGATGTACATATTGTGAGTGTGGATACACTAGTTGATCCTATTGATGCCGAAATTGACTCCTCTTGTGAGATCAATTTATGTCCACCTAGTGTTGAAGCCTATATGTTGAATGGAAGTACATCGTCTTGTGTAATGGGTGTTGATCAACTTGTTTGTGAAAACTGTCCACCACTTGAGTATGTGTGTGATGTGCTTAATAGGACTCAAGTGAGTTAAGTATTTGAAAATGTTGGTCAACAAAGTGAGAATGAAACCGAGAGCTCTTCTTGGGGTAATATTGTGTTTGAAACATCCTTGAAACTTGATATTGATCATTTAGAGAGTGAGGAACTTGCTTGTTCCAAATCTGTCCGTGAGGTAGATCACACTCTTTTTAGGTATAATGTCTTGTTTGAAGATGATTTAAACACTCCTAATGAACCTAGTGGTGAAAATGATGGTATAGCTTTCCTTGGAAGCTATAGCCTATATGCTAACCCACTATGGTGTGACAACATTCCTCCTAAATAGGGAAATCTCTTCTTGGAAGATGAGAGTACTCTTAAGGGTAAGGAATGTGTAGTTGTGGAAGCTACTTCTTCTTCTACTTTGTGTGATTTCATTGTTGAGAGTACTTATGGTGATTATTGGGAAACTAGCAGTGAGTACACACATGAGAGCACCTTAGTCGAAGTCGATTTGAGTGATACCTTTCTCTACTCTCTATTTGCTTTGGATGATATGTATGTTATTGTAGAGAGTATGTCATTTAGTTTGGGTGTAGACCACGGGAAAGGGAAGTGTTGTCGAGACCCGTGTCTATGGCCACTTTCCCATTTGTACAAATTGATGTTTTCATATTATTTTTTATTTATTGAAAAAATTATTAGTAACTTATAATATATACTCATACATTCGGATGAATGTATGATGAAACCTTGAAACACGTAAATTCAGAATTTAATGAAAATAATGAATTTTATATCTATATTATAATACAATGACTACCTGTTTATATTTGATGCATCTATGTACTGCACTGTCGTAACAAAGACTGCAAATGGGTCCTTAAGGCGTCTTGTATGAATCAATCAAAAATATTTGTGATAAATATTTTTTTTTCGAAACATACATGCAGTCGTACTGATAGAGTACTGAATAACTTGGTTGCGACAACAGCTTTTGTGAGTGAATTTACAACACCAAAATTAATTAATCACAAGAGAATAACTTGGAATGTTCCTCAATTTGTAGAAGATAAAGAGTTGTGCCGCCCAATACAGAAGACCTTTGGGTAGGCCAAAGAAAGGAAGACATTTGAAATCAAGTGAATCACTTTCTTCAAGTTCGAACTATTGCGGTAAATGCAGACATGCAAATTACAACTGAAGGACGTGCGATTTGTTCCCAAAGGAAACATGAAGAAGATAATTTTTTTTTTCATATGTTGATGCTTAGTTTGGTTTTGTTTGAATAATCATTTTACTTTGTTTATGTTGATACTCTAGAATAATTTTGAACTATGTTTTATATTGTTATTTGAAGTTTAGTTCTTAATAATTCTTTGAGATTGTCACAACAATGTTCTACATTATACATAGATCATATTGCATTACTTTACTATTTACCTTTATAATGTACATATAGGTGTATAAATATTATCTAATTTGGCAGCTATAACACTAAATATTCATTCATATGTATTGTATAACAAACAATTAAAGATTAAATTGTCACATCTATGTAATGTGTAACTTTTTTATAACTGAAATCATATACAGTTTCATGTTTAAACAACAAAATTTCGGCACACTCATGTATGGTATTTAATTTAAATTTAAGGTGTCGTTGCATAATGTGTTGTGTATGATAATGTATTATACTTAAGTTTATATGTATGATACAAATTGTTTTAAAAAATTTATGTGGTTATATGTATGATAATGTTTATACATTTATTACTTTGTGTGTTTCCAATATTAAATGTATGATTTGTACGCAAATAACAAAATGTCATAAATGTATGATATAGTTTTATATTTAGTTTATATGTATGATGTTAAAATTTACGTTATTTTTGTTTAAGTTATTAACTTTAAACAATATATGGGATAATATGTTATACTTAACTTTAAATATATGAGACACGTGTTGTAACACCACACATTTCGAGCTAGAACATAAATTATCATTCCTGCGCGTAAATCCGATGTGAATTAAGTGTGTTGATCAATTTTTTAGTGTGGGAATCTAGTTGAACATAAATTGAGATCATAGAGGTCCCTTAACTCAAGGACGAGTTGAAAGCTTTTCTATCGATTGAGTTTTGGTGAGCGTTTAAACTTGGGTCAAATTCAATCAATCATAACATTTTATATATAATTAATTAGAGGTCCCACCATATATCAAATGAAAGGTATTTGAATCCTCTTTCCGACGCCACCAGTTTCGACTTAATCCGATATCGGAGTAAAAATTTATGCCCATTTTATAGTAAGATGTCAGGCTGCCTAAGGAGCGACGGTCGGGCCAACAATCCGTCGAGCCCATGACGGTCCATCTCGGGGCTCGTCGCCCCAAAAAAAGTGACTCAGTCACTGGAAATGCAAAGGCGGTTCTGGGGACGGTTCTTCGGGCCCGTGACGGTCCGTCAGGCCATCCGTCGACCATCCCGAAGCGCAAAAACGTGATTTTTTTTAAAGGGTTGTTTTGGTACTTTTCCTCTTCAGAAAACCTCCTCAATGGATTTAATTACACCCTAACACGTTATTAATCAATTTTCATCAGTTGCAACATCAAAAACTCCCTTCTTCACTCTCAAAATAAGATCAAATTAGGGTTTTTCCCCAAGAACAAGGAATCAAGAATCAACCTTTAAGTACAAGTTTTTCAAGGAACAAATCAAGATTTGAGTCTTACTCTTTAAACCAAGTAATCTAAGGTATGTGGAGTTTTCCTAAACTATATGGGCTTGTTGAAAACTCTTTGAATAAGATTTAAAGTTATAGAAATCATCAAATTTTAAAAGGGGTTTTGGATTTATGTTTACAATTTTGCATTATGAAATCCTTAATGATATTGATTTGGTCTTGAGGCCTTCCCTTGAAATTGATTTGGTTAAGTACATATGTATGCATGTGTTGAAGCTTTGAAATATAAATTGAGAGCATGAAATATTGAATCTTCCCCTCTCTCATTGTGTTACTACATGATTTACAAGTTATGGGTTCCTAAATTTGCATGATTTAAAGAATGATTCAAGAGTCTTATTATATTGCATGAATTTTATGATGATTGAGAATTGACGAGAGGGGTATTATTATGATTTAAATGCTGAGAGTGATAATTGAAGAAATTTTCAGGAATGTTTAAGAAATTGACCACCCTTTTTTCGAAATTGGTTAAAAGGATGAGAATCTTTGCATAGTTTTGAAATATGTATTCCCTATTACTATCTGCATGACTTGGTGGTTTGAATAGTGTTTTAAATGAAAGAAATCATGCATGATATTTGTATGGCTCCGAATTATGACTTGAATGTCTTGGTATGACGATACCAAAACAGACAATGCCATAACAGAAACAGAATAGAATAGAAATCAAAATTTTCCTAGACTTACAGATCTTGATTTAAGAAAGATGCATGTTTAGAACAGGATAAAAATGGGAATAAAGAGATGTTAGATGGTTACCCGAAGAAGGCACGAGTTCAGACAACTCATTGTGTGAAACCATATTTTGCCGATACGGGTTATTATTTCCCGTAGAGGGATTATACGCTGGCATAGTTCCCTGTGGCGTATAAGACTCGGACACTCCAACTCTTGCAGCAAAATTGGGTTGGGGTCTTGGCCGCCGAGTTAAGGGCGAACTCCATATGGCCTGTGGGGTTATAGACTTGTAGGGTGTACCACCTAACTCAGAAGTAATACAAAGAATGGGATTGCATTGACAAGATTATTTTAAGATCATTTGAGATGGCCCATGTATTATAAAATATTTCATGCATAATATTTTATGACTTTCTCTTACCTATGTTTTATATGTAGAAATTCATTATTTTGGATTTCTCTGCGTACCAGTACAATTGTATAAACCCCCTATATTACAGGGTCTGAGGCTCAGTCTAGAGGTCCTGCTAAGCCGTACAGTTATCAAACAAAAGTGTGCAGGTGGTGAGCCTTCTTTATTCTGGAAGGCCTATCTCTTTCCAGACATTTGTTATTTATTATGGTTTAGGTCCACTGGGGGTCTTGTCCCAGTTACAGACAGTTTGTTAATTTTGTATGTAGCAGAGATTTCGCAGACTGAGTCAGATGTTGTCTAGATATTGGTGGTTTTCTTTTTTGTATTGATATACTGAACACCGGACATGACCATGATTCCGTAATAATTTATATTTCCATATCTTTTCCTTAGTTTATGAATATTATGCATGATTACCATATTAAAAGGGCACCCGGGCCTCCATGGTTCGGGATGCTCGTTACTGCTAGGTCCCCGGCTTGGGTCGTGACAAACATGGTATCAGAGCACGGTTCATGGTCCCAGGGTGTATGCAAAATTGCATCGGGTAGAGTCATGTTTATGGGTGTGTAGCGTGCCACACTTATAAGCAGGAGGACACAAGGCGTTTAGGAATGTCTCGTGCTATGGAGTCAGAATGTTCCTCTTTCATACTCTAATTCGTATTATGGTGTCACCCATACGAAAGTAAAGTTATCCCAAATCTTACTCTGATGTTCTCAGATATGTCTCGTTGTTGAGGTGATTCAAGTGCAGAAGTATAGAATCTAAATGATATGGTCCTTTCTGATTGAGTCATGAAAGATTATAAAATTTTGCAAGGATTGGAGAGGAATCTGTTAGCTCTTCAAAGTGTATTGATTCAAGTTTAAACTTTGATCCTGGTGAAATCGTGCTTTTAAGCCAGAGGTATTTAAGTGTATCCAGTCCCTTTCAAAATTTTGTTGCGGATGTCATGCATAAGGGGAATGATGTCTAGAAGAATGTTGGAACTGTACTCCCACCCGAGTAGTAGTTTATGTTAAAGTGTCATGACCTATTAATAGTGAGATTGGGCCAAGAAGTTGGTGATATAAAGTCACAAGGTTAGAAGTCAGAGTGAGGGGGACTTATGTTTTATGTAAATAAATATCTTTTAGACTAATGTGGTGGTAATATTGGTAGATTGTGAGGTATTCGATAGAGGAAGTGTTTGGCTTTGATTATTATCTATTCAAAACTAGGGAAGGAGCCTAGGGTGAATAGTCATAGTGGTTATAGAAACCTCTTATAGGTTGTAAATGGAAACAGTTTGATTAGCCAATAAGTTATAATTATAGATTCATTTTTGTATGTGGAATTTGAAGGAAGTTTAAATGTATGCTTGGGTATGTAAGTATGATGTGAGAAAGTAAAATATGTAGATAAGATCGGGAGGGGTTATGTTATATAATTAGAATCGAATACCCCTATTATGACTTTACCCCCTTTTGATTGTCTTTATTTTAGTAGTCGTAAACTAGTACTTCATGTGAGAAGGTATGTAGTAGATTTTGAGATGTAATAGTGATGTCATGCAGGGGTTGCGATTGTAGGTAGTAGTTAAATGAAATGAGTATTTTGAGTTGATTTCCCAATTTAATGGACTAGTATAGTATGTTGCATGCTTCACCGGTGGTACGCGATTGTTGCTAGACTATAGGCTTGAAGTTTAGATGTAGAATATGGTGGTAAGAGTAGTAGCTTAAGGTTAATGATGTATGTTTTATGGGAATAAACTGGTAGGCTTGATGGGATTTGTGAAAGAGTCTAGGTTGGCAATTTATAAAAAGTTAAGTGGTAATTGTGAGGTATATATGTATATGAGGCCTAGTGTTAAAATGTTTAATTATGGGTGAGTCATTAAGTGGATAAGGGCATAAGTATATAAGAATAAGTTGCACCCCTTGGTAGTATGGCATTAGGTAAGATTTTATGATATAAGTTATGTGATTAATGATCTAATATTAGAAGGTTAAGTAGTGGAGAGTGGATTTTTATGTGATAAGGAGTGAGGATGTGTATGCTCATGAGACTGCGAATTGTAGGTTGATGACGATAGAGTATATTGAAAAATTAAGAGTAGCATTCTGGGAAAGCAATGCCTATAGAGTATACTTAAAAAGGGAAAGTTTAGCATTTATGTGTATAGTGTTTCGCGTACCTAGTTTATGTTTTTGATACTGTAGTATAGAGAAGTCTGGTGAGATGTCGTACAGTGTTTGTTAGAGTTGAATTGAGGAATTATTGGTAGGCAATATGAGACTTGGGTATGGTTTTACAAATTTTTTTAAGTCGTAAGTTATGTTATTAGAGGTGTAATGCGAGTATTCTAAGGAGTAGAAGATAGTGTGTTATGTGTTTAGAAGCGTGGATGTCCATGCCCATTATGATGTTAGTCATGAGTTGATGATTTTCAGGTTAGAGGAAGTTCTGATTAGCATCCCTGAGGGGGGATGTCCCAGAAAGAATTTAGTGTCTTTATGTTAAATTATTGAGGAAATCTTGTATTCGTGTGTATATCGATATCCCTTATTGCATTGAGAACTATGGTTATGGATTTATGAGAGGTTATAGTCTCAAGTCTAGGAGGGTGACTTTGATCTAATGGGGAGATGATGGACTAAAGTAGTTCCTGAATTTTTATTTATTTATTGTGTCAAGTTTCAAGTAAGAATCATGTTAGATCAATTCCTATTCAATCAAGCTCCTCCTACTTTGATTTGAATGGACTTATACCAATGTCTTATGTATTCATATCTTGCCTATTCCTAAGGTTGAGCTCTCTATGTAACTCATGTAATGTTCCGATGTCCAAACAAGGAGCAATAATGTCCCTCAGTGATCCAATATTTCAAGTATCCAAGCCATATGTTATGTTGCTCATGATCCAAACCTATGTCTCAAAGCATGCTTTGTCCTAAGAAAATATGTTTCTATATTGTCACTGAATCATTTTATGCCGGAATTAGCCAAAGCGATAAAGTTGTGCGAACTTATGACTGCCTCAGCTCTGAAAATGAGAAAAAATAGCTTCAAGTATCAATCTTTGTATCAATTATTGACTTTATGAATTTCGACCTTAAGTTATACAAATCATGAGATATGTGTACCCATGTTTCTCACCATAGTATGTCCTAAGAAATCATATTGTGTAGTGGTTATGCCGAATGACCCTTTACTTATGATTCAGACACTTGATATCTGAAGCACTCCATGTCCATTCTATCGTATCTTCACTACATGTTCGTCCTTGAGTAGTGCTATAAGTATAAGCTATGAATTGACAAGTGTTAAATCCATTCATGATGTTTAGGCTTGGGTCCCCCAATAACCCTCCGTATGTTAGTATGACGGTGGTTTTGAAAGCGTGGTAATGTGTTGGGTAGGGAAGTAGATGCTTTTAATGATCGATATTTTGATGTAACTTCTAGAGCTAAGGTTATAGGAGAAGAGGTAAGAAGAAGATGAGATTTCGTTAGTTAAGAAGGAGTTATGTGGTGAAAATCTTAATGAGAATGATTGAATTGGATGGTCTTAGTTGTGAGATCCATGAAGTGGGTGTAGTAATGATAGGCCTAAATTTTGTAATTGATGAAAACACAAACCAATGTGTCGTATGGTTAGTATTCCTTGAACTAAGACTTGAGGTTGTTGGGTTATAGTGACAGGGTAAGGTGATTTCTTAATGTGATGAAGAGTGCAGGGTTCCGTAGTTTAAGTTAACACCTCTTCCCTTCGAGTTGGGTTTCAGCATAGAAATTTTATACGGCAGGACACAAAATTCTTATGGTTAGATGTGTTACGGGAGAATCGTAGGTTGGAAATGATGAAGTATGTTGATTAATGTTGGGGCATAGATGAATAGTGTCTCTAAACTTAAGGTCCATTTGTTGTATCTTGTATGGTGGAAAATGCTTCTAAATCTTGTCTCCCGCGAAATTTCATTTCACGATTAGTACTGATGTAAATAGGGCCTCTGATCACAAAATAACTCATGCCTTATGTCGTGATGATAATTATTCATAGAACTCATGTGCAAGGTCATCCCTATATAAAGTTTCACTACCTCATACTTCGTGCTTACGTGTTTCACTTGGGGTTATCATGAAGCTCTTTCGATGCCTTTGCATATACTATTGAGGAAAAATGTTCAATGCACATACCTTTAGAGATTCAACAAGTCCCTACCCATCATTACGAGATGAATGATCCCAAGAGGGAGATAATGTAACACCCCGCATTTCGGGCTATAACGTAAACCGTCAATTCTGCGCATAAAGGTTCCAAAAGCCATAAATAAGATGTGAATTTAGTGTGTTGATCAATTTTGTAGTGTAAAAATCTAGTTAAGCATAAATTGAGATCATAGAGGTCCCTTAACTCAAGGACGAGTTGAAAACTTTTCTATCGATTGAGTTTTGGTGAGCGTTTAAACTTAGGCCAACTTCAATTGACCATAACTTTTTGTATATAACGAATTAGAGGTCCTACTATATATCAAATGAAAGGTATATGAATCCTCTTTCCAACGCCACCAGTTTCACCTTATTTCTATATCGGGGTTAGATGTTATGCCCATTTTATAGTAAGGTGTCCGGCTGCCTAAAGAGTGACGGCTGGGCGGACAGTCCATCATGGGGACCGTTGCCCCAAAAATAGTGACTCAGTCACTGGAAATACAGTGATGGTTCTAGGGATGGTTCGTCGGGCTATCCATCGGCCATCTCGAAGCTCAAAAACGTGATTTTTTATAGGGTTGTTTTGGTACTTTTCCTCTTCAGAAAACCTCCCCAATGGATTTAATTACACCCTAACACATTATTAATTAATTTCCATCAGTTGCAACATCAAAAACTTCCTTCTTCACTCTCAAAATAAGATCAAATTAGGGTTTCCCCCCATGAACAATGAATCAAGAATCAACCTTTAAGTTTAAGTTTTTCATGAAACAAATCAAGATTTGAGTCCTACTCTTTAAACCAAGTAATCTAAGGTATGTGGGGTTTTCCTAAGCTACATGGGCTTGTTGAAAACTCTTCTAATAAGATTTAAAGTTATAGAAATCATGAAATTTTAAAGGGGTTTTGGAGTTATGTTTACAATCTTGCATTATGAAATCCTTAATGATATTGATTTGGTCTTGAGGCCTTCCCTTGAAATTGATTTGGTTAAGTATATATGTATGCATGGGTTGAAGCTTTGAAATATAAATTGAGAGCATGAAATATTGAATCTTTCCCTCTCTCATTGTGTTACTACATAATTTACGAGTTATGGGTTCCTAAATTTGCATGATTTAAAGAATGATTCAAGAGTCTTATTATCTTGCATGAATTTTATGATGATCGAGAATTAAAGAGAAAGGTATTATTATGATTTAAATGCTGAGAGTGATAATTGAAGAAATTTTCAGGAATGTTTAAGAAATTGACCACCCCTTTTTCAAAATTGGTTAAAAGGATGAGAATCTTTGCATAGTTTTGAAATATGTTTTGAAATATGCATTCCCTATTACTATCTGCATGCCTTGGTGGTCTGAACAATGTTTTAAATTAAAGAAATCAGGCATGATATTTGTATGGCTCTGAATTATGACTTGAAAGTCTTGCTATGACGATACCAAAATAGACAATGCCATAATATATACAGAATAGAATAGAAATCAGATTTTTCCCAGACTTACAGATCTTGATTTCAGAAAGATGCATGTTTAGAAAAGGATAAAAATGGGCATAAAGAGATGTTAGGTGGTTACCCGAAGATGGCACGAGTCCAGACAACTCATTGCCCGAAACCATGTTTTGCCGATACGGGCTACTATGTCCCCTAGAGGGTTTATACACTGGCATAGTGTCCTATGGCGTATCAAACTCGGACACTCTAACTCTTGAGGCAAACTTGGGTTGGGGGCTTGTCCTTCGGGTTAAGGGCGAATTTCATATGGCCTGTGGTGTTATAGACTTGTAGGGCGTACCACCTAACTCAGAAGTAATACAAAGAATAAGATTACATTGACAAGATTATTTTAAGATCATTTGAGATGACCCATGTATTTTAAACTATTTCATGCATAATATTTTATGACTTTCTCTCACCTATGTTTTATATGTATAAATTTATTATTTTGGATTGCTCTTCATACAGGTACAATTGTATTGACCTCCTATATTTCAAGGTCTAAGGCTCAGTCTAGAGATTCTGCTAAGCGGTAGAATTATCAGACAAAAGTGTGCAGGTGGTGAGCCTTCTTTATTCTGAAAGGCCTATTTCTTTCCAGACATTTGTTATTTATTATGGTTTAGGTCCACTGTGGGCCTTGTCCTAGTTACAGACAGTTTGTTAATTTTGTATGTAGTAGAGATTTCGCAGACTGAGTCAGATGTTGTCTAGATGTTCGTGGTTTTCTTTTTTGTATTGATATACTGAACACCAGACATGACCATGATTCCATAATAATTTATATTTCCATATATTTTCCTTAGTTTATGAATATTATGCATGATTACCAGATTAGAAGGGCTCCCGGGCATCCATGGTTAGGGATACTCATTACGGCTAGGGCCCCGACTTGGGTCATGACAAACTTGGTATCAGAGCACGGTTCATGGCCCCGGGGTTTCCTCGAAATCACGTCGGGTAGAGTCCCGTTTATGGGTGTTTAGCGCACCGCACTTATAAGCAGAAGGCTACAAGGCATTTAGGAATGTCTTACTTTCTACATGTTCTAGTTCGTGCTATGGAGTCAGAATGTTCCACTTTTATACTCTAATTCGTTCTATGGTGTCGCCCATATGAAAGTAAAGTTATCCCAAATCTTAATCTGATGTTCTCAGTTATGTCTCGTTGTTGAGGTGATTCAAGTGCAAATGTCTTGAATTTAAATGGTATGGTCCTTTCTGATTGAGTCATGAAAGATTATAAAATTTTGCAAGGACTTGAGAGGAATCCTTTAGCTCTTCAAGGTGTAATGATTCAAGTGTAAACTTTGATTCTGATGAAATCGTGCTTTTCAGCCTGAGGTATTTAAGTGTATCCAGTCCCTTTCAAAATTTTGTTGCGGATGTCATGCATAAGAGGAATGATGTGAAGCAGAATGTTAGAACAGTACTTCCACCCGAGTAGTAGTGTATGTTAAAGTGTCATGACCTATTGGTAGTGAGATTGGGCCAAGAAGTTGGTGATATGAAGTCACAAGGTTAGAAGTCAGAGTGAGGGGGACTTTTGTTTGGTGTAAATAAATATCTTTTAGTTGTATTACTATCGATTGAGGGATTATTTGTCATTTTATATTGATAGACTAATGTGGTGGTAATATTGGTAGATTGTGAGGTATTCGATAGAGGAAGTGTTTGGCTTTGATTATTATCTATTCAAAACTAGGGAAGGAGCCTAGGGTGAATAGTCATGGTGGTTATAGAAGCCCCTTATAGGTTGTGAATGGAAACGGTTAGATTAGCCAATAAGTTATAATTATAGATTCATTATTGTATGCGGAATTTGAAGGTAGTTTAAATGTATGCTTGGGTAAGTAACTATGATGTGAGAAAGTAGAATATGTAGATAAGATCAGGTTGGGTTATGTTATATGATTAGAATCAAATACCCCTATTATGACTTTACCCCCTTTGGTTGTCTTTATTTTAGTTGTCGTAAACTAGTACTTCATGTGAGAATGTAGGTAGTGGATTTCGATATGTAATAGTGATGTCATGCAGGGGTTGCAATTGTAGGTAGTAGTTAAATGAAATGAGTATTTTGAGTTGATTTCCCAATTTAATAGACTAGTATAGTATGTTGCATGCTTCACCGGTGGTACACGATTGTTGCTAGACTATAGGCTTGAACTTTAGATGTAGAATGTGGTGGTAAGAGTAGTAGCTTAAGTTTAATGATGTATGTTTTGTGGGAACAAATTGGTAGGCTTGATGGGATTTGTGAAAGATTCTAGGTTGGTAATTTATGAAAAGTTATGTGGTAATTGTAAGGTATATGTGTATATGAGGCCTTGTGTTAAAATGATGATTTGTGGGTGAGTCATTAAGTAGATAAGGGCATAAGTATATAAGAATAAGTTACACCCCCTGGTAGTATGGCATTAGGCAAGATTTTATGATATAAGTTATGTGATTAATGGTCTAATGTTAGAAGGTTAAGTAGTGGAGAGTGGATTTTTATGTGATAAGGAGTGAGGATGTGTATGCTCATGATACTGCGAATTGTAGGTTGATGACGATAGAGGATAGCAAAAAATTACGAGTAGCATTCTGGGAAAGCAATGCCTTTAGAGTATACTTAAAAAGGGAAAGTTTAGCATTTATATGTATAGTGTTTTGCGTACCTAGTTTGTGTTTTTGATACTGTAGTATAGAGAAGTCTGGTGAGTTGTCGTACGGTGTTTGTTAGAGTTGAATTGAGGAAATATTGGTAGGCAATATGAGACTTGGGTATGGTTTTACAAATTTTGTTAAGACGGAAGTTATGTTATTGGAGGTGTAATGCGAGTACTCTAAGGAGTGAAAGATAGAGTTTTTACTGTTTGGAAGCGTGGATGTCCAAGCCCATAATGATGATAGTCATGAGTTGATGATTTTGTGTTTGTGTGTATACCGATATCTTGTATTGCATTGAGAACTGTGGTTATGGATTGATGAGAGGTTATATTCTCAAGTCTAGGATGGTGACTGTGATCTAAGGGGGAGATGATGGATTAAAGTAGTTGTAGGATTTTTATTTATTTATTTTGTCGTTTCAAGTAAGAATCATGTTAAATCAATTCCTATTCAATCAAGCTCCTCCTACTTCGATTTGAATAGACTTCTACCAATGTCTTATGTATTCATGTCTTGCCTATTCCTAAGGTTGAGCTCTCTATGTAACTCATGTAATGTTCTAATGTCCAAACAAGGAGCAACAATGTCCCTTAGTGATCCAATATTCCAAGTATCCAAACCTATGTCTCACAGCATGCTTCGTCCTAAGAAAACATGTTTCCGCATTGTCACTGAATTATTTTATGCCGGAATTAGCCAAAGCGATAAAGTTGTGCGAACTTATGACTGCCTCAGCTCTGAAAATGAGAAGCAATTGCTTCAAGTATCAATCTTTGTTTCAATCATTGACTTTATGAATTTTTTCTTTATGTTATACAATTCATGAGATATGTGTACCTATGTTTCTCACCATAGTATGTCCTAAGAAATCATGTTGTGTAGTAGTTATGCCGAACGACCCTTTACTTATGATTCAGACACTTGATATCTGAAGCAATCCATATCTATTTTATCATATCTTCACTCCATGTCCCTCCTTGAGTAGTGCTATAAGTATTAGCTATGAATAGACAAGTGTTACATCCATTCATGATGTTTAGGCTCGGGTCCCTCAATGACCCTCCATATGTCAATATGACGGTGGTTGTGAAAGCGTGGTAGTGTATTGGGTAGGGAAGTAGATGTCTTTGAAGACGAATATTTTGATGTGACTTCTAGAGCTAAGGTTATAGGAGAAGGGGGAAGAAGAAGATGAGCTTTCATTATATGAGATAGTTAAGAAGGAGTTATGAGGTGAAAATCTTAATGAGAATGATTGAATTGGCTAGTCTTAGTTGTGAGATCCATGAAGTGTGTGTAGTAATGATAGGCTTAAATTTTGTGATTGATGAAAACACAAACCAATGTGTCTTATGGTTAGTATTCCTTGAACTAATACTTGAGCTTGTTGGGTTATAGTGACAGGGTGAGGTGATTTCTTAATGTGATGTAGAGTGCAGGGTCCCGTAGTTTAAGTTAGCACCTCTTCCCTTCGAGTTGGGCTTCAGCATAGAATTTTTATACATCGGGATACAAAATTCTTGTGGTTAGATGTGTTACAGGAGAATCGTAGGTTGGAAATGATGAAGTATGTTGATTAATGTTGGATCATAGATGAATAGTGTCTCTAAACTTAAGGTTCATTTGTTGTATCTTGTAAGGTGGAAAATGATTCTAAATCCTGTCTCCCACTAAAATTCATTTCACGATCAGTACTGATGCAAATAGGGCCTTTGATCACCAAATAAACTCATGCCTTATGTCGTGATGATAATTATTCATAGAACTCATGTGCAAGGTCATCCCTATATAAAGTTTCACTACCTCATACATCGTGCTTATGCGTTTCGCTAGGGGTTATCATGAAGCTCTTTTGATGCCTTTGCATATATTGTTGAGGAAAAAAGTCCAATGTGAGGTTACGTTCCTTATTCCATGCCTTTAGAGATTCAACAAGCCCCTATCCATCATTAGGGGACAAATGGTCCCAAGAGGGAGATAATGTAACACCCCGCATTTTGGGCTAGAATGTAAACCGTCATTCCTGCGCGTAAAGGTTCCAAAATCTATAAATCCGATGTTAATTTAGTGTGTTAATCAATTTTGTAGTTGGGAATATAGTTGAGCATAAATTGAGATCATAGAGGTCCCTTAACTCAAGGACGAGTTGAAAGCTTTTCTATCGATTGAGTTTTGGTGAGCGTTTAAACTTAGGTAACCTTCAATCAAACATAACTTTTTGTATACAAAGAATTAGAGTTCCTACTATATATCAAATGAAAGATCTTTGAATCGTCTTTCCAAATCCACCAGTTTTGCCTTAATCCGATATCGGGGTTAAAAGGTATGCCTATTTTATAGTAAGGTGTCAGGCTGCCTAAGGAGAGACGCTGGGCCGATGGTCCATCGCGAGGCCCATCGCCCCAAAAATAGTGACTCAGTTACTGGAAATACAGTGACGGTTCTGGGTATGGTTTGTCGGGCCCATGACAGTTCGTCGGTCCATCCGTCGGCTTTTCCGAAGCTCAAAAACGTGATTTTTTTAAAAGGGTTATTTTTGTACTTATCCTCTTCAGAAAACCTTCCCAATGGATTTAATTACACTCTAACACGTTATTAATCAATTCTCATTAGTTACAACATCAAAAACCTCCTTCTTCACTCTCAAAATAAGATCAAATTAGGGTTTTTCCCCAAGAACAAGGAATCAAGAATCAACCTTTAAGTTCAAGTTTTTCAAGGAACAAATCAAGATTTGAGACCTACTCTTTAAACCAAGTAATCTAAGGTACGTGGGGTTTTCCTAAACTACATGGGCTTGTTGAAAACTCTTCGAATAAAATTTAAAGTTATAGAAATCATGAAATTTTAAAGGGGTTTTGGAGTTAAGTTTACAATCTTGCATTATGAAATCCTTAATGATATTGATTTGGTCTTGAGGCCTTCCCTTGAAATTGAATTGGTTAAGTATATATGTATGCATGTGTTGAAGATTTGAAATATAAATTGAGAGCATGAAATATTGAATCTTCCCCTCTCTCATTGTGTTACTACATGATTTACAAGTTATGGGTTCCTAAATTTGCATGATTTAAAGAATGATTCAAGAGTCTTATTATATTGCATGAATTTTATGATGATCGAGAATTGACGAGAGGGGTATTATTATGATTTAAATGCTGAGAGTGATAATTGAAGAAATTTTCAGGAATGTTTAAGAAATTGACCACCCCTTTTTCGAAATTGGTTAAAAGGATGAGAATCTTTGCATAGTTTTGAAATATGTTTTAAAATATGTATTCCCTATTACTATCTTCATGCCTTGGTGGTCTGAACAGTGCTTTAAATGAAAGAAATCATGCATGATATTTGTATGGCTTCGAATTATGACTTGCAAGTCTTGGTATGACGATACCAAAATAGACAATGCCATAACAAATACATAATAGAATAGAAATCAGATTTTCCCCAAACTTACAGATCTTGATTTCAAAAAGATGCATGTTTAGAACAGGATTAAAATGGACATAAAGAGATGTTAGGTGGTTACCCAAAGAAGGCACGAGTTCAGAAAACTCATTGCTCGAAATTGTGTTTTGCCGATATGGGTTATTATGCCCCCTAGAGAGATTATACGCTGGCATAATGACCTGTGGCATATCAGACTCGGATACTCCAACTCTTGTGGTAAACTTGGGTTGAGGGCTTGGCCGCCGAGTTAAGGGCAGACTCCATATGGCCTGTGGAGTTATAGACTTGTAGGGTGTACCACCTAACTCAGAAGTAATACAAAGAATAAGATTGCATTGACAAGATTGTTTTAAGATCATTCGAGATGGCCCATGTATTTTAAACTATTTCATGCATTATATTTTATGACTTGCTCTCACCTAGTTTTTATATGTATAAATTCATTATTTTGGATTGCTCTGCATACCAGTACAATTGTATTGACTCCCTATATTTCAGGGTCTGAGGCTCAGTCTAGAGGTCCTGCTAAGCCATAGAGTTATCAGACAGAAGTGTGCAGGTGGTGAGCCTTTTTTTTATTTTGGAAGACCTATTTCTTTCCAGACATTTGTCATTTATTATGGGTTAGGTCCACTGGGGCCTTGTCCCATTTACATACAGTTTGTTAATTTGTATGTAGTAGAGATTTCGTAGACGGAGTCAGATGTTGTCTAGATGTTAGTGGTTTTCTTTTTTGTATTGATTTACTGAACACCGTACATGACCATGATTCCGTAATAATTTATATTTCCACAATTTTTCCTTAGTTTATGAATATTGTGCATGATTACCAAATTAGAAGGGCGCCCGGGCCTCCATGGTTTGGGATGCTCGTTACCGCTAGGGCCCTGGCTTGGGTCGTGACAAACGTGGTATCAGAGCGCGGTTCATGGTCCCAGGGTGTCTGCAAAATCGCGTCGGGTAGAGTCATGTTTATGGGGCTAAAGGAGTGGGAGCCATACACTCCTACAGTAGCGGTTAGGAGAAAGAAAAGATCTATTAGCCAAGTACTTTCCAATCGAAAATCCAAAAAAATTACAACTCCTCCCGGTCCAAGAGATTTTGAAGTTCAGGGGCTCTGAAGAAGGTGGACATATACGCGACACTTGGCGATGAAGAGAAGAAGGAACTGCAAAAAATCATGACTGACAAGACGAAGGATCCACAAGAATACACCATGCATTTCTTTGTCGACCAAGACTTCATGAGTATGACAAATATGCGTGAGTGGTATGTGGATAATGTAAGTTTACTTTTGCTAACCTAGCCTTCCTATATACTCCATGAAGAAGAAGCTACACAATAGATGTGTAATCTGTTGCAATAGTTGGGTATTCTGTTGTAACATAATACAGATCCGTTACATAGGTTACGTTAGCTGAGTAATCTGTGAACTGATTCAGAGAACCCTCTGCAATAGAATCTTTCCACTGTGTTTTTCTTCTTTATAATTAATAATCTATTTGAAAATTGTCTTCTTATACCACAATATGTTGATGAAATTCTCTGCCTCATGAGGGGTAGGCTATTAGCATACCCGGATGCTTATGATGTTGTCGATAGGATAATGGACGTCAACTTCTACAGTAATTTCAAGAGTAGGTACGATGCTCTCCGTAAGAAAGCTCATCTTGGTGTCCCTGGAATTGATAGGTTAATTTCTACGTTCAAATGGGATGAAGACATGATTAACTATGTTAGAAGAAAGAGGCCATATCCACACGACAAGAGCTGGACCAAGGGAAAGAGATTCCTTGCAGTCATGAACGTGGAAGTCAAACATTTTATCGATGTTGAAATACTACTCGATGAGGGAAATATTAAGGTTTATAACTACATCTTACCTGTTTTCAAGGAGACTAAGTTTTTAGCCCACGTACAGCCACTCTTGAAGTTGTTCCCCAAGTTGTTGACACAGAGTAAACTGATGGATCATTTGCCAGTGAAAGTCTTGGAGAAGAAATCATGGAATTTTGATGGTCGAAATAAGAACATCCAACTTCAAAAAAATAACATCGGTGTCGTGTGGGGCCGTACTCGCTTGCATACATCGAGCGTTTGCTGACCGTTGTGGAAAATATGCAAGAGGTCTGGGTTTATGGGGTACTAACTAAATGCTTGGAGACCTTGTATAAAGAAGAATATGTACAAAGACAAAGATGAACACGATAATAATTTCCTATTTCAATCCACTTCACTTAACATTACATGTAGTGGCAATTTTTTATGTTCGACGAAAGTTGAATTTTTATAATGCAACAGATTGTCTCTCTGTTGTACCAGATATTATATTTGTTGTGCCACATTGATTATCTGTTATAATAGGTTGGTCATCTGTTGCATTATGCGGATGTTTCTTGGTCAGTCTGTCGCAACATATATACAATCTGTTGCAATATATAATCTATCTGTTACAACTGATAGGTAATCTATTGGAACAAATCAAAAAAATAGAAAGACCTATTATATAGTTTCCAACAGATGACCTATATGTTGCAACATATGTCTAAATTTGTTTGATAATATATGTCATCTGTTGCAGCAGATGTATTATCTGTTGTGATATTTGAATCTAGTATTTCATTTCAATTAACAAGTTCAAAATAAAACTAAGGATTAAATTATATTCATAGACAGCATAAAATAAATCGAAGCCTTCATAAATTACATGAACTAACTCAATAAATAAATGAAATATAAAAAAATTATTATGGGTACAAATGATCTATTCTACAAATAATTCAATAAGTTAATCAAGGAGGAGAGGTTATTACTTTGACGTACTCAAGCTATAAAGATCTACTCAATATGGACAACTTGTTCTTCATCCGGTGCTGCGAAATTCGGCTTTGGTCGTCGTGTATCTTTAATGTCGCTTGCGTATGGTTTTTGAGCTTTCGCTTCTCTTTATTTCCATAAAATAGTGGCATATATTTTGCGGAGTAATCCGGCATCAAGTCCATCATTTGGTACTTGTAATCCATCACTCAAATACTCGATGTAAGCAGCAACAAAAAGACTGCAATCCCTAAATTTTAAAAAATAGATAATTCATATTGTGCAGTTCATGTAAGTATTGTGAAATTTATAAAATAAAACTAAATTATGATACTTATACTTACAGTCTATCAATGGTTTGTTGAGAAATTCCATCAACATATTCTACATCAAATGGATTACCCATTTTATCTCGGAATGCTTCAATCGTCGACCAATCAGTATGAACCTTTTGGTCCAAAAAGCCACTCATATCAAGGTAAGTAGGCAATATTTTGGCCAAGTTTTGTATCTCAGACGATGGCCCGAAATGTCTCCATCGTGACATCAAGTCATAAATTTGGATGCACCTCTCTTTTAGAACGACGATAGCCAACACCCAATGGAATTCATCACCACAATTGATTAGGTTGTACACTTCATCAACCAAATGTCAAGGTAAGCCAGCTGGAATGATAAAACCTTTGATGATGTTGATTAAGTATTTCTCATTTCGGTAAACTTCCGGTTGTTGTTGACAATACCTATCGTAGGCATTATTGATGTAAACTTTGTACAAAAAAATTGTATGTCGTGTATCTATATCTGTATTGTTTTTGTGCTTGCAACTTGACCTTCTTTTGAAGGTAGTAAAAAATAACATTGATGTGTTGCACATATTATCAAACATTTTAGATTACGTGACGAAAAATTAATACACAAATGCAATTAAATAGAGTATTAATTAATAGTAATACGTATGGCATTTAAACCTTATCATTCCAGCATGTTTGGGGTTGTGACATCAAATAGAACCAATTCCTCATTCCGGAATGTACAACAACAAAGTCATACATATCAAAACCATGACTCAATTCGTTCACTTTGTAGTGTTCGTCATTTTATTTTCTACATGATGATTTATATGTGTTAATGTCATATTTTTACAACAAGAATTGTATAAATCAATATCTTTAAAATTGATTTATGTACCTGTAGGCATGATGCTTTAACAGCCCATCGGCAATCCATACTGAATAGTCATTGATTAACTTTGTTAGTTTTTTGGAGCCTCGACCGAGATGTTGAACCCTTCAAATGGGTAATTCTTTCGTTCTCCCGAACTGACAGGCTCCAGTTTTTCTTCTTCTTTGGAAGCAGTTGATGGATTATCAACTATGATATTATGCTATTCCGCAGTAGCTTCTACTGTGACATCCACCTGGAAAGCTAGAATTGTCAACACTAATTATAGATATACAACAGATTATCTATCTGTTGCAACAGATGAGTCTTATGTTGTAATAGATTTATCATCTGTTGGGACAAATTCAAACAGGTAAAATAGAGTGATACGATAATTTCGCACAGATGACCCACCAGTTGCAACATAAGACTCATCTGTTGGTACAAATTAAAATAGTACAAAAACCTATTTGATTTGCTGAAATAGATGGACATATGTTGCAACAGATAACATATTTGATGCAACAGGTTAGACAACAGTTGCAACAGATGTATATATCTGTTTGACAATTTGCAGCAGATGTATCATCTATTAAAACAGATATGTGTCTGTTTGTTTGTTCGAACAGATGATATACATTCACCTTCCTTAGCTCATGCTGCTCTTCTTTGGCTCTTGTACATTAAACAATGGTGCAATACAAAGATGGAGGAGTTGCAATTTTGCTTTTTTCGATGCTTGATGATTCCCTGAAAATATATTTGCTTCTCTTCGTAGCCACCTTGATCTTTCGTGGAGTGTATGAATTTGAAATCCTCTTTGATGGAATAACACCCCTCTTGGATGTCATTTCCTTTATAGCAGAAGTTAGTGCTTTAATAGAATTAATAACTCCATCATATTTTGCCTTGCAGTCTTGACATTTGCATGCAGAACATTCGCTAGAAGTGGCAAAATCTGTATAACTAGTATGATCATAATCATAATAGTTTGTCGTTTCAAGAACTATTAGAGAAGCATCATTAGCCCCAATAGCAGCACCACTACCACTGCCACTACCATCATCAACAACAACAAGACCACACTCCAAAATTATTTTTCTTATGATGGTTGTTGCTCCAAACAATTTCATTTTTATTCTATCAACGACCTTAGGGTCCGATAAAGTTTGCACAGACCATAAAGTAAGAAAAAATGGCATCTTCAAATCTCGATTAGTTGGAACAAGCCACTGATGGACAATCTAAAATAAATCAGTACATATATTAGAATGATGATGAAATCATTTAAAACTATCATTAATTAAAACAAAAACTTGATTAGAATTGGACTTACTGCTTCCTTCGGGGGATTGAAAAGATCAATAAATTTTGTATTTTTATCTGTTTTGGACGACAACCATATCAGGATTCTTGGACAGAAAACTTCTTCCTGGTAGTTCACTTGTTGTCTCAAATAAGGAATGGCTTCAAATGCCCTAGCCTATAACATAACGACAATAAATCAAAAGCAATATTGAATAAAAAAAATGAATCATATCATAATAAAAGAAATATTTACCATGAAAGCTCATGGAAAGCCATATAAGTTGACTGTTTTTGGCGTTAACGGAGTCAACAAATATTTGACAGTCATTTTGAAGCTTTCACAACCCCAAGGATAGCTGTTAAATGCCTCAAGATCCTCAGAAAAATTTATTAAAATGAGGCTTATGTTGTTGTTAACGTCTCTCTCCCAAAGAATATTATGTACAAACCAAACCAAGCACAATGATTGCTTGTGCTTCTTTGAAAGTCTTTTACCTTTCAACGCTTCTATCAAATTTTTATTTTGAAGCTTGGACCAACAATGGACACTAGGTCATCACGATTACTCGACTTGACTTTGCCTTTTTTGAGTGTGCGGAGTGCTTTTTTGGGTTAGAGTAGATATAACTTGAGAAGGAGAAGGAGGATAACATTTTAGTCCAGTAACTATGGAGAACTCCTTTCAACCAAAACAAACAAGCATGCCACAGTAATTTATCCATACCTCATCCATCTTATCTTTGTTTTCATACATAAACCTACGCTTGAGAAGATCATATACCATTTTTATTTGGAAACGAGCATTGTTGTCCTCCGACAAATCAAGATATTGCCCAAAGCAACTTTCCCTAAAATAAGAATCCAATTTTTGTTCTCAAAGTATTTTTCTAAAGGAGTTGAAAAAATTTTCCATGGATGAATTAACCACAAAATTACCCATTAAATCTGTGGCACCGTCACACTGCATTCTCATAGGATAACGATCAATGCTGAAGGTTTTGACCAACTCTTCGGTGGAAGGTCTATTAGCATTTGGATCATCTCTTTTGAAACATTCCTCCTTCCTTGTTCATTATCTTCTTCTCCTGATTGAGATAATGCTTTTAAAACAAGCTCATAGAGTAGTGGATATAGCCTAGCTGCTTCACTTGTTCCTTTACTTAGACTTGATAAGGTTTCTTTTCTTTTGGGAGCCATATTATCTTAAATTAACAGGAACATAAAATAGATTATAATTGATTAATGCATCGTTAAAAAAAGATAATAGTAAATCTAACATGCACAACATTAAAATAACAGTTTCAACAGACCACACATCTATTACACCAGGTATGTTATCTGTTGCAACGAATGAGTAAACTATTGGAAATAATAAAAATAGATAACTCATTTGTTGCACCAGGAAGGTTATCTATTACAACATACAACCAACCTGTTACAATGGATGAATAATTCGTTGGAAATAATAAAATTAGATTACTCATCTGTTGCACCAGGAATGTTATATGTTGCAATATATAACCAACCTATTGCAGCGGATGAGTAATCCTTTGAAAACAATTATAACAAATTACTCATCTGTTGGACCAGGTAGGATATCTGTTGCAGCATATAACCAACCTGTTGTAGTGGATGAGTAATCCGTTGGAAATAATAAAAATAGATCACTTATCTGTTGCACCAGGTAGGTTATCTTTTGCAGCATATAACCAACCTATTACAGTGGGTGAGTAATTCGTTGAAAAAAATAAAAACAGATCACTCATCTATTGCACCAGGTGGGATATCTGTTGCAGCATATAAGCAACATGTTGCAGCGGATGAGTAATTCGTTGGAAACAAAAAAAAGCCACACATCTGTTGAAAGAGATCACTCATTTGTTGCCAAATGAGTTATCTATTGGATCAATATTGTTTAGATTTCTTCCAAACAGAAGAGTCAACTGTCACAACAGATGAATGATTTGTTCTGTTCATCTGTTGCATTACATGTTTAATCTATTATATCAGATGTTTTATCTGTTGGAACAGATGGTTAATCTATTGGATCAGATGGTTAATTTGTTGCATCAGATGATTAATCTGTTGCATCGGATGGGTAATCTGTTGCGTTTGATGGTTAATCTGTTGCGTCAGATGGTTAATCTGTTGCATCAGATGATTCATCTATTGCATCATATGGTTAATCTGTTACATCAGATGGTTAATCTATTGCGTCAGATGGTTCATCTATTGCAACACCATTTTTACCAAGAAAAATAAAAAATCAACCCAGCAACACCAACACAACACACGCACACTAAGAACATCAACGGTGACTTAAAATCACCAACAAATCGAATCAACAGTTCGACAACAAGAACTACAATTAAAAAAATATATATATTTCACATTGGAAAGAGTAGAGAAGAAATGCCAGAAATTAGGGTTTTATTCAATCCACATTTCAAATTTAAGCAAGAAATATTAAAATTGGCTCAAGTCATAATTTTTACTTGTGAAATAAGAAATGGGACGACGAAGAACTCGAAGTTGTTGTTTCCAGAGAAGTTGGCTCAAGTTCCTGTGTTTCTTCACGTTGATTAATGGTTGAAAGTCGAATAAAAACTCGCCCAGCTATTTGTCACCGGAGCTTGAAGGGGGAAATTTTGCAGAACTGTTGGTTGGGAGAGGGTTGAGAGACTGTCAAGATTGAGAGAGACGGTTGATTTGGAGGAGAGGGGTGTGGGTTGATTTGTATTTTTAAAAAGATTAAAAAGTTTTAAAAATATTTATCAAGATCACAATTAACTTAATCAAGTTCCCTAATTATGTTTGACTCTCTAAGTTGGTTAATGTCACCAATCCTTCATTCAAGACTTAAAAGACACCTTTCCTTCAATTTTCTCCAGTAACATAGTTATGGCAAAATTCATACTCACTCCATAACTCAATGCTAATGTGTATCTCCATATTTGTTATTTGCTCGTCAATGTATGCACACATTCCCCATTATTTTCAATTTGAAACATGAATTACTCTCCGCTACAATTAATACAAATATTTTTGTAAAAAAGTTGAATGCAAGTACATGAAAAAGCTTAATCGATCTTTCTGCCTAATATAACTACAATCACACACAATAAAATAAATATCTATTACTAATAGTTGTAATCCCAAAAATCTTTCAGAGTGATAAAGAGTAATAATAGAATTAATGGGAATCACTATGAATGATAATCGTACTATATAGTGTTGCCTTAATAAATTGCATAAAATCTATCGAATACCTCTTAAAGAAATAAATATTGCAAAAACCGCAAAGAGAATCACCATACGTGTAATATAAACCTTAATTTTACGACGTAATAAATCAAAAAGCAATAATGGAATCAACTTAAATTACTATGATAATAGTATATTAAGTCATGGGGAATATAACGTTTGAGTAAATAATTATATATGAAAGGTAAAATATACAATTCTGTGAATGATTAAAAAAAAAAAATCTAAAAATTACACAAATACACAACTTATGTTTCCAATATTATAAAAAATACCAACTTCCTAAACATATTACAAAAATCTCAACATATACACAAAATGCTATGTATATGTCGTCTATGTTATGTATATTAATAAGGAGAGAGAGTAAAGTAATTAAAAAGTAGGAGAAAGTGTAATTACTCCCAAAAGAGTTGATATTTATGTTATTTATACTTAAAAAATTCTAAATATTACAACAAAAATAGCACGTAGTGTTGGAAAAAATGGGAGAATAATAGGCTCTTATTTGATTCCTTCGGAAAAATAGGAACTCCCTTCTATAATATTTCTAAACTTTACTCTCTACAACACTCGTTATAAAGATTTTTCTTCGTTACTTTACAATTCTTGAATATTTTAGATGCTTATTTGAAATATTTGAAATATTAATTAAGACATGAACTCTTAACATAAAAGACACTAACACCATAGGCGAACTCAAGATTTGAAGATAGCGGGTGCACCATTATCTTTAATATAATCATGTCAATTATCAGTTACATAATTTGACATACAACTCTTTTAAATTTTAAAGTTGCAAAATATTATTAGCAAAATATAAATTTTAAAATGATCAAATATCATTAATTTAGTGCTAATATAACAAAAGTAGATCATCCTGTCATATTAGACATTGACACATTTTCATATTCTGAAAACAATCAATAATTGCATCGTTACTTATATTTACAAATATATTCTTCTCAATGTAACAAACTATACAATCACTTAAAACCTAAACTGGTTGACAAGGCCCTTGTTGAATATAGTGTCTTCTCACTTGATCTCGTATTGTAGAATCATATTCATGAATTGATTTTCTTTCTCAAGGATCGAATTTTAGTGATATCACACCAAATTCTTTATAATAACGGGAGAATTGTCTTTAAAACTAAAACTTGATTGAGGAGAATAATATCTACCAATTTCAATTCATAAAAATCAAAAACAAATTCCTACAAAATAAATTTTCATAAAGAATATAAGTAAACATAACATTGCTAATGGGGATTCACACCCCTCCTTCCATAGGTTCCAATTAGAATTTTAAAATAATATTAATACTTTAAATTAAGAAATAAAAAAATACCTTACTTTATCTATTGCCATTCAACTAAAAAACATGTTAATATCCATGAGCATCTAATTTTTATCCAGTGATGCAGAAACAAGGGGGTTTGAGCGGTAGGAGACAAAAGAGTTTTAAAATGAGGTGTGGGTGACACAAGTCTTAATAATTGAGGGGAGGTGACAATTACTTTATTATGGATTAAGATAGTTGGGTAAATTTTAAAATAACCCACAAGTTTTTAAATTTACACTTTGATCCAAATGTTGATATAACAAAAAACAGAGGGAAAAAATATGTGTTTCTCTCTCTTCTCATCCGTTGTTGTTTTCTCTTTCTTCACAATTTTTGTTGTTCATTATTGATGCTTCTTTATTCATCATTTTCTGCTTCATTATCATCATCTTATACTTCATTATCCTCTTCATATTCTTCTTATTGACCATTGTTGTTGTTGTTGTTACCGCAACTGCTGCTCTTTGGCCAATTTCTTAGGTCAAATTTTATTTTGTATATCACTTTCAACTTTGGCATTTACTTGATAGGAGACTTTGGTAAGTTAAATTATGTTTTTTAGTTTAATTTGTCATCTGGGTAACTGCCAGTGTGCTGTATTTTCAATAATAGCTAGCACGCGAACATGAATGCAACATAAGAGCCATTTGTTTAAACAGATTCATCATCTGTTGCACCAGAAAGATATTCTGTTGCAACAGAATACTCATATGTTGGATTCAGGTTGATGGTTCTATAGTGCCCGTAATATGAATCGAACAGATGGGTATTCTGTTGCACCAGATTAATGATTTGTTCCAACATACAAGTAATCTGTTGCAACAGAATATTTATCTGTTGCAACATATTATAATTCTATTGTAACAGATGAATAATCCATTTCAAACAGCACAATATATCTCTTGTCACAAACCCAACAAATAACCCGTATGTTGATCACTTGTTATTGATACTGGATTCAAATTATTCTTTAATCGTAGACATGTTTGTTGAGAAAAGAAATAGACAGAAGGAAAATTAAATAAGAATTAAAATGTCAAAGTGGATGAAACATAAATTTTTTATTAAATAAAAAAAATAAAAATACATAGGTAAAAGATATATTTAATTTGTTGGATTCATGGTTATAGTTCTATAGAACCCATAATATGAATCGAACAGATAGGTATTCTGTTGTGACATATTAGTAATCTGTTCCAACAGATAATTAATCTGCTGCACCTAATTAGTAATTTTTTCCAACATACAAGTAATTTGTCCCAATAGAATATTTATCTGTTGCAACATATTATAATTTTGTTGCAACAGACGAATAATCTATTTCAAACAACACAATATAGATCCTGTCACAAACCCAATAGATAACATGTATGTTGATCTCTTGCTATTGATACTGGATTAAAATTATTCCTTAATCGTAAACATGTTTGTTGAGAAGAAGATTTAGGCAGAATGAAAATTAAATAAGAATTAAAATGTCAAAGTGGATGAAACATAAATTTTTTATTAAATAAAATAAATAAAAATACATAGGTAAAAGAAATATTCATATGTTGGATTCATGTTTATAGTTCTATAGTGCCCGTAACATGAATCGAACAGATGGGTATTCTGTTTCAACATATTAATAATCTGTTCCAACAGACAATTAATCTGTTGCACCAGATTAGTAATTTGTTCCTACATACAAGTAATCTATCCCAACAGAATATTTATCTATTGCAAAATATTATAATTCTGTTGCAACAGATGAGTAATCTGTTTCAAACAACATAGTATAGCCCCTGTCACAAACCGAATAGATAACCCATATGTTGATCTCTTGCTATTGACACTGTATTTAAATTATTACTTAATCGTAGACATGTATGTTGAGAAAAAGAAAAAAAACGAATGAAAAGTAAAACGTCAAAGTGGATAAAACATAAATTTTTTATTAAACAAAATAAATATAATTACATAGGTAAAAGAAAAAATAATCTAATTATTATTATTATTATTATTATTATTATTAGCCGGTCAATCTTCAACCGGCAGCAGCAGCTCCCTCCTCATCCTGCGGATCTCCCGCGACATCCTTATTCTAACAGTGGCCAACTCTCACTGTCTATCATGAACCTGCCTCTGCAGTTTCCGCACGGCGTTTTGTAAAATAGCCACATCCCACACTGGATCAGTCATATCTAGAATACGCATAAATTGATAAAAAATGCAAATACAAAAGTAAAGAAAAGAATCCAAAAGTAATACAACATATATTAACACAAAAAGAAAGAAAAAAAACTTATCAGAGATAGGGAAAAGCTATCAAGTTCTTGAAGAGAAAGTAGTGAAAGGTGTAATATGAAAGACAAAAGCAAGAAATAAATAGATATGTGTAGTAGAATGAACGAGTAAGGAGGAACCTATTTATAGAGGATTGAATTAGAATGAGTTGGGCAAAAAGGCACGACTGCTCACTTCCATTTATTAATTACATTAAAACTGGTGATTTTTTTATTACTGTGGAAAGTTATGAGTTAATTAGTTCTTTTCAGTAACCGTTTTTATTGAGTTGTGGCAATAGATTATATATATATGTTGCATCAGATAACTCATCTATAACAATAGATATACCATTTGTTGTAACAAATCTACAATCCATTGCATCAAATAATATATCTTTATTGATAATCATCATATCTTTATCTTTAATCCAAATTTGATGACTTATTTATTATATAAATTAAAAAACAGATTCAAAGACAAAAACGCGCGACTATTCACCTCCATTTATTAATTACATTCAAACTGGTGACTTTTTTATTACTGTGGAAAGTTATGACTTGATAAGTTCTTTTCAGTAACCATTTTTATTGAGTTGTGGCAACATATTATATATCTGTTGCATCAGATAACCCATCTGTGACAACAGATATACCATTTGTTGAAACAAATCGACAATCTGTTGCATCAGATAATCTATGTGCTGCTCATATAAGCTATCTTTTACATAATCATCATATTTTTAATCCAAATTTGGTGACTTTTTTATTATATAAATTAAAAAAATAGATTTAAAAATAAATATATCGAAGAGTCTCGATCAGTTACTAAAATTAAGTAACCGTTCTTTTACAATTATAAATTATGTTTATCATTTATTTCATTATCTTACGAACCATTTTTCATATGAAAAGTCATGACTAAAGACGTTTAACTCTCTCAATAATAATAATAACTCTTTTTTTTATTAATAATCGATTGTTGCAATATATGATCTATCTGTCGTAATATATTAACCATTTGTTGCAACATATGGTTCATCCATTGCCACAAACGCTCAATCCCTACCTACAACTGTCGACTTGTTGAGAATAAGGAATCGACAGAATGAAAATTAAATATTAAATAAGAATTAAAAATTCCAAGTCGACCAAGATTTTTGAATTCCTTAGGTAGATTCGATATAAAAAGGAAAAATACATACGCTAAAAGGAAAAACATAACCAATTTATTATTACTACTATTATTATTATCATTATTATTATTATAAGTATTACTATTACTACTTTCATTTTCTTAAGGACAATTTTCATCCAGCAGCAGCAGGACCCTCCTCAGCCTTGCTCTGAAGTCGGCCAAATTTCTCTGGAGTTCATCATACTGCCTTCGAAGTTCCAAAAAGACTCGAAATAAATCTTCTTGTACGAATCTGGATCATCCATATCTGGAAGTGTAGTAGTAGAATGAATGAGTAAGGAGGGACCTATTTATAAAGGAAGGGGTTAGTAAAAAATCCAGGACTATTCATCCTTTAATTAAATAAAACTGGCGACTTTTCGAATATATAAATTAAAAAAATGGATCTAAATAAACATTATATCTTTGTATCTTTATTGTATTTCGGAAATAAAAGAAAATTGCTTTAAAATAAATCTAACAGATGGGTAATCTGTTGCAAAATACATTCTATCTGTTAGATAATTTACAAAATGTTGAAACTATTGCAACAGATGCATATGCTTGTTTGATATCTCCAACAGATAAGTCCTATGTCACAACAGATTGATCATCTGTCGTAACAGATGTCTATAATTGTTTAACAATTTAAACAGATGTGGCATTTGTTGCAACTTGTTAGTCATCTGTTCATTCAATTATGCTTAGTTTGGTTTTTCCATTCCAATATAATTGCAAGAGATGTCAAGAAAGTCATAAAAGTGATATTGAGATTTTACTAGTCATGCCTTCTAAAGACTTTCGTTGTGACAAGAATTTCTAGTGACGGTGTAGACTTTTGCATGGTGGATATGTTTTCCTCTATATGGGAGAAGAGAAATCAGCAAAAGGCTGAGAAATTGAGCTTGTTTGATTTGTGCACTAACTCGGGCAAAGGTTTTTGATAGGATAATGAGCCTGGAGTTACGTCACATTTGATAGGCTTGGTTGAGTCAGTTTGGATCAAACGTTACGTAACTTCTTGATAATTAATTTATCAAATCCCTTGAAGGTTGTTTGAGCAAGCTGCATTGAGCAATGCTCGATAAAAGTGAGCAATTCAACTGTTGGGACCACTGCTTGAGTGTGCATCAACAATTTTAACCTAAAACAAACATAGTGACCCTCCATGTATCATTTAAGTCTTCTGAGTAATGTATTATGAAGGTCTTCTACAATGCCACAACTTCAAAGAAAGTGTTCCTGATCGAGCTCACAAAAGACCAAGAACTCTATACCAACTTCAAAGACGACAACGACAATCTTGAATACCAAATCGGCAAGCATGAAAATTATTGGGATTCGCATACTACAACAAGCATCTAATCTTTTATAAGATATGTTGAAAGCATTCTAAGGCTAGAAAACACAATCTATTATATCCATATTGCTAAGGAAGTAGTGATACTCAATCTGCCTTTCAATCTTGTTTGTGGTTCCGATCAGGTCAACGGTAGTGGACCTAATCAAAACCACAAACAAAAAGGCATGGGATGCAATTTAAAATTCAAAAATTATAGACTTATCTTAGATTCCTCATTTTAACTGCAGCTGTTATTAGCTTAAGTTTTCTTGATTTACTGTACATCATTTCAACGCTCGATGCTCGCGAGGCTGCTTTCTTGATCTTCTGCTATTTTCTATCTAGCAGTAATAACTATATCGATTGTTTGTTCTTAATTGAAGTAATGGGAGGCTTCAAAGTCCCTCTCAGAGTCCAATTCACCCTAAGAGTTAGTTCAATCTCTATTGAATCTCTTTATAATGACACCAAACTAGATCCCTTCACAATGCTTGACACAAAAACATGAGTAACAACTAACATTAAATCTTAACATGGTATCAGAACCATATTCATGGTCCCTCATCCTTATCAGTTAGAACCTATCAAACTTAATTGTAAAATTACAGATGTCTTGTTTGAATGATCAATGACTAAATGGTAAAAACAACATTCACAAAATCAGTGTACTCTATGTGTTTTCACGATAATATTATCAGTAATACATACCTCCCATATATGAAGTGGTTTCATCTACAAGCAACTTATTTCTCTAAACCCATATTTATTGTAGCCTCTTGTGTCGGTCGGACAAAAGTTGATCAACTTTCAGTTCCTTATATCTACAAAGAAGAGGAAAAAAATTGAAAACAAGAGTAGAATAGAAAAAAATTTATCCGTTTGTTGCAACAAATGTGGAGACTGTTGCAACAGATATGGAGTCTGTTGGAATACATCAAAACAGCCTTGCTAGTGGTTTGATTTGTTCCAACAGTTGCTCCATCTGTTGCAACATCGACAACAACATAAACTACAAAGAAACAATAAATAAAAAACATCAACAACATCATTTGTTCCAACACCATCAACATCATCAACAACAAAGAATCAACATCCTTTGTTCCAACACCGTCAACAAACCCAGACAACAAGTTCCAACAACACCAACACCACCAACAACATCAGTAACAGCATCAACAACAAAGAAACAAACAAAATACATACAAAAAAAATGATATTGCCAACAAGGTTTTTAAACTTCTCCCAACAGATGAATTTTTTCTCCTATTGTAATAAAAATTCTCGATTCGTTTATTCAACACTTAAAAGTTCCTTCAAATTTTTTAAATAAATATGATATGGCTAAATGGTAATTAAATAAAAAATAAATGTAAATAACTTGCAAAGAAGAAAACGAGAATGAAAGAGAAACAGTGAGCCATACCTTACCTTTAATGTCAAAAGAGGATTAAAACAGTGATTTCAGTCGAGAAAAGATAAGGATCGATTTAGATCCGAAAGGATTTTTATGAGAAAGAGGAGATAAAAGAGAGAAAAAGGTTGTGATAACCCTAAACAGGAGAAAAAGAAAAAGAAAAAGAAAAAGAAAAAGAAAAAGATGAGAGATGAATAAAATAAATTTAGGGCTGAAGGAGACGTGGGTAAATATTCATTAATTAATATTCATTAATAACTTGAGGGGCACAAGGAAGATGGGTGACATTGAAAAGACAAGAAAAGACTACTGAATGAGATTTTTGAGCTATCCAAGAAATATTTTTTACCACATTTAGTAGTACTATTTAATCTATCTTTCTTCTTTCGGATAGAAGATTGCTTTAAAATTAAAAGAAAAAAAGATTTTCAAATAGATATGTCATCTGTTGCAACAGATATCAATATCTATTTTTAAAACTCCAACAGCTCAGTCATCTGTAACAACAGATGCAAATAACCATTTGATAATTAAATTATATATGTCATCTGTTATAATAGATATCAATATTTGTTTAAAAATTTCCAATAGCTCAGTCTCCTATCACAACAGATGCAAATGTCTATTTGATAATTAAATTAGATATGTCATCTGTTGTAACAGATATGAATATCTTTTTGAAAATTTTTAATAGCTCAGTCGTTTGTTGCAACAGATTCTCTTAAAATTGATTAAGGTAAAACTAGGTATGAATGAGTTCATAGGTCCAACAACAACTTTAATTGAGTCTTTGTAATTGCATGATATTTGTATTGCATTCATCCCGGCCCGAGTTATTGACCGATCACTCTGAGTTGAAAAGATTCTCATTAACTTAATGTTAAGCTACTACCTAAATTGATTTAGGTAGAACTAAGGATGAATGAGTTCATAGGGCCAACTACAACTTCAATTGAGTCTTTGCACTTGCATGGTATTGGTATTGCGTTTATCCCAATCCGAGTCATCGATCAATTACTCTGATTTGAAAAGATTCTCATTAACTTATTGTTAAGATACTACCAAAATTGATTTAGATAGAACTAGGGATGAATGAGTTCATAGGGCCAACTACAACTTCAATTGAGTCTTTGCAATTGCCTGGTGTTTGTATTACGTTCATCCTGACCCGAGTCATTGATCGATCACTCTGAGTTGAAAAGATTCTCATTAACTTAATGTTAATATACTACCTAAATTAATTATGTATAACTAGGGATTAATGAGTTCATTGGTCCAACTACAACTTCAATTGAGTCTTTGCAATTGTATGGTGTTGGTATTGCGTTCATTCCGACCCGAGTCGTCGATCGATCACTCTGATTTGAAAAGATTCTCATTAACTTAATGTTAAGCTACTACCTAAATTGATTTAGGTAGAACTAGGGATTAATGAGTTCATAGGGTCAACTACAACTTCAATTGAGTCTTTGCGATTGCATGGTGTTGGTATTGCGTTCATCCCGACCTGACTCGTCGATCGATCACTCTGAGTTGAAAAGATTCTTATTAACTCAATATTTTAAAAACTATATCTTTTAAAATTTTAAAAATTAATTAAGATCAATTCAGACCAAATCAACAATTATGCAGACATCAAATGTAATGTATTTTTTGTTTTTCTGTTGTTTGTAGTTAAAAGATGTCACCCAAAAGAAAACAAACTGAAACTGAAAGTGGATCAACTTCTGACCACCCACCAAAAAAGGTAGAGTACAGATAGATTCAGAGGAACTTTCTGAACAATCTCAGTCAGGGCAAAATGAAGCTGAGGAAAGTGAGAACTCCTTATTACCAATGGGGCATGAATTAATATTGAAATCCCAGCACAATCTTTTCAAAGCCATTAGCATCGACAGGTTTTGAGTTGCGATGCCGATAGATCACCCTAAAAAAGTAACTGGTGATCTTGTACTTATATGTCAGTTGGGGAAAGGTTTTGATGAATTTAGGAGAATTATGAAGAATGAAAACATAGACAAACTTTTAAGAGGAGCTGTTTTGCATACTTTCTTAAGTTGCCTGAGGACAACACTCTTCATTTTTAAAATGAGCATGGTATATGGTATTATCAAGCGCAGGATCAAGCATACGGGGGATGATAAAGATTCGAAGGAGGGTGAAAAAGATGGATGAAATTTGGATCATTTACTATGGCATGCTAGTTTGTTTTGGATTGAAAGAGTTTGCCATAGTGACGGGCTTGAGATACAATCATCCAGAAGAACGTCTCATTAAGGAAACATCCCACAAAAAGTCCAACAAACGCAAGGAAAAAAATGGGTTGTTGGGCATTGTTGGACGTAGCTACAAAGCGGGGGATTTGATATCAAATCTCGAGGATAAAGCCATACCAAAGTAGTACAGAAAGAAATTATGCTTAGTATGGTTTGTCCATTCCGTTATATTTGCAAGAGACGTCAGGAAAGTCATAGAAGATGATTTATTGGCGCTTGCTAATGATTTTGAGAAATTCAACGATTATCCCTGGGGATATGACAGCTACTACTTGACTGTGAAATATTTACTGACAAATCTATCCACAGGGACAACCATATTAAACAGGCTTTCATGGTAAAATTAATCACTATTTTTACTCGTCCATTAATTTATATTGAATATAGTTATTATGAATTTTTTTGATTGCTTTCTGTTTACATTTTTTAGGCTTAGTCATTTGAAGCCATTCCTCCACTCCGAAAGCAGTTCAGGGATTACCCGGATAAGGTTTCTCATCCAAGGATCCTTAGGAGGTTGGCTGCAAAGAGCACCAATAAATTTAAGGAGGATGATCTCTTTAACCCTTTGAATGATTCAGTACATCTTCTTTCAACTAAAATAATTTGCCTCAAAGAAAGATATTGAAACAGATATACCATATGTTGTGATAGATGGGTCGTCTGTTGCAATAAATTACCCGTCTGCAACTGGTGCAACAGATGGGTAATTTGTTATGACAGACGATCTATATTTTGTAACAGATTAACTATCTGTTGCTCTGGTTCTCTTAATCTGACTCAACAGATTACCTATCTGCTGTAAATTATGAAACAGATTGGTAATCTGATGCAATATACTATCAATCTATTGCGACATACAGATCATCTGTTGCAGCAGATAGATCATCTGTTGCATAAGTTGGTTGTGTTAACATGTATCCCAACTAACTGCAAATTATTATTATATGATTTAAATGCCTTTTGGCTTTTTTATAGGTTGTGCATCCTTGGATCGTGCCTACTGAGCAGGAGTTGGTGATGACTTCTTTTATTACTCTAGGTCTTGTTAATACTACCGCATACCCAATGGTGGAGTTAATAAAGAAAGAATTGACTGGAGCAACAGCCATAAGAAGAGAAGTTAGGCAAGGTCAGCCTAATGTTGAAGCTCTTTATGACCAACCTACTGCAACAGATCCGGGGGCTTCTTTTGGGGGTGTTGCTGGTGGAGATGTTTATGATGGTGGCACACATCCTAATATTTCTGCTTCCAGTCATGATTATAAGCATGTTGGTTCTAAGGAAAAAATAAATGCATTTGAAAATACCCCTTGCACAGGTCCCTTTCACCCCTCTTCACCCTCATATTCTCATTGCAAATAAATAGTATGCAAGGACAAAGAGGATAAAATCCTTGATAAACTAGAGGCTATTGTTGAAACTACCAAAGAGTTACAATCCAAGAGGGGTGTCATACCATCCAAGAAGGCGAGGGAGTCATACACTCCTACAGCGGTGGTTAGGAGGAAGAAAATAACAATTATCCAAGTTCTCTCCAATCAGAAATTCAAAAAAAATTATAACTCCTCCCACTCCAAGAGTTGTTGAAGTTTAGGGGCCACTGAATAAGATAGACATATAAGTGGAACTTGGATATGAAGAGAAGAAGGAACTGGAAAAAATCATGACTAACAAGATGAAACCTCCAGAAGAATACACCATGCATTTATTTGCCACTCAAGACTTCATGAGTATGACAAATATGCATGAGGGGTACGTGGACAATGTAAGTTTACTTTTGCTAACCTAGCCTTCCAATCTACTCCATGAAAAAGAATCTATGCAACAGATGTGTAATCTTTTACAACAGCTGGGTATTCTGTTGCAATAAAATACACATTTATTGCATAAGTTGTGTTAGTTGGGTAATCTGTGAACTGATTCAGAAAACCCTCTGAAACAGAATTTTTCCACTGTTTTTTTATTCTTTACAATTACTAACCTATTTAAAATTGTATTATTATACCACAGTACATTGATGAAATTCTCTGCATCATGAGGGGCAGGCAATTAGCGTACCCGGATGCTTATGATGTTGCCGATAGGATAATGGACCTTAGCTTTTACAATAATTTGAAGAGTAGGTACGATACTCTCTGTAGGCAAACTGGTCCCAGTGGATGAGGAATTAATAAGTTAGTTTCTACGTTCAAATGGGATGAAGACATGATTAACTATGTTAGAGGAAAAAGGCTATATCCACACGACAAGAGATGGACCAAGGCAAAGAGAATTCTTGCAGTCATAAATGTGGAAGTCAAACATTTTCTCGTTGTTGAGATACTACTCTATGAGGGAAAGATTAAGGTTTGTGAGTGCAACTTACCTATCTTCAAGGATACCAAGTTTCTATCCCACGTGCATCCTCTCTTGAAGTTATTCCCTAAGTTGCTGAAGCAGAGTAAACTGATGGATCATTTGCCGGTGGAAGTCTTCATAAAGAAATCATGGAATTTTGAAGGTCGAAATAAGAACATCCACCTTCAAAAAAATAAAAATGGTGTCGCATACAGGTCGTACTCACTTGCATACATCGAGTGTTTGTTGATCGGCACAGAAATGGTCGGTCTGTGTGATGTCGTTGTCAAAAAGATGCAAGAGGTGTGGGCTTATGGGGTACTAATAAATGTTTGGAGCCCATGTATAAAGAAGAATATGTCAAAAGACAAATATGAACAATATAACAATTTTTTATTTCAAGCTATTTTGTTCACTTTACATTGAAGTGGCAATTTTTTTATGTCTGATGAAAGTTGAATTTTTATAATGCAACAGATTGTCTATCTGTTGTAACAGATATCATTCCTGTTATGATAGATTGATTATCTATTGCAATAGGTTGGTCATCTGTTGTATTATGCAGATATTTCTGTCTGTCCGTCGCAATAGATATACAACCTGTTGCAACATATAATCTATTTGTTGCAACTGATTGGTAATTTATTGGAACAAATTAAAAAAGTAGGAAGACCTATTATATAATTTTCAGGAGATGACTTACATGCTGCAACATATGTCTAAATCTGTTTGATAAGATATGTGATCTATTGCAGCAGATGTATTATCTATTATGATATTTGAATCTAGTATTCCATTTCAATTAATAAGTTCAAAACTAAGTATTAAATTATATTCATAGACAGCATAAAGCAAATTGAAGCCTTCGAAAATTACATGAAATAACTCAACAGTACTGGTAAAGTTGCTGCCATATGACCAGGAGGTCATGGATTCAAGCCTTGGAAACAGCCTCTAGCAGAAATACAAGGTAAGGCTGGGTACGATACACCCTTGTGGTGGAGCCCTTCCTTGGACACCGCGCTGCACTTTTTTAACTCAACAAATAAGTGAAATGTAAAAAAATTATTATGGGTACAAATGATCTTCTATACAAATAAATCAAAAAGCTAACCAACGAGGAGAGGTTATTACTTTGACAGACTCAAGCTATAAAGATCTACTTAATATGGACAACTTGTTCTTTATCCGGTACTACGGAATTCGGCTTTGGTCGTCGTGAATCTTTAATGCCGCTTGGGTACAGTTTCTGAGGTTTCACTTCTCCGTGTTTCCATAAAAGAGCAGCATATCTTTTGAGGAGTAATCCGAAATCAAGTCCATTTGGTATTTGTAATCCATCGCTCAAATACTCGGCGTAAGAGGCACCAAAATGACCGCAATCCCTGCATTTTAAAAAATAGATAATCCATTATTTGCAGTTCATGTAAGCATTGTGAAATTTATGAAATAAATTTCATAAATTATACTTATAGGCTACCAATGGTTTGTTGAGTAATTTCTTCAACATATTCTATATCAAATGGATTACCCATTTTATCCAGGAATGTTTCAATTGTCGACCAATCAGTACGAATCTTTTGGTCTAAAAAGCCTCTCATATCAAGGTAAGTAGGCAATATTTTGGTCAGCTTTTGTATCTCAGACGATGGCCCAAAATGTCTCCCTCATGTCATCGAGTCATAATCTCATATGCGCATCTCTTTTAGAATGACGACAGCCAACAACCAATAGAATTCATCACCACAATTGATTGGGATGTACACTTCATCGACCATTTGCCAAGGTAAGCCAGCTGGAATGCTAAAACCTTTGATGATGTTGATTAAGCATTCCTTGTTTTGGAAAACTTTTGGTTGTTATTGACAATACCTATCATAGGCATTATTAATGTAAACTTTGTACAAACAATTGTGTCGTGTATATGTATTGTTCTTGTGTTTGCAACTTTTGCAACTTGGCCTTTTTTTGAAGGTAGTAAAAAATGACATCGGCATGCTGCACATATTATCAAATATTTCAAATTACATGACAAAAAATTAGTTCACAAATGCAATTAAATATAGTATTAATTAATAGTAATATGTATGGCATTTAAACCTCATCATTCCAGTAAGTTTGGGGTTGTGACATCAAATATAACCAATTCCTCATTCTGGGATATCCAACATCATAGACATACATATCAAAACCAAAACTCAATTCGTTCACTTTGTAGTGTTCGTCATTTTGTTTTCTACATGATGATTTATAAGTGTTAATGTCATATTTTTACAACAAAAATTATATAAATCAATGTCTTTAAAATTGATTTATGTGCCTGCAGGTATGATGCTTTAACAGCCCATTGGCAATCCATTCTGAATAGTCGTTGATCAACTTTGTTAGTTTTTTTGGAGCCTCATCCGATATGTTGACAACGGGTAATTTTTTCGTTCTCTCGAACTGACAGTCTCCATTTTTTCTTCTTCTTTAGAAGCAGTTGATGGATTATCAACTGTGATATTATGCTCTTCCATAGGTTACAATAGATTAGTCTTATGTTGCAATAGATGGATCATTTATTGGGACAAATTCGATTAGGTAAAATAGAGCGGTACAATAATATCAAACGGATGACTCATCTATTGCAACATATGACTCATCTATTGGTACAAAGTAAAACAGTACGAAAACCTATTTGATTTTCTGAAATAGATGGACATATGTTGCAGCAGATAACAGATCTAATGCAATAGGTTAGACAACAGTTGCAACAGATATATATATCTCTTTGATAATTTTCAGCAAATGTATTATCTGTTGAAACAGATAGGTGCCTATTTGTTTTTTGGAACAGATGATATAAATTCACCTTCTCCAGCTCATGTTGCTCTCCTGTGGCCCTTGTACATTGAAAAGCGGTGCAAGACAAAGATAGAGGATTTGTAATTTTGCTTTTTTCGATGCTTGATGATGCCCTGGAAATATCTTTCCTTCTCCTCTTAGCCACCTTGATCTCTAGTGGAGTGTATGGATATGAAATCCTCTTTGATGGAATGACACCCCTCTTGGATGCCATTTCCTGTATAGAATCAGTTCGTGCATCAATACATTAATCACTCCATCATGTTTTGCCTTGCAGTCTTGACATTTGCATGCAGAACATTCGTTAGAAGTGGCAAAATCTATATAACCAGTAAGATCATAATCATAATGGTTTGTTATTTCAAAAACTGTAAGAGTATCATCATTATCCCCAACAGCAGCATTAATACCACTACCATCATCAACAACAACAAGCCCACCCTCCAAAATTATTTTTCTTGTAATGGCTATTTCTCCAAACAATTTCATTTTTATTCTATCAACGACCTTAGGATCCGATAAAGTTTGCACAGGCCATAAAGTAAGAAAAATGGCATCTTCAACTCTCGATTGGTCGGAACAAGCCACAGATGGACAATCTAAAATAAATTAGTACATATATTAGAATGATGATGAAATCATTTAAAATAATCATTAATTAAAATAAAAACTTGATTAGAATTGAACTTACTACTTCCTTCGGGGAATTGAAAAGATCAAGAAATTTTTAATTTTTATCAGTTTTGGCCAACAACCATCTCAGGATTCTTGGATAGGAAACTTCTTCCAAGTAGTTCACTTGTTGTCTCAAATAAGGAATGGTTTCAAATGCCCAAGCCTATAACATAATGATAATAAATCAAAAGCAATATTGAATAAAGAAAATGAATCATATCATAATAAAAGAAATATTTACCATGAAAGCCCATGGAAATGTAATACCTCGTACTTTTTCCTAGCTTAATTTTGCTCCTAGTGTGTTTAGGGTTAGCTTTAAAAATGAATACCTTTTTATGTATGTGAGTGGAAATTAAGTCCCAAACTTTTTCCTAGCTTAATTCTCGCTCCTAGAGCTAGACAGGAGCAGTGGGGTAAGTCCTCTATGTCTAGATCTCAGAATAGTGTGAGTGAAAGGCCCAGTTATCCTCCATGTGTTAAGTGTGGTAAAAATCATCCCGGAGAGTGTTTAGCTGGACAAAAAGTTTTTTATAGTTATCGTAAGATGGGTCATGGAATTAGAGAATATCTGTATGCTAAGCAGGGAAACAGAGATCTTCATCCCCAGACTCAGGCTACTAGTGCACCAGCTCCTTTAGGTTGCCCAGTCCCTCCTCAGGGAGAATTATCTAGTACCGGTGGAGGTCAGCGCCAAAATTAGTTTTATGCTTTACCATCACGTCAGGAGTAGGAGGATTAACCAAACGTTATTACTGGTATGTTTCGTGTCTTTTATCTTGATGTTTATGTGTTGTTAGACCCTGGGTCGAGTTTCTCTTATGTGAACACATTAGTCACAGTGAATTTTGAAATAAGTCCTGAAAAAATCCCTGGGCCCTTCTTAGTTTCTACTCCAGTAGGTGAGACAGTTGTTGCTAAATAGATCTATTGAAAGTTTTCTATCACTGTCCTTCATAAAATCATGCTAGCAGACTTAATAGAGTTATTTATGGTTGACTTTGACCTTATTCTTGACATGGATTGGCTTCATTCCTGTTATGCATCTACAAATTGTCGCACCTGAGTGGTGAAGTTTTGGTTTTCAGATGAACCAGTCTTTGAGTGGAAAGGTAATTCAGTGTCTCCCAAGAGTTATTTCATATCTTACTTTAAGGCTAGAAAGATGATTTCCAAAGGGTGTATCTACCATCTAGTTCAATTCAAAGACACTAAGTCTGAGACTCCAACAGTTCAGTCAGTAAGTGTAGTTAATGAGTTTCCTATTATTTTTCCCAAAGATTTGTCATGGGTACCTCCCGATAGGGAAATAGAATTTGGTATTGACCTTCTCCCAGATACAAAGTCTATTTCTATTCCTCCATATCGTATGGCTTCCGCCGAGCTTAAAGAGTTGAAAGAGCAACTCAAAGACCTTTTAGATAAAGGTTTCATAAGGCCTAGTGTTTCACCATGGGGCACTCCCGTCCTATTCATGCGAAAGAAAGATGGTTCTTTGAGTATGTGCATTGACTATCGTTAGCTGAATAAAGTTACAGTCAAAAAAAAATATCTTCTTCCTAGAATTGATGACTTATTTGATCAACTCCAAAGTGCAAGTTATTTCTCAAAGATAGACCTTAGATCCGGCTATCATCAGCTTAAAGTAAGGGAATGTGATATTCCAAAGATAGCTTTTAGAACCCGTTATGGTCATTTTGAGTTTCTAGTCATGTCCTTGGGACTAACAAATGCCCCAACAACCTTTATGGACTTGATGAACAGAGTGTTCAAATAGTATCTGGACATGTTTGTCATAGTCTTTATCGATGATATTCTAGTCTACTCTCGTAGTGAGGATGATCATGCAGACCATCTTACAATTGTGTTTTAAACTCTTAGAGATCACCAGATGTTCACCTAATTTAGAAAGTGCAAATTTTGGCTAAGATCAGTAAATTTCCTTGGTCATATTGTTTCCAGTTATGGCATTAGAGTTGATCCCCAAAAGATAAAAGTTGTAAGAAATTGGCCTAGACCTATCTCTCCGTCAGACATTAGGTGTTTCTTGGGTTTAGCTGGCTATTACAGATATTTTGTTGAGGGTATCTCATCTATTGCGTCCCTATGTCTAGATTGACTCAGAAGAAAGTTAAGTTTCAGTGGTCAGATTCCTGCGAGAAGAGTTTTCAGGAGTTGAAGACTCGACTCACTTCAGCTCTAATTTTAGCATTACCTGATAGTACAGATGGTTTTGTGGTGTATTGTGATGCCTCTAGAGTTTTTTTGGGTTGTGTTTTGATACAGAGAGGTAAGGTTATAGCCTATGCCTCTAGACAGCTTAAGCCTCACGAAAAGAATTACCCAACCCATGATCTAGAGTCAGCTGCTATTGTGTTTGCTTTAAAAATCTAGAAACCACTATCTTTATGGGTTGCATGTTGATGTGTTTACGGATTACAAAAGTTTGCAGTATGTGTTTACTCAGAGGGATTTAAATCCTTGACAGAGAAGGTGGTTAGAGTTGTTGAAGGATTATGATATGAGTGTGTTGTATCATCCGGGCAAGGCCAATATAGTGGAAGACGCCCTTAGTAGATTGTCTATGGGTAGTATTGCTCGTGTGGAGAGTGATAAGAAAGAGTTAGTTTGGGAAGTTCATCGGTTAGCTAGATTGGGTGTGAGATTGGTTGATTAAGCTGAAAGGAATGTTTGGGTTCAGCGTAGTTCTAAATCTTCTCTAGTTTCAGAAGTAAAAGAGAAACAAGATAAGGATCCTAGTTTGGTCAAACTGAAGGAGTCAGTTAAAGACCAAAAGGTAGACGTTTTCTCCCAAGGGGGAGATGGCGTGTTGAGATACCAGAATAGATTGTGTGTTCCATGTGTTGATGATTTGAGGCAGTGGATTATGGCGGAAGTGCATGGTGTGCATTATTTTATTCATCCGGGTGCTACCAAGATGTATCGTGACTTGCAGGAAATCTATTGATGGAGTGGTATGAAGAGAGATATAGCAGAGTTTGTAGCTAAGTGTGTAACTTGTCAGCAGGTTAAGGTTGAGCACCAAAGACCTGGTGATATGTTGCAAGATTTTGGTATTCCCACTTGGAAGTGGGAAGAAGTTAATATGGACTTTGTGAATGGATTACCCCATTCGCGTCGTCAGGATGATTCGATTTGGGTTATTGTAGACAGATTGACTAAGTCAACATATTTCTTACCAGTTCACACGTCTTACACAGCTGAAGATTATGCCAAGCTATACATCAGAGAGTTAGTTAGATTGCATGGAGTTACTTTGTTGATCGTCTCAGAAAAGGGTACTCAGTTTACCTCTCAGTTTTGGAGAGCATTTTAGAAAGGTCTTGGTACCCAAGTTCATCTTAGTTCAGCTTTTCATCCGCAGAAAAATGGTCAGGCAGAAAGGACCATTCAGACCCTAGAGGACATGTTGAGGGCATGTGTTATTGATTTCAAAGGTAGTTGGGATGAGCATTTGCCTTTGATTGAGTTCGCCTATAATAACAGTTATCATGCTAGTATTCAGATGGCTCCATTTGAGGATCTTTATGGGCGGAGGTGTAGATTGCCAGTTGGTTGGTTCAAAGTGGGTGAAACCGGTTTGATTGGGCCAGACATGGTGTTTGAAGCCATGGAGAAAGTCCAGTTGATTAGAGAGATATTGAAAGCAGCCCAGAGTCATCATAAATCTTATGCAAACGTAAGAAGAAGAGATCTTGAGTTTGAGGGTTTTAATAACCTTGTGTATTTGAAAGTTTTACCCATGAAAGGGGTGAAGATATTTGGCAAAAAGGGTAAGCTTAGCCCTCGGTATGTAGGTACCTTCCAGATTTTGATTCATGTTGGGAAGGTAGCGTATGATCTTAAGCTACCCGAAGATTTATCCTCAGTTCACCCAGTATTCCATGTATCCTTGTTGAAGAAATGCATGGACAATTCAGTCGTTATAGTTCCTCTAGAAAGCATATATATTCAGAATAGCCTTTCTTACGAAGAGATTCCAATAGAAATTCTTGATCATCAGATCCGTAAGCTAATGAACAAAAAAGTTCCCTTTGTCAAAGTTCTGTGGCGAGATCATTTAGTTGAGGGTGCTACTTGGGAAGCAGAAGCAGACATGCATACCAAGTATCCTCATCTCTTCTCCACGAACTCAGATTTAGCCAAAGGTAATAGTTTTCCTTCATTCATTTTTTTTACAGTCTCAGATTCAACTATATAGTTGTCTTTATGTAAACTCATGCACTCACAGATCAGTTCAGAAGCTCAGTATGCTTTAGATTTGGTCATTTAGTTTATGTCAGTTGTGCATGATAGCTTATAGCCTTAAATTCCTCAGTACTTTCTGCTTGGCTAAACACATTCAAGGATGAATATTCCCAAGGGGGAGATATTGTAATACTCCGTACTTTTTCCTATCTTAATTTTGCTCCTAGAGTGTTAAGGGTTAGCTTCAAAAATGAATACCTCTTTATGCATGTGAAATTTTCTAGATTTATACCCTCTATTGTGTAGAAAATTGAATAAGTTTTCCATCGATACCAATTAAATCCAATACTTGGTTGAGAAGTTATGGCATATTTAGTACTGACAGTGTGCCATTCAAGAAATCACTGTGTTGTGGTGAAGGGTAAATTCCCAATCATCAAATTTCAGTGGTCCTCCGTGATAGCCCCACGTCGCTGAGAATCCTTATTTCTTATTTGTCCCTTTCCAGTGACTCACCGTGATGGTGGCGCATCACGATGATGGCCCAAATGACAATTTAGTAGAGCATCGCGATAGCCCCGCGTCGCGAGAACTTCCAGGTCCCAGTTGTCTAACTCCAGTGAGCCACCGCGATAGTGGAGTGTCGCGGTGGCATGTTAAATCAGGAAAATTTGCCTTATTTCCATTCCTATTAAAAGTTTAAAAGGGGTATTTTGGTCAATTCTCAAGCCCTCAATCCCTCCAAAACATAAGATTAAGCCTATTTTAAGTACTTTATGCTTATTTTCATCCATTCCCTCTCAAATCAAAACCCTAGAACTCAAAAGCTTCTTCTCCAAGAAATCAAATTCCTTCATTGTTTCTCCAAGAAAGCTCAAAATTGAGGATTCCCAAGATAAGATAATCAAGAACTCATCTTCAAGAACTCAAATAGGAATCCAAAATTCAAGATTTTTCATCTAATCATCTACCAAGGTATGTGGGGTTTATGAACAAGGATCTTCTTTCATCCTTGTGTCCAAAATTTATTTTAAAACTGAATTTTATATGAAAATACATGAGATTTAAATTAGGGTTCATACCCATTATTGCTAATTGCAAGATTATGAGTTTTTGAGAGATTTTGAAGATGGATTGCATGTTATTTTCATATTTTCATGTCTATTGCAGTAAATTCCAGATTTTGAGATGAATTATCATTGTTTTCATTATCAAGCATGATTATTATGACGTTTTGACATGAACCTGATGCATGGGTTATTAAGCCCAAGTTTATATGTTGATATTTCAAGAAAGATAATGCTTTAAGCATCTTATGATCAGATTAAATTATAGATTTTCAGTAAAGCTTTGATTTTTTTATCCTCAGATAAGTTTTGGAATCCAATTTACAGATTTATTACAGATTATAGAAATCAAAAAAGCTTTATTTATAGATTTAATCAGATAAATGCATAATTGGTTTCAGAGTAAACCCTTATACTAGTTTTTAAATTGGATTTCCAGCAGAATGGGCATACAGATTAAAGGGAGTAGTATTTAGCACTGAGCGGGAAGTGTGGGATTAGTATGCCCATCTTCCACAGAACTACGTAGCCAACGTAGGTACAGATTATCAGATTATTCCCATTTTTATATGGATGACAGTTACAGATGTGATCACTTAGCTCAGGTTATACTCCTTGGCAAGAGTATGATACTTCTCCCCATCGTGACGTTTTCCCCATAGAGAAACGAGATGTTGGACTCCATATTAGTTCACATGGTTTATGTTGGTTAGAAGAACCTCCCTTACAGAACATTTTTTAAAAGAATTCCCTAACAGTAAAGACTTTCAGAAAAGAATAACAGAAAATCTTTTAGAAAACTAAGTGTAAAGGCTCAGGGTTTTATTCAGATTATGCTTTACAAAAAGATAATAGTTACAAATTTTAGCTTTCAGATTTCAGATATAGAAGTGAGCTCTTTTTACACTTAGATGGTATAATTTATAGACAAAACATTAGTACAGCTTTCAGAACTAAATGTTAGGACTCACTAGATTTATAAAGTATTATTTGTTTCTTATTATTTTTTATTTTCAGTATTTCAGATATTCCAGCTTATGTGAGTCATTTACATTTAGCATGCATTATTTTATAAATTATGATGATGAGATGATGTTTTACTTATGAATTTCACCCCCATATACTCAGACTCAGGACATCCTCAAAGTACTGATCCACACATACGTCTATGTGCTACATTGTCTCATAATGTAGGTTCAGGTGCTCAGTTTCAGTAGCGTGAGTGATTTCGAGAATCTCCATCTACATCCCGACAGTTGGTGAGTCCTCATAGTTCGAGGACTTAGTCATTCAGATTTTGTAGCTTATTAGTTTATATGATTCAGTATTTCATTTTAGACAGTTCGAGTTAGCTGGGGGTTTGACCAAATGACTCTCTAGTTATTAGTAATAGAGGTTTGTCAGATCGTTAGATTTGATTCAGACTTACATTCAGACTTACAGTATTGATTTTCAAACATTACATTTAGATTATTCTTAGTTATTTCAGATAGATTTCCGCATTTTAGCATGAGTCCATATTTTTTTATTATGAGATTCAGACTTAGTAGAAGGCAGACAGGGTTAGCTTAAGGCTACTCGTAGTCTTGAGCACCGTGTGACGTCTCGGAACTAGGTTTTGGGGCGTTACAGAAAAGCCATACAAGTTGACTGTCTTTTGCATTAACGGAGTCAACAAATATTTGACAGTCATTTTGAAGCTTTCATAACCCCATGGATATCTATTAAATGCCTCAAGATCCTCAGAGATATTTATTAAACCGAGGCTTATGTTGTTGTTAACGTCTCTCGCCCAAAGAATATTATGTAAAAACCAAACCAAGCACAATGATTGTTTGTGCTTCTTTGAAAGTCTTTTACCTTTCAACGCTTCTATCAAATTTTTGTTTTTGAAGCTTGGACCAACAATGGACACCAGGTCATCATGATCACTCGACTTACCTTTGCCTTTTTTGGGTGTGCAGGGTATTTTTTTGGGGTTAGAGTAGGTATAACTTGAGAAGGAGAAGGAGGATAACATTTTAGTCCAGTAACTATGGCAAACTCCTTCCAACTAAAATAAACAAGCATGCCACAGTAATTTATCCATACCCCATCCATCTCATCTTTGTTTTCATATATAAACCTACGCTTGAGAAGATCATATACCATTTTCATTTGGAAACGAGCATTGTTGTCCTCCGACAAATCAAGATATTGCCCAAACAAGCTTTCCCTGGAATAAGAATCCAATTTTTGTTCTCAAAGTATTTTTCTGAAGGCGTCAAAAGTTTTTCCTATGGATGACTTAACCATGAAATTATCCGTTAAATTTGTGACATCATCGCACTGCATTCTCACGGAATAACGATTAATGCTGAAGGTTTTGACCAACTCTTCGGTGGAAGGGCTATTAGCATTTGGATCATCTCTTTTGAAACATTCCTCCTCCCCGTGTTCATTATCTTCTGCTCCTGATTGAGATAACGCTTTAAAGAAAGCTCATAGAGTTGTGGATGTAGCCTAGCCGCTTCACTTCTTCCGGGTTTTTTTCTTTTGGGAGCCATATTATCTTAAATTAACAAGAACATAAAATAGATTATAATTGATTAATGCATCATTAAAAAAAATAACAGAAAATCTAACATGCACAACAGTAAAATATCAGTTCCAACAGACCACGCATTTGTTGCACCAGGTATGTTATCTGTTGCAACATATAACCGAATTATTACAACAGATAAGTAAACCGTTGGAAATAATAAAAATAGATCACTTATCTTTTGCATTTAGAGAGATAATAGGATCCTCATCAAGTTAGGTGCATCATAACAACTTTGACTATAATTCAGAGGGTAATAGTGCCTTGTCTCTATATAGATTCTAGATTATTTTTTGGAGAATTCAATTTTCATCTAGTCAAAAGCTAGTTAATTCCGTACAATACATACTCCACTTAGGTTCCAGAAGAGAAGTACACATCTTAAACATAGATAAAGATTCCTCCGATAATCAACTCATTCACATACCCTATTCTGACAATCGACTCAAGTGCTTCAATCATCACCACGCGGTTACCTAGAATCACCATATGCCAATCACTTTCTTATGTTACATTGACCTCAGTGTTGTAAATAACCAAATTCATGAATTGATCGAACCCACGATGATTTTCCACAACTAAGCGATTGACATTCAACTTGATTTGAAACTGCTTGACCATATACTTTTTGAGATTTGGAGACTCAACTTTTGTTCTCCTATTTTTGTCTTTGAGAGAGGCAAACGGAAGTACAAAAAAACAAGAGATTATAACAAAAACTACAGATAATAACATAAAAGTAATTACAACCAATAACAACAACAATCCACTATATATTGTCCTATAAAGTGAAGTATGGGGAGGATAGAATATACATAGGTCTTTTCCTCTCTCAAGTTATTTTTAATAGACCCTCGACTCAAGAAAAAGTAGTTCAAAGCAATTCACTTGTATTTCGATTTGACTAACCTCTATTTTCTCAGTCAAAGCTCCACTCTATTGTCTTGGCCAATATTTCCGCTGATCAATTCCACTTGCGTTTTCGATCAAAATTCTTAATTAATCTTATTATAAAAGTTTTTAAAATATATAGTATATGTTCGAAAACGTATATTAAAAATTTAACTTGGGCTCGATACTATCTCGACCATATTGAACTTGGGATCGAAGTCATGCTATGCTCAGGTTGTTATTCAGTTATGTTCTTCTTGAAGTGTAGTACAAGAATTGTAGCTCCACAGATTTTGGGAGTTATTGTTTTGACATAGATATAGATATAGATATAGATATAGATATAGATATAGATATAGATATAGATATAGATATAGATATAGATATAGATATAGATATAGATATAGATATAGATATAGATATAGATATAGATATAGATATAGATATAGATATAGATATAGATATAGATATAGATATAGATATAGATATAGATGTAGATGTAGATCTAGATATAGATGTAGATATAGATATAGATATAGATATAGATATAGATATAGATATAGATATAGATATAGATATAGATATAGATATAGATATAGATACAGATATAGATATAGATATAGATACAGATATAGATATAGATATAGATATAGATATAGATATAGATACAGATACAGATACAGATACAGATACAGATACAGATACAGATACAGATACAGATACAGATACAGATACAGATACAGATACAGATACAGATACAGATACAGATAGATATAGATACAGATACAGATACAGATACAGATACAGATACAGATACAGATACAGATACAGATACAGATACAGATACAGATACAGATACAGATACAGATACAGATACAGATACAGATACAGATACAGATACAGATACAGATACAGATACAGATACAGATACAGATACAGATACAGATACAGATACAGATACAGATACAGATACAGATACAGATACAGATACAGATACAGATACAGATACAGATACAGATACAGATACAGATACAGATACAGATACAGATACAGATACAGATACAGATACAGATACAGATACAGATACAGATACAGATACAGATACAGATACAGATACAGATACAGATACAGATACAGATACAGATACAGATACAGATACAGATACAGATACAGATACAGATACAGATACAGATACAGATACAGATACAGATACAGATACAGATACAGATACAGATACAGATACAGATACAGATACAGATACAGATACAGATACAGATACAGATACAGATACAGATACAGATACAGATACAGATACAGATACAGATACAGATACAGATACAGATACAGATACAGATACAGATACAGATACAGATACAGATACAGATACAGATACAGATACAGATACAGATACAGATACAGATACAGATACAGATACAGATACAGATACAGAGATACAGATACAGATACAGATACAGATACAGATACAGATACAGATACAGATACAGATACAGATACAGATACAGATACAGATACAGATACAGATACAGATACAGATACAGATACAGATACAGATACAGATACAGATACAGATACAGATACAGATACAGATACAGATACAGATACAGATACAGATACAGATACAGATACAGATACAGATACAGATACAGATACAGATACAGATACAGATACAGATATAGATACAGATATAGATACAGATATAGATACAGATATAGATATAGATATAGATATAGATATAGATATAGATTATAGATTACATATTATAGATATAGATATAGATTACAGATTATAGATATAGATACAGATATAGATTATAGATTACATATTATAGATATAGATATAGATTACAGATTATAGATATAGATACAGATATAGATATAGATATAGATATAGATATAGATATAGATATAGATATAGATATAGATATAGATATAGATATAGATTACAGATTATAGATATAGATACAGATATAGATTACAGATTATAGATATAGATACAGATATAGATATAGATATAGATATAGATATAGATATAGATATAGATATAGATATAGATATAGATATAGATATAGATATAGATATAGATATAGATATAGATATAGATATAGATATAGATATAGATATAGATATAGATATAGATATAGATATAGATATAGATATAGATATAGATATAGATATAGATATAGATATAGATATAGATATAGATATAGATATAGATATAGATATAGATATAGATATAGATATAGATATAGATATAGATATACATATAGATATAGATATAGATATAGATATACATATAGATATAGATATAGATATAGATATAGATATAGATATAGATATAGATATAGATATAGATATAGATATCATATAGATATAGATATAGATATAGATATAGATATAGATATAGATATAGATATAGATATAGATATAGATATAGATATAGATATAGATATAGATATAGATATAGATATAGATATAGATATAGATATAGATATAGATATAGATATAGATATAGATATAGATATAGATATAGATATAGATATAGATATAGATATAGATATAGATATAGATATAGATATAGATTATAGATTACATATTATAGATATAGATATAGATTACAGATTATAGATATAGATATAGATATAGATGTAGATATACATATAGATATAGATGTAGATTATAGATATAGATTATAGATATAAATTATAATATAGATTATAGATTATAGATATATCTCATTGTAGACACGTAATTTTGTTCCTTTCGAAAGTGTAATTGTACTCATTTTTACTCCGTCTTACCACGTACTTTCACCCATGTGATAATTTCCACTCAATAACAAATCCAACAAATTGTTAACAACTTTTAACACCACATCCTAACAAATTAACCACCTGCCCTAACTAATTTTGCCACCTCACACCCTTACCCACACCCCCTACCACTACCCTATATCCCTAGACCCACCTACCTTTCCCCACTCATATTTTTCCGCACAACAATACACAATATACACACACCATCACATATATCACTCACAGTAGAAAATACACACACTCTCCTCGCCATTAACACACATAAATACATATTAACACAAATCCATAGGCACACAGCACTACACAGACCCACATCTCTCAATTCTCATACACACACAATGACAACACTACTCACACACCAGTGAGAGGGAGGGATCGAGAGACGAGGGGAGATAGAGAACGAGAAATTGAGAAGCGAGGGATAATTGAGGAAAAAAGAGAGAGAGAATGAATGGAAATAGCTGAATCAAGGGTAATCGGGAAAGTAAAAATAGAGAGTTGATCGGAGTGGAAAAGTCAGAGAGAAAACGCGCGAGAGAGATTTTTCCGGCGAGTCTTCGCCGGAAAGCATGGTTGTCACCAGTTTCTTTCTTCGATTCTCATTGCTGCTGAGCTCACCGAAGCTCCGTCGAAACAATAGCAGTAACCCAGCTCCACGCCATTTCAAAATCACCAAAAAACACTAAATATCTCAAAAACCGAGTCCCCGTTCCAGATTTTGATGAAAATAGTCAAATTCAATTTGGGTTTTCTTTTTAAGATGTCGAGTGGTGCGAGACTGTTTGGGGTCGCGTTTGGTGTTCGTATCAAGGTTTTGCCACTGTTCTTAAATCTGTCTGATTGCTAATTATGGATATCGAGTTGATTTTGAAGTTTGAGTTGAGGTTCGGCTTGAGGTTTCCGGTGCAGACTCTCTTTATTTGAATAATATTGAGCTCAAAAACTTCAAATTGAGGTCTAATTCTACTCTTTCACTCTTTTTATTTTATTATTAATGATATTCGGTGCATCGGATTAAATGTCATGTTGATTGATCTTGATCGGTGATTGAATTTCTTTTTATGTTGATTCGTTGTCGATTCCCTTGATTATGGATTATGTGATGAAGTGTTATCTCATTTGAGAATTAAAATTGGTTGTTTTGGGGCAAAAATTGATCTTGGTAAAAGTGGATACGGATTAATTTAGATTCATTGATGTTGGCGTATTTTGATTTAAACATGGGTGTTGTTGAACCCGATAGTGTCATGTTTTAGGTCAAAATCGATGGACAAATTTAGGTTTAGGGGTAGGCAACTCATAGGATTCTGTGTCATTGAATGTGTGCATGTCTGTGTTGAATGACTTCTCTACTTTTATTACATTTCATCAAATGTATTCATTCGCAGGGAAATGCCCCGAGGTCACATTATACTTATTCACCGGGGAATGCCCCGAAGTATCATGTATGCAACGGAGGCTCGTGATCAAGGCCCGAGGCATTGGGTAAAACAATGGAGCGTAGTTTAGGATTAGCCTAGAATAGAGTAGGTTTACATTTTCTGCATTTTTATTTCGATTTGTAATAATTGAACTGGACATGTACTTTTCTTTGGATTTTTGTTTGTTTGATTTGTTTGTGTTATGTGTTTTGTGGTTTATTCACTTCATGGTGTTAAATTAGCTAATATACTCTACGGAGCAACCGTAGTTAAACCACGGGATCAAGGGGTGCCTAACACCTTCCCCTTGGTCAACAGAATTCCTTAGCCGGAATCTTTGTTCGCAAACCAGTTTTAAAGAGTCAAAAATAATTTTGAAAAAAAAATTCCAAAGGTGACTTGGCACACCCCGATTATGCCAAGTGGCGACTCTTAGTTAATTGTAAAATGAATCCTTTTCGAAATAATTTTTATTTTTGTCACTTTAATAATAAAAACTCTTTTCGAACTTAAAATTGAATGTTTTGTTGAATAGGGAGTGTGACAGCTCTGGCGATTCTGCTGGGAATTTTTTTTCAGAATTCAAGCTTATTTTTTAAAACTATTGGCTTAGTTTAACACTATAGGTGGATAAACAATTTGTTCGTGTTATTGTTTTATCGTTCTTGGATGTGTATGTACTACGTGTTTACAGTTTTCTCTTATGTGCTACCACTTTATAATATCTAGCATCATTTACAGAAACCGAGTCAATTTTTTCTGCAACAAGTCCCGGAGTACACGTCGTGACACGAACTCTAGTTGAGTCACCCTTATTTTAGGAGGGGGGCCGTCGGACGTATGGAGTGGGTGGAAATCTTTCACAGCCACTATCGACCATACGCTCCCCCGAACAACCTTGTTAGTGGACTCCAACCTAGGTCAGCCTTTAGGTCATGCTTATTTGGATCATATTGAGACTTAGCGGGACCCACTTGGTTCTTTATAGGAGACTCACCTTAAAAGCATCCCTACGTGCTAAATGTTGCATCTTTGAGGGTAACAGGGTCATTTAACGGACTGATTTGGAGAAAACATTTTGTAGAATTAAAGGAAGGTTTGTTTGAAAAATAAAAAGTAGCTCAAAAAAGAGTTTCGTAGTTTTTATAGAGTTTTTTATGGCTTTTGATCTTCACAAATCAAAAAATTCAAAAAGATTTTTACCTTTTGCACTCATTTCTCAAAAACAAAAACATCAAAAAGAGTATCCTTTTGCTTTCTTTAGTAAGCATCCATAATTTGAAAATTTCAAAAAGATTTTTTTCACAATAAAAAGTTTTTATAAAAGAAAAATGCAAAAAAAAATATGGTAGAAATTTTGTACATTTCATATATAAAAATACCAAAAAAAAAATTTCTTTCATAGTTGTTGGTGTTAGTTTTATGTGAAGTGTCAAATTTAAAACACAAAAAAAAAAATTATTGACGTTTTTCATCGTTTGTCTTTGATCGTCTCTCAAGTCATGGTTTAGTCTATTCCTTATTGTTTAATTGTCCAATCTAGACAAACTACGTACCTCTGATTCTCCTCTCGGGAGTGAGATACGTAGGCAACCTATTGTGGGTTCGGGAATCTTATTTAAAAAATTCAAAAAGATTTTCTTCATTCTTCATTTAGAGTAGATGTCATATACATCTCTAAAAGAAAATCAGAAAAAGATTTTCCTTTAATAGTTTCAAGTTTCATTTTCATATGAAATTCAAAATTAAAAACCCAAAAAGATTTTTCTATAATAATCATAGGTTTCATTTTGTATAGGAATCTGAAAAATTTAAAAAGATTTTCTTCAATCTTTATTCAGAGTAGGTGTCATTTACATCTCTAAAAGAAAACCACAAAAAGATGTTCCTTTAATAGTTCAAGTTTCATTTTCATATGAAATTCAAAATTGAAAATCAAGAAAGATTTTTCTTTGGTAATCATAAGTTTTATTTTGCATAGCAAGCTGAAAAATTCAAAAAGATTTTCGTCTATTCTTTTGACAATTTGTTATTTTTTTTTCTTCTTAAAGTTTTAAGAAAAAAAAAAGAGTTGATCGGTCATTTTGTGGACAAACTTCACGAACTATGCACACCTGATTCTCCTCTCGAGAGAGTGAGATACGTAGGCGCCCTTCTTGGGTTTGGTGATCTTTTAAAAAAAAAAAAAGGTTTTGAGAAAGTGTTGAACCCTAACGCGTTTGTTATTTCTTATTCAGTTAGTTTAAGGTGGTTGGTTTTTGGTATTCTGGTTGTTCCTCCACATCATACCAAATCCAAGGAAGGATTAGTTGTGCCAACAAGGATATAGAGAGTGACATCATGAATCAAATAAAGGGTCAGGAAAATGAGAGTTTAAAGCAAGAGATTAGGAGACTAAACAAATGACGGAATTGACCAGTCGACTGTAGAAACAGAATTGTCCAGTTTCAATTCCTGAATGAACCTGTCCTAGAGTGAAGGGGAGGTACTTCATCATTCTGGGGTCAGCTTGTTTCCTATCTAAGGGCTAGAAAAATGATATCTAAGGGATGTGTCTATCATCTTGTTCGAGTTAAGGACTATAGTTTTGAAACTCTCGGTCTTGAATCAGTCCCAATAGTGAATGAATACTTAGATATCTTTCCCGAAGATTTTCCAAGAATTTCTCCCAAAAGGGAAATAGACTTCGGCATTGACCTTCTTCCAGATACTCAACCTATATTTATTCTACCATAAAGAATGGCACCAGCAGAACTCAGAGAATTGAAAGAACAGTTGAAGGATCTACTAGATAAGGGATTCATTAGACCCAGTGTATCCTTGTGGGGTACACCAGTTCTATTCGTGCGAAAGAAAGACTGTTCTCTCAGAATGTGCATATATTATCGTCAACTCAATAAAGTCAAGGTTAAGAACAAGTATCCACTTCCTAGAATCGATGACTTATTTGACCAACTCCAGGGTGCCAGTTACTTCACTAAAATAGACCTCAGATCAGGATATCATCATCTCAGAGTCAGAGAATGTGACATACCAAAAATAGTTTTCGAAACACGGTATGTTCACTTCGAATTCCTAGTCATGTCATTTGGTCTTACCAATGCCCCAGAAAATTTCATGGACTTGATGAACCATGTGTTCAAGCAGTACTTGGACATGTTTGTCATAGTCTTCATAGATGACATCCTTGTCTATTCCCGCAGTGAGCATGATCATGCAAACCATCTCAGAATAGTGTTGCAGACTCTCAGAAATCATCAGTTGTTCACCAAATTCAGTAAGTATGAATTTTGGCTAAGGTTAGTAGCATTCCTTGGTTATATCATTTCCGGTGATGGCATTAGAGTTGATCCTCAAAAGACCGAAGCAGTAAGAAACTGGCCTAGACCCATCTCTCTATTAGATATCAGAATTTTCTTGGGTTTAGCTGTCTATTATAGACGGTTTGTTGAGGGATTTTCTTCCATTGTATCCCCTATGTCCATATTGACTTAGAAGAAAGTCAAGTTTCAGTGGTCAGATTCATGTGAGAAGAGTTTTCAGGATCTAAACACTCTACTCACCTCAACTCCAGTTTTGGCTCTTTCGGATGGTTCAGGTGGATTTGTCATGTACTGTAATGCATCCGGATTAGGTTTGGGTTGTGTCCTCATGCAGCATGGTCAGTTCATAGCCTATGCCTCCAGACAGCTTAAGCCCCATGAGAAGAATTATCCAACTCATGATCATGAGTTAGCAACCGTAGTTTTTACCTTAAAGTTTTGGAGGCATTACTTGTATGGGTTGCATGTAGATGTGTTCACAGATCACAAAAGCCTTCAGTATGTCTTCTCTCAGAAAGATATTAACCTCCGTCAGAGAAGGTGGTTAGAGCTCTTGAAAGATTACGACATGAGTGTCCTTTATCATCCAAGCAAAGCCAATATAGTGGCTGACGCTCTCAGTGCACTATCTATGGGTAGTGTTGCTCATGTTAAGGATAGTAAGAAGAAGTTAGCTCAGGAAGTTCATCAGTTTTCCCGACTGGGTGTCCACTTAGTCGATTTAGCAAAAGGTAGTGTGTGGGTTCAGAACAGTTCAGAGTCATCTCTAGTTTCCAAAGTTAAGGAAAAGCAGGATAGAGATCCCAGTCTAGTCAAGTCGAAAGAGTCAGTCAGAGCTCAGAAAGTAGAGGTTTTCTCCCAAGGAGGAGATGGTTTTTTGCGTTGTCAGGATCATTTGTGTGTTCCAGGTGTAGATGACTTGAGGCAACGAATTCTTGCAGAAGCGCATGGTGCGCGTTACTCAATTAATCCAGGGGCCACTAAGATATACCGCGACTTGCGAGAGAGCTATTAGTGGAGTGGTATGAAGAGAGATGTTGCAGATTTTATGGCTAAGTTCTCTATATGTCAGCAGGTTAAGATAGAGCATCAGAAGCCTAGTGGTTCCATGCAAGAGTTCATCATTTCCTCCTGGAAATGGAAAGAAGTGAACATGGACTTTGTGACTGGTTTTCCTCGTTCTAGTCGTCAGCGTGATTCAGTTTTGGTCATTGTAGACAAAATGACCAAATTAGCTCATTTTCTTCCAGTCCATAACTTTTATTCAGCTGAGGATTATGCGAACCTTTATACCTGGGAATTGGTCAGATTACACGGTGTTCTATTGTCCATTATCTCAGATAGAGGTACCCAGTTCATCGCTTATTTTTGGAAAGCGTTCAAAAAGGGTCTTGGTACCCAAGTTCATCTCAGTACAGCCTTTCATCCTCAGATAGATGGTCAAGAAAAAAGGACCATTCAGACCTTGGAAGATATGCTAAGGGCGTGTGCAAATGATTTCAAGGGTAGTTGGGATGACCACTTGCCTTTGATTGAGTTTGTATACAATAACAACTATCATTCCAATAGTCAGATGGCTCCATTTGAAGCTCTCTACGGTAGGAGATGCAGATCTCCAATCGGTTGGTTCAAAGTTGGTGAGGCTGAAGTTGTAGGGCATGACTTAGTATTTGATACCTTAGAAAAAATTTAGTTGATCAGAGAGATTCTCAAGACAGCTCAGAACCAACAGAAATCGTGCACAGATATGCGCAGAAAGGATCTCGAGTTCGAGATTGGTGACTACATCTATTTGAAAATCTCTCCCATGAAGAAAGTAAAGAGGTTCGGCGAGAAAGGAAAGCTCAGTCCCCGATTTGTCGATCCCTTCAAAGTCATCAGTCGTTTCGGCAAAGTAGCTTATGAGCTCGAATTGCCTTCAGATCTGGCCTCAATTCATCCAGTGTCCCATGTCTCCTCGCTCAAGAAGTGTATAGGTGACCCAGCAGTTGTAGTCCCTATAGAGGGCATAGATGTTCAGAAAGGTCTCTCTTATGAGGAAATACTAGTCGAGATTCTTGACTATAACATTCGCAGACTGAGTAACAAAAAAGTCCCTCTAGTTAAAGTTCTTTAGCGGAATCAGTCTGTTGAGGGAGCTACTTAGGAAGAAGAAGCAGACATGCAAACCAAGTATTCTCACCTCTTCACTGCAAACTCAGACTCAGCTCAAGGTAATAGTCTTTCTTAAGTTTATTCAGTTTTATGTTTAGATTTCCATTATAAACTTGGTATTATATACCATTGCATAATTCAGTCATGCATTTATGAACCAGTTACTCATGCATCATATATGCATGCTCAATATGATACATTCAGTTTATCAGTCATGTCAGTCATGAAATCATGTTTCAATCGTTCATGTTCAGTATGTACTTTAGTTTATCATTCATCCCTTCTCAGTCAGTCTCATTCGAGGACGAATGTTCCCACGGAGGAGATATTGTAAGATCCCGCAAAATCTTTAGTCTAATTCATCCTCTAAAGCTCTATAAGGGGTCCCAACACTTAGAAAATTTTAGCGAAGTGTTTAAGGACTTAGTCTTATTTTAAGCCTCCGAACTTTGCGAATTTATTTATAACCTTCCTGACCTTCGTTTGTTAATTTTCAAGTTGATTCATGATTGGGCAAGTCAATAGTACATCTCGGGTGAGTTTCGGAATTTTTGAAATAGCATAAGGGTATGTTTGGTGTCCCAAAATAGTAGCTCAAGGCGATTGGCCCGCGTCGCCCTGGCTAGTCCCCGTCCTAAGCAGGGCACCGCCTTGGGTAGTCCCCCGCTCTAAGCAGTGCGCCGCCCTGGCTAGTCTGCCTGGGCCAAAATTTTGCATTTCAGACCCAAACTTTGAAGGGCAAAAGGGTTATTTTTTCACGTCTATATAGCCCTAAAACACGAGATTTAGCTATCCTAAAGCAAAATATACTTGATTTCTCTCAAATTCTCTCAAGAACAAGTATAGGGATTTCAATTGAAGGTCCTAATCCAAGAGATTCCACCGTTAATCTTCAAGAAACTTCCATCAAAGGTATGTAAATTGTTCATCCAAGGATCTCTTTCATCCTTGGAGCTCAAGAATCTAATTTTAAATTATAAATTGTGGTATTCATGTTGTGAATTGATTATAACCATGTTGATGTTACTGTATGATTCCCAAGTTGGAATTTTTAATGTGAATTCATGAAATTACGTTAGCATATGGGTTGAAATCTATGAAATTGTGTTGATTAATGTAATCACGATGTATTGATTTAATGTTCATGCCTAATCCTAAAGTTATGCATGCAAGGTGTTTGATAAAATGCCTAAGAGAACAAGAATTATGCATTATGACTCAATAGGGCATAAATGATTAATTCATGCTTTACTTTTATGTTAAAAATGACTCCCATGCTATTGTTGTGCATTGTAGTTGTTTGATGAACTGCTCATGATATTAGAGTTATGAAATTATGGCATGTTTATATGCATTCCTATCCATGTACAAGATTATGATTATCAAGTGCTTCATGAAATCCCCAATGATTGTATTATGAATTGTTGATGATGGTCATGTGTTCAAGAAGTGTCTTATCCTATTTATTTTCATGCTATCGAGTCTTGGGGGTATTTATACCCGACAATTTAGTTGTGCGCCTAGAGTCAGTGTCAGTTTTCAAGATACTCTCAGTCAAGCCATGATAAGTAGAATTCAGTCAGTCACATGACTCAGGAAAACTCAGTAAATTCAGTATCAGTCCAATCCTACTCAGTACTCAGTAATATCAGTAAACTTTAGTCAGTTATCAGATCTCAGTAGTATTTCATCAGTCAACGAAACTCAGTGAACTCAGTCCATTTTAGTTCAGTATAATCAGTTCAGTATCTATTCCGATGGGAGTAGGATTCAGCACCGAGTGAACCCAAGGATGGGAACTCACCAACCAGCAGAGGGTGTGATTCTTAGAAGCAATCCTTGTGTTCCAGAACTATGCAGCCAGCATAGGTTGAGACATCAACACTGACAGTTGAGGGTTGATAAGGTGGCTTAACCTGACATATGAGGGTCCCACCATTCTCCTTAGGGTACCTGACAGATGAGGGTCACCCACAGTTTGTCCTTACCAGTGGCGCGGTATTGACACCCTTCCAATTGGGGTTATAGATTGGACCCCAACTCAGCTATATTATCTTATTTTGGGCATATCAGTTAGATGTCTACCTTCCACAGTCTCAGTCTCAGTCTTCAGAATAGAACTCAGATAGTTCTTTAGATTTAGGACTGTCAGATACGGTCACTCAGTTCAGTACGGAACTCAGCCAGTTCTATCAAAATCTAGACTGTCAGACACAGTCACTCAGTTAACAGTATATCAGTTATCAGAAATTCACGTTATCAATATTCAGATTCAGTAGTCAGTGTTTTCACTATCTCAGTTACAGTTCACGTATTCATGCATGTACTCTCATTCAGTTATACTCATGTTATTCAGTTAGTATTGTTCATGCATATGAACCTATGCATTCGGCCTACCTCACTTTGCATACCAGTACATTCTCACGTACTGACGCATACTTTTCTCTTGCGCTATGGTGTTTTATACCATAGGTTCGGACGTTCAGGATCCAGACCATTCTTAGATATCTTCAGTTTCAGCCAGCAGCAGTAGACTAGTAGTGAGTCCTCATCATTCGAAGATGACATAATTATTTTATTATTTTATTATTTTATTATTTTAGTTCATTATCAGTAGATGGAGTTAGTTGGGGACAGGTCCCATCAACTCCACAGTTCAGATAGTTTTAGAGGTTTTTCAGACTATATGTTCAGACAGATATTTTAGTTTTGGTATTGTTATACCGTATTTTAGATTTTATGTTCAGTTTTGAACCTTATGGCATTTCAACCCAGTTTTTTGCATTTTACAGTATTATCTTACAGTTATTGCAGCAGGTACCAGTCATGGGTTAGCTAGTGGTCCTTCGGGATTGTTAGCACCGTGTAGCATCCGGGGTTCAAAATCTGAGGCGTTACAGTAGGATCCTTAAACAATTCTTTCTTATTCAGTTACATATATGGTAGTACATTTAGATGGAAAAGAAGAATCCTTTGGAACTCTCTTAAATGTGTGAAAGATAATTTCAATGGTAAGTGGCTCTTAGGCGGGGATTTCAATGACCTCCTCCATAGCTCTAAAAAGAAAGGAGTGAGAAATTGAATCGAAAAACGAAGGATTAAGTGAGAAGAAAAAATAGAATGGTGAATGCAGAAGAACAAGCCGTCATGTCTCTGATACCATGTTGAGCTTGATGATTCCCAATTTCTGCACTATTAACTGAGTGAAAAGAATTGAAAATGGAGAGGATGAAATATAGTATCTACATAGAACGAAGAATCTAAACCACTTGGGAGAAAATAAAAACTATTTTATTGATACTCATTGATCCATATATATACACGAGTGAGAGAGGGAAAAAGTAAAATATCTTCCTAATTTTTCCAACTAAGAGTGAAAAAGACTAAACTACCACCACAAGCTAACAACTCTAACTAACTCATTAACTGCCAGCTAATTACCAACTAATACAATAAATATGACTTCATGGATTTGTTTTAACAACAATTGACACCACGTATTCTACTAAGGTACAAATGATTTTTCAATGTTAACAATGCCAATTGAGAGATAAAACAAAGGTGTATGCTCTGAGACTTTGTGAGGTTGATTTCTTAATACTAACTTGTTTGTTATTTTTGTTTAGTGTTTCTTTTACTAGGTACAATAGCTCCGAGAAAAGAAACTCCATAAGTCATGGTTAACAATACTTCGAATGCAATATCTGTTGCACTTAAATCCTTGGCTCGTAAAATGAAAACCATGGAAGGTTCCATACAAAGGAGAATAGACAATATGGTGGGTCGTCTAAACTCCACTAAATCCACCCTTTCTAATTCACCAGACTTTCAAGCTTCCTTGAGTGGACATGCTCAAAACACCTTTCCTAAACTACGCGAAGCTCTACTAAACCAAAATTAACCCAACCAACTTAAGGATGTAAAGGAAAAGAAAGTTAAGAAAGGGGAGAAGAACTTGGCTCAAGAAGGGGAGTTGTGTGAGGACGTTGACCCAAAGATTGGATTGAAGGAGGTAGACAAGGAACACTTAGTTGTGAAAATTGTCAATCCCGAGCCCTTGTTATTTGCTAATAATTATTGGTGCCAGCAGTTTTCCTAGCACCAATATTTTTCTTTTGCAAAGGCATGTGTCTAATTTATTGAAATGGGTCACTTTTGGGCCCATAGTTGTAATAATTTGCCCTTGGTTATATACAGGAGTTTCTCTTTCATTTTTATGATAACTTTGATGCTAATGGAAAATTATAGTCATGTGAGTGTGTGTGAGCTTGAATTAGCTTACGTTGAATTCTCGCTTGTGAGTTGATTCTCTTGTGGTCAACGTAGGAGTTAGGTGCTTGTTGGTAATTTGAATTGAGGATTAAGGGTTTGATATACCCTTTGTTTGTATTTAAATGATCCAATCTTGTGTCTATCTTTACTTGCTTTCATCTTATATCAATCACAGATGAACTGTCATCTTAACTGTCAAAGATGATATAACTTGATTAGCTACTAATTCAATGGTAAAATAGAGTGTCGTTCGTGAAAGAATGAAAGTTAAATCTAACAAAAACAAATAGAACTTGTCTTTTTGAGAAAAAGCACGTCCTGCAGATTCTTTTTTTATACCAGAGATTCTATCAAACACCTTATGGTCATCAATAGAACTCCAATCCCAGGCAAATGTAAAAAAACTGCAAAAAATGGTAAAGATATTTTCCCTGAATATTTTCTCTGTATTTGCTACAAGATATTTTTATCAAACACCTTATGAGCATCAGTAATACTCATATTCTGCAATCATACACCTGAATGTAGAAGAAAAATATAAAGAAGTTGACAAGAAATCATTGCATGTTGAACATATCCGTTCTGGCCTGGGCTTTTATTTCTATTGATGCTGAACATTGCATCTTTCACCTCTTTTGCAGTGTATGGTTGCAGCAGTACAAGTTGCTCATCGATAGTTAACACATGCCCACACCTGAAGACCTTAGAATATGCCTGGGTCCTTCTTGTAACTTTTGTGCCCAATAACTCTTTATAATAATCAACAAAAATGTTTGCAATTGCTTCATGTTCGGTCTGTATCACATTTTGCCTATCCATCAGTTGTAGTACGGCTTGTTGTAGTTGCCTGTGTTTAATAACTGAAAAGAAATAGCTACTGTTATCATCTCCAAGTGTAATCCAGTTAGCCTTGCTCCTTTGTTGTAGTAACATCTCCGCAAGGTAAGAAGATTGCTTAAACTTCAGGTATCGTGCTCTTTCTTCCTGCTGCAACTCATAATTTGATTGATCGGCATGTAGTGCCATTTGTACTGTATACAAAGCTAGCCTGTCTTCCTCTGCTTCTGTAATTATATTGCTGAAATGTTCACGATGTAATGCCTTAATCTCTTTTTTTACCATCTTCATTTTTTTAACTACTTGTAACATACTCCACCCTTCTACTATGACCATCCAACCTTCTTTCACCTTATCCAAAAATCTAGGGTGTTTAGCCCAGAGATTACAATACTTAAATGGTTGTTTTGCCCTTGTTGGTTCATTTAGCATTTGAACCTTCACAGGACAATGATCGCTAATCCCTTCTGGTAGAAAGTGAGCATTAAAAGCTGGCATGTTATCCAGCCAATTAGTATTCACAAAAACCCAGTCAATTTTGGAGCAAACTCTATGATCTGCTTGCCTGTCACTACATGTATACCTGCTCCCAACATGAGGCAAAGTTATCAGTCCACAATTATTCACGCAGTCTTGAAATTCTAGTACTTCAGCCATACTAACAGGAGTACCCCCAATTCTATCCTTCCTAAAACCGCATTAAAATCCCCCATGAGCAACCAGGGCTGGTTTGTAGCGCTGCTCACCGTTTCCAAATAGCCCCATAAAGGCAATCTCTCCTCCTTAGTATTGAAAGCGTACACCACCGTCAGTAAGAAACTAGTTTGCAAAGCAATGTGCACAACTTGACACGTCACAGCTTGTGCCCCACTGCTTACTTGTATAATTTGAAATATGTCTGGTCTCCAAATTACTAAAATCCGACCATTATAGTGATGGTCCAAGTTTGTGATATAGTTCCACCATCCAAATAACCTATCAACCACCTTATCAATTTTTTCCTTTTTTATTTTTGTTTCAATTAGTCCAACTAAACCAACTGATTCCTTATTACATAGGAGTTTAACCTCCTTTTGTTTGTTAGGGGCATTCAAGCCCCTAACATTCCAACACAAGAACTTATCCATGATTAGTCAAGGGCAGTGTACCACCCCCTTTCACTACATCACTCGTATTTGGCTGTTCTGGAACATCACTAGTTAATACCTGAAAAGCATTCTGAGTACTCCCTCCTATTTTCACTGTACTTGAGCTCTGCCCCTGTTGCTGGTTTGCTTTTGGACCCTCTCCTGGTGATCTAGCTCTAGGAGTAACCCACTTAGAGGAGTTCGTGCTTGATTTATGATTCAAGTTCTTCCCCATATGGCAGTTGCTCCTTCCTACCTCTTCCTCTTGCTCTACCTGTTTCATTTTCATTCCCTTATCAACTTGTATTTCCTTCCCCTTTGGAGGCTGCACCTGAACTGGTGCTTTCTTCTTTCGACACTCTTCTTCACTATGCCCATATTTTTGGCAATGCGCACAAAGAGTCGGTTTCCAGTCATACTGGATTTTTTGCTCTACCAAATTACCTTTCTCATTCCTAAAGTAGACCTTATCCGGTAGCTTAGCATTCATGTCTACCTCAATTAATAGCCTTGCAAAGTTCAATCCCATCTTCTTCTCGGTATGGTTATCCACCATGAGAGGTTTACCAATCAAGCTCCCTATTTTACTTAGGCCTTTTTTACTCCAATACTTGAATTCCAACCCCGGCAACTTCACCCATATAGGCACAGTATATAATTCGTCTCTACTGAATTCCATGTCGAGATTCCAAGCCTTCACTATAAACGGTTTGTTATCAAAGTGATAAACCCCCCTTGTAACACCTCATTCTTCCCTACTTCCGAGTCAAACCGCACCAAAACCACCCCATTTTTTAACGTGGATACTTTATTTATCCCTAACTTCCCCCACTGTCTTTGGATATACCCATTTGGTACAGAGAAGGGAGGATATGCGCCCAACACATAACACACAATAGCATTTCTCCAATACGCTAATTCGGAGCTTATATCATCCAACTCAATTTCACATATAGGAGATTCACCATGCATAGCAGGAGAAACATAGTCCAATTTAAATCCAGCATTAGCTATTTTTTGCAATATCAAAATTATCCCATACCGATGGTTGCTTCGTTTGCTCTACCTCGGCTTCGACCTCATCAGCCCAGGACGTCTTATTGTTGCTTATCATCCCTTCCTCCCATTCTTGAAGTTTTTCTCTTCTGCTTTCCCTTTGAAGCTCTGCCCTACTACTTTCCCCTTTTCCATAGACCAGCCCTACTGGCTTGCTGGGTGGCTCAGCTGATTGATTTTTCGTCGTCATATCCTCCACCGCTTCAAGTGGAGTCCTCGCTGATTTCAATTCCGTCCTCGGAGTAGGATTTATTGAGCTAACCAACCCACTATTAGCTAGTGGAGACATAGCTGCTCTCAAATTAGGTTGTTTGTTTTCAACTACTGCCTTCCCCCGGTTCCCCCGAGCATTTGCCGTCGATGCTTGTGCTGCCAATGCCTTCTGTGATGGACGCCTTGCTCTCTTCCCCATGGGCGCGCACGTTAACTGAGAGAACTTAGCGACCCTTATACTGGACCTCGTGAATCATATAAAACGAATGGGTCAAGGAGTTGCTCTATTATTGTACTTTGCGTATCATTATTATACTCGGATTTGGGTAATTCATGAGAGTTGACAGGTACCAAAAAAAATAAAAAGAATGTGTATCGCATGCATTTATTTTTGGGGAAATGACATGGGGTGGTCATTTTTACAAAAAATTGACATAATTTGAAAAGGTGGACAAATATAACTTGTCGGTTAAATTTAATTCCTTTTTTTAGCCATTTGGTCCAATTGGGCACATACAATCTCTATACTCAATTGATACACTTTTATATTATATTGATACACATTTTAAAAAAGAGAAAGAAAATTTTATGCAAGCACATGCAGTCCCTATACTCAATTGGTACTCTTTTAATACCACATTAATACATTTTTATACTATATTGATACACTTTTATACTACATTAATATACTTTGATACCGCATTGATACATTTTTATACTAGATTGATACAGTATATATACCATATAAATACACCTTTTACAGAGAAAATCTGTGCAAGCATATATAGTAATTCGTTATTCGTGAATTTGTTAACTTCACCTAAATTTTTGTGAAAATTTGTGCAAGCATATACAAAATTTATTAAACCCTATACCTTTAATGTCCAAACATTCCTTATTTTGTTTTATTAAAAAGCGAGAGGTAGCGAAAAAAATAAGTCAAAGTGTCACTATAGTGTTAATTCATATGAAAAGAGATAGAATAATTATGGGTGGACTTGTATTTCATATTTTTATTTTCGTGATCGCATCTGAAAAAATAAATGGGTGGACAGAGTGAACTTTTTTCAAAAAAAATAAAAAATTAACAACATTAAAAGAAAAAAATAGTAAAAATCGAACAAAAAAAATAGGAAGAAAGAGAACGTAACATGTAAAATAATTGGCATTAAAAGTTAAACAATAAATAAAGAAAATACCAAAAAAAAGGGGTAGTAGCAACAGAAAAGCCTAAATGGATATCTATTGGAATTGTCAAATCAATGGCTATATTAGTGAAAATATTTTGGGTGAGCTGACATTTGTGTCCTTTCCCCTTTATTTTTAGACTAGTGGCGATAAGCCCGTGCTACGGGCCCATGATAAAATTAATTTTTTAAAATTATTATGAAAGCAGTGGAATAAATCTTCATAATTAATTATTGATATATTTATATATAATATATGAGTTTATTTAGATATTTAATCACAACTTACATTCTCCCGACAATTTTACTACCTAAACTTTAGATTTTTCATTAAGTGTTCAGGAAATATATTTATGCATGAAGTGGCATAAAAAAATAAATATTTTTAAATTATTTAAATTTTTAATTATTTTAATTTATAATATTTTTTTCTCTATTTCAATTATTTTAATAATTTTTTAAATTATGTTGCGTTGGATGTGTGGGCTGACTAGGGGGGATAGAGTTCGGAATGAGACTATCAGGGAGAAGGTTGGTGTGACTCCAGTGGAGTATAAGATGTGGGAAGTCCGATTGAGATGGTTCGGACACGTGATGAGGAGGGGCATGAATGCCCCGGTTCGTAGGTGTGAGAGGCTAGCTTTGGATGGTTTTAGGCGGAGTAGGGGTAGGCCGAAGAAGTACTGGGGAGAGGTGATTAGGCGGTACATGGAGCAGTTACAGCTCACTGAGGACATGACCCTAGATAGAAAGATCTGGAGGACACGAATTAGGGCAGAAGGCTAGGGTCAGTTTGGGTCGCTAGTGTAGGGAATTACTTGGTGGGGGTATTATTCTTGTTATGATACCTTGTTTCATGCTTTATTACGAATCTGTTTACTTTTCTCTGTTTTCTATTACTTGTGGGTGTCGTATTTATGTTATGTCATCGTGTTCCATGCTTTGCTATGAATTTGTTTAGTATTCCGTGCCTCGAGCCGGGGGTCTATCGGAAACAACCTTTCTACTTCTTTAGAGGTAGAGGTATGGACTGCGTACATCTTACCTTCCTCAGACCTCACTATGTGGGAATACACTGGGTTTGTTGTTGTTGTTGTTGTATTTCAATTTAAGTGACACCGATATAACTTCGAGAGTCAAACAAATATCACTATTGAAGTAGTGAAACAGACATGTCTTAATTGACTCATGATAACTAATTAGAAGTGATATGACAAAATTGTTATAAAAATACTTGTGAAAATAATTTAAGTGGGTCTCATATAAGATATTAAGTTTATTTAAAATATCTACAAATAATTTATCATTTTATGTTTATTTATTTATTTTATTAAATATTATTAATTTTTTTATTTTTAGATAACCTAAAATAATTAATTAAAGGTGATATAGTAAAATTAAGGTTGAAGCAACTAAAGCAAACATGTCATAAATGTCTATTTTACTTTTTTTTAAAAAAATAATATTATTAATTTTTGAATACGTAAATGACATATAATACTTAATTAGGGGGTGATATAGTAAAATCACGGAGCAAGCAATGGTCGACAAGCATATCGACCACTGAAACAAAAAAGTAGTTAAAAAAATTAAATTTATTTCCTTATTTACGTATTTTATGTTTCATTTAGTTGTACCTAATAAAAATTGATATTTTAATTATTCAGATCTTAGCTCGTAATTATGCATTTGATTTTTTGTTTTAATTTAATCATTTAGATTTCATTAGGTGTACTACTATCATACTTTTTTTTGACACAAATATTACTACTGCAAAGTACTTCAGCCAATCATTTTCAATTTATAATTTTTTTATTGACTTTATCCTTATTATTAAATATTATTAATAATCTAATACTTAAATAACCTATATTAGCTATTTAGAAGTGATATAATAAAATTACTAGAAAAAAGAGTACTTGTGTGAGTGGATCCTATATAAATCGTCAAGTTAATTTAAAACATCAATGGTTAACAAATTAGAAGCAATATAATGAAATTATTATAAAAGATACATGTGAAAAAATGTAAGTGGACCCTATATAAGTCGTCAAGTTAATTCAAAACATCAAGAGTTAACTTATAATTCTGTGTCTATTTTATCTATTTTATGAAATATTATCAATTTTCTAATGCTTAGATAATCTATAATAATTAATTAGGGGTGATATAATAAAATTACGATTGAAACAGTTAAAGAAAACATATCATAAAAGGCTATTGTACTTTTTAAATTTAAATATAATTAATTTTCTAATTCATAAATAACTTATAGTAATTAATTAAGGATGACATAGTAAAATTACGGTTGAAGCATCTGAAGCGGGCATTCCAAAAATATATATTTTATTTTTAAATTAAATATTATTAATTTTCTAATACATAAATGACTTATAAAAATTAACGAGCGATGATATAGTAAAATTACGGTTGAAGCAGCTAAAGCAGACATGTCATAAATATTTATTTTACTTTTTAAAAATTAAATATCAATAATTTTCTAATACATAAATAATTTATAATAATTAATTAGGGATGATATAGTAAAAACATGATTGAAGCAGATGAAACAGGCATGTCGTTCTAAAGCTGCCTATGTATTTAACTTTTTTTTTGAATCCAATCATTTGAATCCCAATAAAGCTATCACTTTCATACTCCCGTTTTGACACATATATTATGACTGCATAGTACTTCATATAATCATTTTTAATTTAACATTTTGTATTTATTTTATCTTTGTTATTAAATATTATTTATTATTTAAAATTTAAATGACTTGTAATATATAATAACTAGTTGCAAATGATATACTATAATTACTATAAAAAGTACTTGTAAAAAAATTTAAATGAACTCTATATAAGTTGTTTTCTTTTTTTATGAAATATTATCAATATTTTTATGCTTAGATTATCTATAACAATTAATTAGAGGTGATATAATAAAATCACGATTGAAAAACTTGAAACAGATATGTCATAAATGTTTATTGTACTTTTTAATTACATATTATTAATTTTTTAATACATAAATGACTTATAATAATTAATTAGGAATGATATAGTAAAAATCACGGTTGAAGCAGCTGAAACAGACATGTCATAAATAATTATTTTACGTTTTAAAATTAAATATTATCAATTTTCTAATACGTAAATGACTTATAATAATTAATTAGAGATAATATAATAAAATCACCGTTGAAGCAGCTGATGCAGGCATGAGACATGTCATAAATATCGATTTTATTTTTTTAATTAAATATTATTAATTTTTTAATACATAAATTACTTATAATAATTAATGATGATATAGTAAAATCACGGTTGAAGACGCTGAAGCAGACATGTCATAAATATCTATTTTAAATTTTTAAAAATAAATATAATTAATTTTTTAATACGCAAATGACTTATAATAATTAATTAAAAATGGTATAGTAAAATGACGATTGAAGCTGTTGAAGTAGGCATGTCATCCACAAGGTGCCTGCTTCAGCAGCTTATCCTCACTTACAGTATAGTAATAGAAAATCACGATTGAAACAGTTAAAGCAGATATATCATAAATGTTTATTAGATTTTTTTAATTAAATATTATTAATTTTCTAATACGTAAATGATTTATAATAATTAATTAGGAATGATATAGTAAAAATCATGGTTGAAGCAGCTGAAACAGACATGTCATAAATATTTATTTTATGTTTTTAATTAAAGATTAATAATTTTCTAATACGTAAATGACTTATAATAATTAATTAGAAATGATATAATAAAATCACCGTTGAAGCAGCTGATGCAGGCATGTCATAAATATTTATTTTATTTTTTTAATTAAATATTATTAATTTTTTAATACTTAAATTACTTATAATAATTAATTAAGGATGATATAGTAAAATCACGGTTGAAGTCCCTGAAGAAGATATATCATAAATATCTATTTTAAATTTTTTAAATTAAATATAATTGATTTTCTAATATGCAGATAACTTATAATAATTAATTAGAAATGATATAGTAAAATGACGATTGAAGTTGCTGAAGCAGGCATGTCATCCACAAAGTGCCTGCTTCAGCAGCTTATCCTCACTTATAGTGAGTAATAGAAAATTACGATTGAAACAGTTGAAGCAGATATGTCATAAATATTTATTGTACTTTTTAATTAAATATTATTAATTTTCTAATACGTAAATGACTTATCACAGTTAATTAGGAATAATATAGTAAAAATCATGATTGAAGCAGCTGAAGCAGATATGCTATAAATATTTATTTTATGTTTTTTAATTAAATATTATTAATTTTCTAGTACGTAAATGACTTATAATAATTAATTAGGGATGATATAATAAAATCACTGTTGAAGCAGCTAATGCAGGCATATCATAAATATTTGTTTTATTTTTTAATTAAATATTTTTTTTTTAATGCATAAATTACTTATAATAACTAATTAAGGATGATATAGTAAAATCACGATTGAAGACACTGAAAAAGACATGTCATAAATATCTATTTAAATTTTTTAAATTAAATATAATTAATTTTCTAATACGCATATAACTTATAATAATTAATTAGAAATGACATAATAAAATGACGATTGAAGCTGCTGAATTGGTATGTCATCCACAAGGTGCCTGCTTCAGCAACTTATCCTCACTTATAGTATAGTAATAGAAAATCACGATTGAAACAGTTTAAGCAGATATATCATAAATGTTTATTATACTTTTTAAATTAAATATTACTCGTTCCGTCCCATTTTACCCGTCTCAAATTGGGATGACACAGCTATTAAGAAAACAATGATTGGTAATGTAACTTTACCATTTTGCCTCTCTTAATTATGTCTTGTTGTTAGTTCCAACATTGATTGATGACTAATACCAATACACCATTTATATTTTTAATGGTGTATTTTTGATAGTACTCCTCTTTATAATATTTTTCAAGAATGCTAATAACAAGGAGTAATAAATTACACTAAGGGTATAATGGGAAAAAAAATTCTTGTCTTGATAAGTAAAATAGGACAAGTAAAATGAGACATCAAATTAGAAAATTTGGGACGGGTAAAATGGGACAGAGGGAGTATTAATTTTCTAATACGTAAATAACTTATAATAATTAATTGAGAAAAGACATGATTTCTCCCCTGAACTTGTCGTCTCAACTCACTTTAACACTTAAACTAAACTTCTGTTTATTTACCCCCTTAACATCTTTAAAGTGTATTAGTTTCACCCCTCAAAACTGAATACCACTCTCACAATGGAGAGTGTGTTACACTCTCCTACACATCATCGCCACGTCGAAGCCATGTCATTGCCACGTAAGAAATTACTATTTTCCTAAAAAAAAAAAATAATCCCTCACTTATTAGTTTTATATATTTTTTAAATAAAATAAAATATATATATATATATATTATTTTATTTATATAAATATATATATATTTATTTATATATATAATTATATATATTTAAATAAAAAAGGCATCCCCACCCCTATTTTCTTTTTTCTTCACACACCCCCACCCCACCATCCTCACCCGCTACCCCCACCCCCATTTTCTTTTTTCTTCACACCCCCCATCCTGCCCACCCCACCCTCTTCTCTTCCAGCCCTCACCCCCTACCCTGCCAGCGCAGCCCCCCTTCTTCTTCCCTCAGAAAATCCATTCCCTTTCTTCTTTCCTCAGAAAAACAATCAAGACCTCATTAATGGCGGATCTCAGCCAACAGCAACTTGTTTACGGTTTCTGTAACCATATGCAGTCTAATTCCTCCACCACAGATATGGTGGATCCCTCCATGATCCCTATCCCCAAACCAAAACCAAAAGTGTCATCATCTTCTAGAATGTTCTCTTGTCTCTATTGTTCTCACAAGTTTTGCACTTCTCAAGCACTTGGAGGACAACAGAATGCTCATAAGCGTGAAAGAGCCGCTTCTCACCGTAATATATTCTACATCACTTCTACTACTACAGACTCCTTCGACCATATGATCCGACTCCATTTTCTTCAGAACAACCATAATAACGATATGGACCCCTCTTCAAACATTAACCCCTTCTCTTTTTCTTCATCTTCTCATGATGGTTTTTATACTCCTCCACCACCACCAAATCTTGGACACCATATATTTATGAATTTCCAGTGACTATTTTCAGTGACATTCCAATTGAGGAAAATGTTTTGCAGAAGAAAGAAGAAAGGTGTTCCTTTTTTTATTTTTTATTTTTAATTTCTATTGTATTTTAAATATAATATTATTGATTTATTTATTTTTACAAATAAACGCGCCTTTTTTTTATTGAAAATGTCACGTCAGCATTAGGGGTGAAACTAATACACTTTAAAGATGTTAAGGGGGATAAATAAACAGAAGTTAAGTTTAAGTGTTAAAGTGAGTTGGGAGGACAAGTTCAGGGGGGAAAAGATGTCTTTTCTCTAATTAATTAATAATGATATAGTAAAAAACATGGTTGAAACAGCTAAAGCAGACATGTCATAAATATTTATTTTATATTTTTTAATTAAATATTATTAATTTTCTCGTACGTAAATGACTTCATATAGTAAAATCACGATTGAAGACGCTGAAGCAGACATGCCATAAATATTTAATTTAAATAAAATATAATTAATATTTTAATACGCAAATGACTTATAATAATTAATTAAAAATGATATAGTAAAATGACGATTGAAGCTGCTGAATTGGTATGTCATCCACAAGGTGCCTGCTTCAGCAACTTACCCTCACTTATAGTAGAGTAATAGAAAATCACGATTGAAACAGTTGAAGCAGATATATCATAAATGTTTATTAGATTTTTTTAATTAAATATTATTAATTTTCTAATACGTAAATGACTTATAATAATTAATTAGGAATGATATAGTAAAAATCATGGTTGAAGCAGCTGAAACAGACATGTCATAAATATTTATTTTATATTTTTAATTAAATATTATTAATTTTCTAATACATAAATGACTTATAATAATTAATTAGGAATGATATAGTAAAAATCATGATTGAAGCAGCTGAAGCAGATATGCCATAAATATTTATTTTATGTTTTTAATTAAATATTATTAATTTTCCAATACGTAAATAACTTATAATAATTAATTAGGGATGATATAATAAAATCACCGTTGAAGTAGCGGATGCAAGCATGTCATAAATATCTATTTTATTTTTTATTTTTAATTAAATATTATTAATTTTTCAATACATAAATTATTTATAATAATTAATTAAGAATGATATAGTAAAATCACGGTTGAAGACGCTGAAGTTGACATGTCATAAATATCTATTTTAATTTTTTAAAATTAAATATATTTAATTTTCTAATACGCAAATGACTTATAATAATTAATTAGAAATGATATAGTAAAATGACGATTGAAGCTGGTGAAGCAGACATGTCATCCACAAGGTGCCTGCTTCAGCAACTTATCCTCACTTATAGTATATTATATATAAAGCAATAGATAACTTGTATGTCGAAGAGAGAATATCTATTACTCTCCCGTTTAAAAAATGATTGATAGTCTTTTTTTTTTAATCATTATATCCTAATAACTAAATAATAATTATGGAGTAGAAATTAGAAATTAATTTGTTTGATAAATAGAATTCATTAAATAGAAATGACTTTGGAGTAGTACTAAAAGAGAAAAGATGAGTCATTTACATTTAGTGATTTTGGAATTTAATATTTCCATTTTCAAAAATTTTAAAAGTGTGATACTTCATTCATTCCAAAATAAATAAATTGTTGAGTTATTTTTTAATGTCCAAAATAAATTAGTTGTTCATTGTTCAAGACACATGTTTGAGATTTCTTTCAATTTTATCCTTTCACGGGGTTCTTAAATACTTCACATTTTCTAGGAGAATAATTTAAAAATAATTTAAAAGGTAATAGTGAAAAGTAACCTACAATCCCAACAATTTAATTATTTTGAAATGGAGAGAAGTACTTGTAATAGAGGTAAAACTGAAAAAAAGTCTAAAATAGAGTTGATTTTATAAATAGAACAACAACAACAACAACAACATACCCAGTATATTTCCACCAAGTGGGGTCTGGGGAGGGTAAGTGTACGCAGTCCATGTCACTACCTCAAATGTGGAATAGAGAGACTGTTTTCGATTGACCCCCGGCTCAAAATAAAGCAATCTAAGATAAGATAAGGAATAATAATAAAACAAGATATAATAGAAATAAACATACTCAATAATACCCAAAGCAAGATACTTCAAGTATACACCAAAACATACAACATCCTAACTTAGACACCAAAACATACAACATCCTTAGACTAACCTTCTACTCTAATTCGCCTCCTCCACAACTTCCTATCCAAGGTCATGTCATCGGTAAGCTGAATCTGCTCCATGTCATGTCTAATCACCTCCCTCCAATATTTCAGTTTACCTCTACCTCGCTTGAAACCATCCCTAGCCAACCTCTCACACCTTCGAATTGGGACATTCGTGCTCCTCCGCATAAATATATTTATTTGAAATAAATAAATATAAAAAATAGGTTAAATAATTTGAAACGGGGAGAAAATAAAAAGGATACTAAAATAAAAATAAAAATTTATGTTGCTTACAAACATAATTATAATAAATTTAGTAGATAGAATACATGGCAATACACATAGAGGTTGTTTGATAAGGTATATAAGAATAATATTAAATAGAATGCGCATTTATAACATTGAGATTAATAATGTTAATTTATTTTTTCGTGTTTGACTTGCTATATTAAAAATAATATACATTGTTTTATTTCCAAAAAGATATTGGCATTGTTTTATTTCCAAAAAGATATTGTCTATTGACAATAATACCGTTCATATGACATAGCTTTTTACTATCATTGCAAAACTTTATTATTCCTTTTCTTTCAACGAAATTTGATAATTATAATTATCTCAATTTTTTAATAAAATCTCTATTAAATTTTGATGGATTGAAAAAAGAAAAGGTATCAATAAAGAGCCAACAAATAGCAGAACCAATTTTTTCATCATTATTAACATAAGAATTTTTCCACCATCATTCTTTGTCCAAGCCTCTTCAGTCTTCATGGTCCATGATACTAGATAAATACTGTAGTTGTTAGAAGAAACTTGGAAATCAAAGTACTTTGATTGGCTCGGGATTCGATTTTCTGGAAATCAATTTTTCTTTTAGTACGCCATCATTTTTTTTTAGGTCAAACCTATCGATAGACCCTCAAACTTGTCCCTAAAATTCACTTAGGCCCCTAAACTAAGGCCTGTACCTATTAAACCCCTAAACCCACCAATTTGGTTCCAATTGGGCATTTTTTGCCTACATGGCACTACGCGTGGTTTTCACTCAATAGAGGGGCGTGAGAGGCTATTTTTTGACTAAATCACGAATGAAAACGTGCCAAGTGGCACTGAGGGCCCAAAAAATTATTAATAAAATATTTTTTTTTTAAAAAACTCTCATTCCCATCCGATACCCCCCCCCCCCTCTTCATCTTCTTCTTCCACTCTTCTTTCTCATTTTTTTTTTCTTAAATTTAAAAAAATGAGTCAATTTTGCTCAAAACCAAAGCATGACGGTGACCGAAAACCTCAAACAACGAAATTTACTCGATTCAAGGTGGTGCGTTTGGTTGTTGCTGTGCGCGTTACAGAAAGAAGTGAAGCCATAGTCCTTGGAAGTTCATTCATGTCCTCACCGACATGCCAGAGATCACAAGTACTATAATTTTACTAATAGTATTCTGAACTAAGGTGTTTGTCATAGTCCAATTTTAGGTTTGATGTTTGTTTGTAAGCCAACTGTAATTTTCTCTTCTCTTAAATGTATTTGAGTTTGTTGAGGTTTTAATGTAGAGTATTTGATTCGGTTTAGCTAGCAAAAGAAAGAAATCGATTCTTTTGGTTAAGGATATACTGAAATTGAGGTGGCGACGGTTGTGGATTTTTGGTCAATTGAAATGGAGAAGAAAGAGAGTTAATCCTCCATGAATTCTTATTGTGGGCGTATTTTTTGGTGCTGAAATCGTGAAGGAGAAGAAGGGTCGGGTGTGTACGCGTGTGCATATATGGACCCATAATTTTTTACACTACCGAAAAAAATGGAGGTTTTTGAGTACGTGAAGAAGAGGAGGGTGTGTGTGGGGAGGGGGGAGGGGCGGGATAGGGGTGGGGTGTTTTTTTTTTCTTAATTTATAATTTCTTTTTAATAATTAGTTTTTTATTTTTTAAATAATTTTATAATTATTTTAAATAATTTGGATCTCAATGTCAAGTGTCAGCTTCCAATTCGTCGTTTTTGCCATATCAACGTCGTTTTTGCCACATCAGCGCGTGTGTGCAACACACACTTTGAGCTTTTAGCTGATTGGGCAAAAAATGCCCAATTGGAACCAAATTGGGGGGGGGGGGGGTAGGGGTTTAATAGGTACAAGTCTTAGTTTAGGGGCCTAAGTGAATTTTAGGGACAAGTTTGAGGAGCTATCGATGGGTTTGGCCTTTTTTTTAAGTACGCTATTTACGATTTGGTTTTCGGGAAAAATTAACGACATAGAAAAGGATCAAAAGGCGAGGGTAGTTTTCTTTTTACATAAATTTATCTCACAGTAATAAAATCAAGTATTGCTAAAAAAAGGATCAAAAGTTTGTGGGCTTTTCATGTTAGACAAAACTAAAACCAAATAGTAATTAGGGGGATTTGAACCCACAAACATTAGGTCAATAAAAGTTTCACAAGTCTCTCTACTCCACTAGACCAAATTTGTTTTTATGTTTTCCATTTAATTTTGAGAAAATGATCTAAAATTCCTCCAACCTATGCTCAAAATCTAACTACACACTTCATCTTTAGGGGAGTCCTATGACCCCCTGATCTATTTAAAATTGAAATTATTACCCCCCTTAAAAACTCACAACCACATGTGTGTTGGGAAGTGATTATCATGCGTGTCCACGTAATGCCACGTAATATTACCACCTAATATTCTATTTTTATTATAAAAAATTAATTATTTTTCCTTTTCCTTTAATATTTCCCTTTTCTCTTTCCTTTTTCATTCTCCTTTCTCTTTTCTCTTTCCCTTATCTGTAAATTCTTTACATTTCATTTTTCTGACGATCGGAGAGGCAACAAGATGGTGAAGAAGATGACCGCAAACAAATATTACGTGAATTTCAAGCCATAGAATCCGAATCAAATCTAAACTGATCAAAGAAGAATCTACAATAATCTTTCTTCTTAATTTGAAATTGAAAATGAAAAAGTATATCTTGTTAATTTTATTTTAGATTTGCTTAATTTTAGAGTTGAATTGAGGAGTTGAAAAGTTGAAAGAAGCGTCGGAGATCGAATAAATTGTTGTTGTTGTTGATTTTGCAAAGGAAGCTCTTTCTTTCTTTTTTTTTTTTGCTTCAAGAAAATTTAGTGCTTTAGGCTTATTAGTGTGATTTTTTTTTTCTGAGAAGAAAGAACGAACCTCATCAACTCTATTTTTATCTTTTTTTTGTAACTTTGTATCATTTCTCATGAAATTTTGAATTTCCTGTTTAAAATGAAATAAATGAATTTTTTTTGTAGGTTTTATATTTGGACACATCCATGAATTGAAATAGAGAAAGATGAAGAAGAAAATGAATTGGAGTTAAGGAAGATGAGAAATTAATCTTGAATACCATTGATGAGTTCTTGAACCTTTTTGTTTTGAGAAAGAGAAGAAGATAGATTCAAAAGTCAAGAAAAAGTCTGCATTTCTTTTTCCTACTGGATTTCAAATTCCAGTTCTGATTTTGACCTGAACTTCAGAGGCGATGGAGAAAATCAAAGTCTTGTTGACTCAAAACATTGACTCAAAACGTTGACTCAAACGTTGAAATTGATAAAGTTTCGTGGAGTTCATAATTGCATAAAAAGAGTCAAAGTAGTGGTTGCGGGCATTGAGGCACTTCTTCGACGGTCCTCGTAAGCCCGGCCTAATTGAAATAGAGAAAGATGAAGAAAATGAATTGGAGATGAGGAAGATGAGAAATTAATCTTGGACACCATTGATGAGTTCTTGAACTTTTTTGTTTTGAGAAAGAGAAGAAGAAGAAACAAAACGTACAAGGCAAAAAAAACTTTTTGTTTTGAATCTTTTTGAAGAAAATTATGAACCCTAAAGCTTCAATTTTAGAATGGAGATTACGATTGAAAGTTTTGAAATGGTAGACAACAAATCCCAAACTTCAAGCTTTGAAAATGGCAGAAAAAAAAGAGGAAGAAGATGGAAGATTTAATGGCTAACAAATGAGGATTTTTTAAAAAGAAAATAAAATTAAAAAAATTAGATTTACACGTGGCTTAAAAAATGCAGATTTGTGTACTTTAGGCAAGTCCCACGCGTCTAAGGGAAGTGTATACACCTTCTTGGACAGGTCAACATTTTAGGATCACAAAATATAAAAAATAAAAGGTTCAAAGGGGTAATAGGACTTTTATAAAAGGTTCAAAGGGACAATATGACTTTTATAAAGTTCGAGTGTGTAGTTGAGATTTCAGGTAGAGGTTGGAGGGGTTATAGACCATTTTCTCTTTAACTTTATATATTTAATAGATTTCTCTATATAAATACTAGATACGCATGAAAATTACTGAATTCTCGGAAACCCCACTCAGACCCCTAGATTCGCCCCTGACTATAAGCCCAAAATTCCTACAAAACATAGTACTCCTACTATATAATACCATGCTTTACATATACATGAACTATTTCTTTTAAGGGGTTGTTTGGTAGAGTGTATTAGAAAAAATAATGCATGTATTTGTATTATTAATAAGAGTACCTTGTTTGGTACACTTTTTCATCCTCTATATTACTTACGCTTGCATTAGTTATATACTCTATTTGATCTTAAGGAGTGCGTTACTAATGCATGAAAATGTATAATATTAGTAATGCAATGGATCTAATGCATGCATTAGTATAGTTAAAGTCACAATTGTCCCTCAAAATCTTTTCTACAATATTTGTGAAGGGTAATTTTATAAAAAGAATATATATTATTTTTTTATAGAAATTATGCAATTAATGTTAATTTTAATAAATTAAATACTGCATAAAAAAATGCATGCATAACTGACATAAATAATATTAATTCAAACATTGCTAATAAATCATATTATGCATTGCATTATTCTTATGCATCCTGTTGAGAAGCAAACACAATCCCACATCGAAAAAATAGAGGGAACATGTCCAATATTTAAAGTGTCACCCAACTCCACTAGTATGAGGCCTTTTGGGAGGTGTCCAAAAACAAATCCATGAGGGCTTGGCCCAAAGCGGACAATATCATACTAGTGCGGAGTTACACGCGATCCCAACAAGTGGTATCAGAGCCTAGATTCGGGTGTGTCGGAGTGGTGACTGCGGTTGGTGAGAAGTTCCCGATGTAACGACAAGACTGGAGATCTGCAGGTGGTGCCTTGAGTCGAAAGTCTTTCTGGCGAGTGATAGTCAGGTGGCGTGTCCCGTTGTTCCAAACGGCACCTATATAACTTTTGATCAATGTGTTAGCAGAAAATAGGGAAGAGACAAAACATACTCCCTAAACTAAATTATAGTCATATTTTTAGTTACGCGTTTATTCTTTAACGTATTCTTTATAGAGGTACTAATATTATAATTTAAAATAGTTAAGAGGGTATTAGGACATCTATAAAGAATAAGTGTGTAATTAAAAATATGACTATAATTCAGAAAGTATTTTATGCCTTTTCCCCTATATATTGACCAATTTTTGAAATTATCAATATATTTTATTTACACACACGAACAGAAGCATGTTTTTAATTAAACATTTCAACATATAATAAAGTAGTGGTAATAAGGCCTCCTAGTTCGAACTTTAGGGGGGGAAATGTCTTTGTTCTTCAATGCTCATTGTATGAATGAATAAGTTAACCATAGTTATCTTCTTTAATTATAAAAGAACCACTCCGATAATTATACACCTGAATATAAACTTTTTTATAACAAACAATAAGAAGACATCATCAGTTAAAAATGAACTCAATCAACTAAAAATAAACTCCCGCCTCGTTATATAAAAGAACCACTCCGACAATTTACTTTTATTTTATATTTAAAAAAAAAAAATACAAAAAAACTAAGAGCTATCAAACACTCACTATAAATAGAGTCGTCAAATGAGCATTATTTTCACTCCACCTTTCTCCTTTCACACTCCAACTTACAAAATCACCTTTTAGATAATATGAGAGTAAAAATAATTTGCTCAGATGATCAACGAGAGTTCGTCTTAGATAAAAATACTGGTGTTCACCAACATGGGTTGTGGTACAACGGATGGGGCTGCTCCACCCTTAACCAGAGGTCGAGGGTTCGACCTTGGGTATGGAGAAAATTCTGTTGGGAGCGCTACCACCTTAATGGACCCTGCAACGCGCGATTCAGATTAGTCGGGGCTCCAATGCGGACACCGGACAACGGATGGGAAACCAAAAAAAAAAATATTGGTGTTCGATCCGGTACCATATGCAGTTTTTTCGAACAACTGGTCGAACTTGGTCCTAGTAGTAACTCTAAAAAACAAGAAATGCCCACGTTTACAATAAGCAACCTTACTGGAAAAACAATATTGGAATATGTAATCAGGGCTATGCGATTTACCGAAATAGAGGAGTTGCAAAAATTTTGCGATAACAACATAGGTGGTGATCATGCAACTCTAATGAACGTATACAATGTATATTTCATCTTTTATTTCTCTATATGTTTCATTAGCTAACATTTTCTTGATTTTCTGTCAAGTTGATATTTTTTAATACCAAATCTTTTCAGGCTGCAATGTTCCTTAGAATTGGTGACCTGATTGAGTGTGCTGGCCAGAGTCTGCGGAAGAGAATTCCGCTTGACGATAATCCTGCAGAGCTAACCAGGAAATATAATTTGGACCTGTGAACTTTCTAATTCCAGTGCATTGCTGTCTTTCGGTCAATGTCAGTTGTTGTTTTTAAGAATTAAGATTTGTTCACTTAGATGAACTTCTCCAAGTGTTGTTATGTTATAGTTGGCGCTGTGTTTCTCTTGTCAGCCTCGATGTAGCAGTCTAATTAATTAACCCCTGTAGGCTACGAGAGACGAATAATGACCGAGATGTCAATTTGCGAGCATTTATATATGTAGTACTCTCTTCTTTAAAAAAGGATGGTCTACTTTCCCTTTTAGTCCATTTCAAAATGAATGACCTTTTTCCTTTTTTGGCAATACTTTAATTTCAATTTTCCTAGTATCACAAGATTAAAGGACATTTTGGTACATTTGACACTACAACACTACTTTAATTTAGATCACAAGATTAAAAAATCTTCTTTATTTTTTTAAACTTTGTGCCAAGTCAAAGTAGATCTTTTTTTTTTTAAACGGAGGAAGTAATATAATTGGCCCCAGAGCCACCAGTATCAACATTCTCTAGTTATACACACATATATATATATATATATTGGCTAATTTAGTTCTCTGAGAAAAGCTTATATATTCTGTAGTTGCTCATAATGAGTGCTCGATCGACTTTGTAAAATATTTGTATTTCTTTCTTGTTGGGGTAAGTTGTTGTTTGTGAAGACATCATGACAGCAGTTCAGATGAATACCAAATAGTTGTCGATCGGTAACAGACTAACAGCCACAGAAAGCACGATAAAATGATGTTCACTGGCTATTTTTCATGAGCTTCAGCATAAGAATTTAGTTGATCTCTCTCTTCTCCTGGTTCAGTGTCATGTACAGGTGAGTCCAGCTTGTTATAAATTCAATCGTCTCATTGCTGACTTAAACATTTCCTGGTGAATCTCCCCGGAGAGAACAAACATTCTGGTGATAATGTTACTCCAATATATTTTTGTTTGTGTCCTCAAGACCAGAATTGGTGATTTCTAGCTATAGCTGCATTTTCTTAAATTTGAATTTCTCCTTTGCGATGCTAATCGCCTTGTAATCACTGATCAGAGTACGTCTACTCCAGTCTTCACTCCACGTTCCTTCTTTTGCCAAGTATCCACCGTACTTGACAAAATTTCATCCACAGTCACTTAGCTTTACGTCTATAGTACAGAAAGGTCACTTTTTTTTTTCCTTTATACAAAAGTCATTTTACATGCACAAATCTAAATCGAAAATGAAAGTTTAAAGCAAAATCCTCGAGTAAATAATTTATTTCATACGCTAGCTTAACCCAAAACTGTAATTAAGTGAAGAAAAAAGCAGAGATTAATATTTGTAACTAATTAAAATCTTCGACCATGATTGCTTTTAAATATAAGAGTTTAAGTTCTGTGCACCGTCAGTGCACAAAATATTCTACACTATCAGTTAACTTGACCTGCTATTGCAGGTTACCCAATTAAAATTAAAAAAAAAAAAAAATAGGTAGCCTGCAATAATAGCAAGTCAAGATTACCTGATAATATAAAGCAGAGATTAATATTTAAGGGTTCCTAATCATGAGCCAAATATTCTCAAAATTTTGAATGATTTGTAAAATTACACATGACCCTCTAGATTGCCAACAAAAGCAAGGAGTGCATAAGTAAGAAATCAAGCGAAGGTCTCCAATAGAGTTATGAAATTATAAAGTAGAGTTACAATTGGATATTAATTCATCATGAAAATACAGAAATAATAAGAATCTAAATATTGATATAACCACCTTTTACAATAGCGAAAAGGATCACAAAAAGAGTGGTACGAAGAATATTGAGACCTTCTACGAAGAAATAATCACACTCTACGTGTGTTTCAACGTTTTAAGTGTTCTTCATTCCTTTCCTGTATCCATATTATATTTTCAAACTTCTTTTGCGAATTTTCTACAACCTTTTTCGATTTTAAATACAAGTCATGTGACTTTTGGAATTAGTAACAACTCTTTCTTTAATAGTGGTGCAATTATGTTGAGAATTAATGAGGTGATGAAATGTAAAAAAAAATTAAAAAAAAAATGAGGAAAAAGAAAAATGTAATCTTTTAAAATTAAAAAATGGCCAAAAAAATCACAAAAAAGATAAAGAGATGGACTATCATTTGAGGCCTCTAAGGCATGCCACATAGGATGGACTATCATTCTCTTTTATATATATACTAGTGAATTTGACCACGCTTCACGCAGTCATCAAATATCTTATTAAATATATAAAATATTTTTTAAATATATTAACTGCTAAAAATATTCTTAAAAGAGTCTTAATTCAACTTATTATTTGTACATACATTTTGTACTTTTTATAATTTTAAATCATCTGAGAGTGTCTTCGATCCTTTAAAGATGTTTCTTACCTCGATGAAACTGTTCTCTTTGTTACTGTTAAGAAAGAAAATTTTGATCTAATAAGTTGAACTTTTTATGTGCTTAGAAAAATTAAAAATTACAAAAAATAATTTTTTTTAAAAAATAATTAAAACACTAAGAAATTAAACATAAATTTGACAAAGTCATCTAGCTATCTCAAGAATCTTTGATGGATGATTGTAAATGTATAACTCTTTGATCAGATTTTTAATATTTCATATACAAGTTCATTGATCTTTTATGAAATTACCAAGAATTATTTTATTTTTATGTCTAGGTACTTGACCAATGATGCTCATTCTCGAATGAGTGGTTTTCTTTTTCCGCCCAAATGAACAAATATGATATTACAGTTCGTTTTAGTATCCAAACAAATGAAATAAAGATGGACCCAAATTTAAGATCTTTGCTTTATCAAGAAGGATCATAAAGATGGGCATCCACTTTTTTTCCTCAGTTAAGAACAAAATGTTTCTTTTAACCTGACTTCAACTGATTTTTATGTCCAATTTTGAGTGAATAAGTAGACATTTGAACTTACACATCTAAAGTTGAGGACAAAAATTTCAAATGAGGCTATCAAAAAGTACTTATTTACTATGCTTAAAAATAGTTACTACTTCTCCCTAACCATATTACTCTTACGCCATCAATTTTTGACTCGTTTAACACAGATAATACTAACAATTGAAGATTTTGATTTCATTAATTTATTCACTCTTCATCATTTGAAAAGAGAGTAACACTCCTCTTCATTTGTGTCATCGATTTTATTAATTAAGTTACGAGTAAAATTATCTACTTCTTCGCGCGATTATAACAATTGTGTTAAACTTACTTTTATTAAACTACAAAGAAGCTAATTAAAGTAACTCAATATTTACCGTTCATCCTTACATATATTGTATAAAAAAGGTAAAATACATGAAATATTTTCTTCATAAATGTATTATGATTGCACATATCACTTCACTCTAATCTAACACTAAATCCAAAATACAGTGACAAAATGCTAAAAATTTGAAAAATGCTCAAAAAAACCACAAAAAAAATAAATGGGAATGATGGCTTGAGAAGCATGCCACATCAGCATCTTCATATTCTTCCTTTATATATAGAGAGAGAGAGATTGATTGATTGGCACTGAAAAGCCCCTCATAAACTGTCTCTACTTTTCCATTTTTCGCAATAGACGTTGAGAGTCTGTTTTGTCACTTTTAAGGTAATTATCCTCTCTCAAATTTTTGTTCAAGCCTCTGTTCTATTCACGGTTCATATCGCAGCTTTCAGTCTTCTCCATCGATCGTTCTAACAATGACAGGTTACTACTTGAGTTGATATCAGAATCTAATCAATGGAATGAGGTATTTATGCAAGGACTACTCTTCAGCCCCATATTTTTTTGGTAGTAATGACCTATTTGACAATATTAAACAATAATATCGTAGAAATTTGCAAGGTCGTCGTTATTGTTTGTATGATATTTTCATTTTTAGATGTAGCTTGGGTCTTTCTTTTTTGGTTCATTGTCGTAGATTGACTATTGCATCCGTTTCTTACTGTGTTCTTCTATGTGATATGGTTTGTAATTTGTCTGTTTTCTCGACAATTATAATAGCGTGTTTTTCTGTAACGCGCCTTTAGTCTAGTCTTTCTGTTGTTAGTTCCCACCTTAAATAACTGTGTGACTAATTTCACACGTAATATTCCAATTACAGAAACTACAGTAACACATTTATTTCTTCTAATTATTTTTGGATGTAATTCCTTCATTAGAAGGAATTTTATTGGGGATTTTCCTTATTAAATAAATTATTGAAATTTATGGGTAGAAAAATTATCTGTTTGATCCTTCTCTATTGATATTTTTAAAGTTAAAAAAAAAAAAAAACTTTAAAGATTCAAATAACCATGGCTAGATAAATGCTTGGAGTATTGAAAAAAACTCTCTTACCAGAGTTTTATTTGAAAGTTTGTTACAAATTTGTTAAATAGTGATCTGAACATTGGGATAGTTAAAAAAAAAATGTTTGAGCTTCTAATGTAAATGGGAGAGAAAGTAAATCTTAATTAGAAAACCTCCCCTTTTCATCTCATGCGGAAGCTAATAGTTTGCAAATCATAAAGTTGTAATTCAGTCGACAAATAAAAAAATATAGTAAAACATAGTCTTATTAATATGATTTTACATATTTAAAACCTAAATCAAAAAGTATAAAAATTAATTGAGAGAATATCTCCCCCTAAACAAGACTCGTAGATGAATACATTGTGGATGTTACTATTTTATTGTATGAGAAGAGGGTATTTTATTTATATAGGTCCGAAACCTATCCTACAAGAAAGAAGTTAGCTACCTATCCTACAAGAAAGAGGTTAGCTAAATATGAAAGAAATTTATATTTTCCTTTTAGGAAAAGTAAAAGTAATTATGTTATTACTTTTATTTTCCATTACAAAAAGTAAAACTTAATCTTGATAAGAAAATCAGGGCAAAAATCCTAACAAATCTCTCTTTTTGACTTGATTTTCTGACAAAATATTCTTGATCCTCCTTCTTTACACGATCTTCATATATCAGTACTGCTTGACATGCTTAAAAATAGAGCCTTTTGGAGTTAAAAATATATGAGCCCTTTTCGGGTAAAAAAATATTGGAGCCATTTATAGGATTAAAAGTGATAAAATATGTTATCTCCACATATAGTTTTATTTTGACAAAATATCTTCACTGTCATCAAATTGGTTGCAACTTTAATCTCAACATGTAATTAAGCTAAACCTCGGACCATTAAATCATAGACTCTGATACCACTTGTTGGGTTCAAAATCGAGAGGACGTCATGCGGAAGCTAATAGTTTGCAAACCATAGAGACGGTAATTCAGACAACAAATAAAAAATATACTAAATCATAATATTATTGATATGATTCAGCTAATTGACATATATATTTTAAACCTAAATCAAAAAGTATAAAAACTAATTGAGAGAATATCTCCCTAAACAAGACTCGTAAATGATTACATTGTGGATGCTACTGTATTATTGTATGAGAAGAGGAGTCTTCTATTTACAGAGAGGTCCAAAACCTTTCCCGCATGAAAGAGATTAGCCAATATGTAAGAGTTTTATATTTTTCTAAACTTTTAGGAAAAGTAAAATTAATTATGGTATTACTTTTATTTTCCTTTCAAGAAAAGTAAAATCAGAGCAAAAATCCTAACACTTTGAATTCTCCCTCTGCTTTTGTCATAGTTCGATTTTACTCATTATAAATTGAGATGATAATTAATAACTTAAGAAGAACAATTAATAACATGGTTATTTATCAGAGAAAACTGAAGGAAAGGTGTCTTTTAAGTCTTGAATGAAGGATTGGTGACATTGATCAACAAATAAGGTCAAACATCATTAGGAAACTTGATTAAGTTACTTGTGGACTTGATTAATATTTTCAAAACTTTCTAATCTTTTCAAAAATATAAATCAACCCAACCCACACCCCTCTTCAATCCTAATCAACTACTCTCTCTCTCCAGCTTCTCCCGACCAACAGTTCTGTAAAATTTCTCCCTTCAACCTCCGACGACAAATAGTCGGGCGAGTTCCTTTTCGACTTTCAATCGTCAATCGACATGAATACTTCTCTGGCGACAACTTCGAGTTCTTCGTCCTCTCATTTCCTTTTTCACAAGTAAAAAATTATGAAGAAACAGAGGAACTTGAGCCAACTACTCTTCTGGTATTGAAATGTGGACTGAATAAAACCCTAATTTCTGGCATTTCTGCATTTCTTCTTCTCATTGTCGTACTGTTGATTCAAATTTGTTGGTGATTTTTTATCACAGTTGATGTTCTTAATGTGTATGTGTGTGTGTGATATGTTGGTGTTGCTGGGTTGATTTGTTGTTTGTCTTGGTAGAAATGGTATTGCAACAGTTGAAACATTTGATGTAATAGATGAAATATATGATGCAACAGATGAAAATCTGATGCAACTATGAAAATTTGATGCAACAGGTGAACAATATAACAAATCATTCATCTGTTGTGACAGACGACTCTTCTGTTTGGAAGAAATCTAAACAATATTGATCCAACAGATAACTGATTAGTGATCTGTTTTTACTCTTTCCAATGGTTTACTCTTCATTTTAAAATCTGATGCAATAGATTAAAAATCTGATGCAACAATGAAAATGTGACAGACGACTCTTCTGTTTGGAAGAAATCTAAACAATATTGATCCAACAGATAACTGATTAGTGATTAGTGATCTATTTTTATTCTTTCCAACGGTTTACTCTTCATTTTACAACAGATTAGGACTGTTTTTATTATTTCCAACGATTTACTCATACAGGTCGGTTATCTATTGCAACATATAACATACCTGGTGCAACAAATTAGTGATCCATTTTTATTCTTTCCAATATTTTACTCATCTGTTGCAACAGGTCGATTATATGTTGCAAAAGATAAAATACCTGGTGCAACAGATTAGTGATCTATTTTTATTGTTTTCAATGGATTACTCATCCATTGCAACGGGTCAGTTATGTGTTACATCAGATAAAATACTATGTGCAACAGATAGTGCTGTTTTTATGGTTCCCACGTATTGCTCATCCGTTGCAACAGGTCGATTATATGTTGCAATAGATAACATACCTGGTGCAACAGATTAGTTGTCTGTTGGAACTGTTATATTACTGTTATGCATTAATCAATTATAATCTATGTTATGTTCCTGTTAATTTAAGATAACATAGCTCCCAAAATAAAAGAAATCAAATCAAGTCCAAGTAAAGGAACAAGTGCAGCAGCTCAGCTATATCTACCACTCTATGAGCTTGCTTTACAAGCGTTATCTCAATCAGGAGCAGAAGATAATGAACACGGGGAGGAGGAATCTTTCAAAAGAGTGATCCAAATGCTAATAGCCCTTCCGTCGAAGAGTTGGTCAAAACCTTCAGCATTGATCGTTACCCTATGAGAATGCAGTGCGATGGTCCCACAGATTTAACGGGTGATCTCGTGGTTAAGTCAGTAACGGGAAAATCTTTCGACGCCTTCAGAAAAATACTTCGAGAACAAAAATTGGATTCTTATTTCAGGAAAAGCTGCTTTGGGAACTATCTTGATTTGCTGGAGGACGCGCAGGTTTATGTATGAAAATAAAGATAAGATGGATGAGGTGTGGATAAATTACTGTGGCATGCCTGTTTGTTTTGGTTGGGAGGAGTTTGTCATAGTTACCGGACTAAAATATTATCCTCCTTCTCCTTCTCAAGTTATACCTACTCTGACCCAAAAAAAGCATCCCGCACACCCAAAAAAGAAAAAGGCAAGTCGAGTGATCGTGATGACCTGGTATCCATTGTTAGTCCAAGCTTCAAAAATAAAAATTTGATTGAAGCGTTAAAGGTAAAGGACTTTCAAAGAAGCACAATCAATCATTGTGCTTGGTTTGGTTTGTACATAATGTTATTTGGGCGAGAGACGTTAACAACAATATAAGCCTCGGTTTAATAAATCTCTCCGAGGATCTTGAGGCATTTAACAGTTATCATTGGGGTTATGAAAGCTTCAAAATGACTGTCGAATATTTGTTGACTCCATTAACGCCAAAAACAGTCAACTTATATGGTTTTCCATGGGCCTTCATGGTAAATATTTCTTTTATCATGATATGATTCATTATTTTTTTATTCAATAATACTTTTAATTTATTGGCGTTATGTTATAGGCTTGGGCATTTGAAGCCATTCCTTATTTGAGACAACAAGTGAAATACCAGGAAGAAGTTTCCTGTCCAAGAATTCTGAGATGGTTGTCTGCCAAAACCGATAAAAATACAAAATTTCTTGATCTTTTCAATCCCCCCAAGGAAGCAGTAAGTCCAATTCTAATCAAGTTTTTGTTTTAATTAATGATTAAATAATTTCATCATCATTCTTAATATATGTACCGATTTATTTTAGATTGTCCATCCGTGGCTTGTTCCGACTAATCGAGAGTTGAAGATGCCATTTTTTCTTACTTTACGGTCTGTGCAAACTTTATCGGACCCTAAGGTCATTGATGGAATAAAAATGGAATTGTTTGGAGCAACAACCATCACAAAAAAAATAATTTTGGAGGGTGGGGCTAATGATGCTCCTCTTACAGTTTTTGAAACAACAAACCATTATGATTATGATCATAATGGTTGTACAAATTTTTCTCCAGATTTTGCCACATTTAGCGAATGTTCTTCATGTAAATGTAAAGAATGCAAGGCGAAACACGATGGAGTGATTAATGCTATTAATGCACTAACTACTTCTGTAAAGGAAATAACATCTAAGAGGGGTGTCATGCCATCAAAGAGGATTTTATATCCAGACACTCCACTAGAGATCAAGGCGGCAAAGAGGAGAAGGAAAGACACTTTCAAGGCATCATCAATCATAAAAAAAAGCAAGATTGCAATGCCTCTGTCTTTATCTTGCACTGATGTTCATTGTGCAAGGGCCGCAGAAGAGCAACATAAGCTGAAAAAGGTCAATGTACATCATCTGTTCCAAAAAACAAACAAGCACATATCTATTTCAACAGATGATACATCTGCTGAAAATTATCAAACAGATGTATACATCTTTTGCAACTGTTGTCTAACCTATTGCATCAGATTCATTATCTGTTTTAACAGATGAGTCTTATGTTACAAAAGATGGGTCATCTGTTCGAAATTATCGTACTACTCTGATTTACCTTTTCGAATTTATCCCAACAAATAATCTATCTGATGCAACATAAGAATCATCTGTTGCAACAGATGAAAAATCTGTTGAATATCTCTACTTAGCATTGACAATTCTGGCTTTCCAGGTAGATGTCACAGCTATTGCCGAAGAGCATAATATGACAGTTGATAATCCATCAACTGCTTCCAAAGATGAAGAAAAAGTGGAGCCTGTCAGTTTGGGAGAACGAAAGAATTACCCGTTTGAAGGGTTCAACATCTCGGACGAGGCTCCAAAAAAACTAATACAGTTGATCAACGACTATTCAGAATGGTTTGCTGATGGGCTGTTAAAGCATCATGCCGGCAGGTACATAAATCAATTTTATGGATATTGGTTTATACAATTCTTGTTGTAAGAACCTGACATTAACACATATAAATCATCATGTAGAAAACAAAATAACGAGCTCTACAAAGTGAACGAATCGAGTCTTGGTTTTGATATGTTCAACTTTGTTGTTGCACATCCCGAAATGAAGAATTGGTTCTATTTGATGTCACAGCCCCAAACTTGTTGGAATGATGAGGTTTAAAGGCCATACATATTACTATTAATTAATACTTTATTTAATTGCATCTGCGTATTAATTTTTTGTCACATAATTCGAAATGTTTGATAATATGTGTAGCACATCAATGTTATTTTTTACTGCCTCCGAAAAAAGGCCAAGTTGCAAACACAAGAACAATACAGATACACAACAGGCAATTGTTTGTACAACGTTTACATCAATAATGCCTACGATAGGTATTGTCAACAACAGCCGAAAGTTTCCCGAAACGAGGAATGCTTAATCAACATCATCAAAGGTTTTAGCATTCCAGCTGGCTTACCTTGGCATTTGGTCGACGAGGTGTACATCCCAATCAATTGTGGTGATAAATTCCATTGGGTGTTGGCCGTCGTCGTTCTAAAAGAGAGGTGCATCCGAGTTTATGACTCAATGTCGCGAAGGAGACATTCTGGGCCGTCGTCTGAGATACAAAAGCTGGCCAAAATATTGCCTACTTACCTTGATATGAGTGGCTTTTTTGATCAAAAGGTGCGTACTGATTGGTCGACGATTGAAGCATACCGGGATAAAATGGCTAATCCATTTGATGTACAATATATTGACGAAATTGCTCAACAAACTATTGGTAGCCTGTAAGTTTAAGTTTCATGATTTAGTTTTATTTCACAAATTTCACAACGCTTGCATGAACTGCAAGATATGGATTATCTATTTTTTTATAATGCAGGGATTGCAGTCCTTTTGTTGTCGTCTATGCCGAGTATTTGAGCGATGGATAATAGGTACCAAATGATGGACTTGATGTCGGATTACTCCACAAAAGATATGCTGCTCTTTTATGGAAATATGGAGAATCAAAAGCTCAGAAGCCGTACACAACCGACGTTAAAGATCCACGACGATCAAAGACGAATTCTATAGCAATGGATGAAGAACAACTTGTCCTTATTGATTAGATCTTTATAGCTCGAGTCCGTCAATGTAATAACCTATCCTCTTTGGTTTAACTTGTTGATTTATTTGTAGAGTAGATCGTTTGTACTCATAATGATTTTTTTTACATTTTATTTATTTGTTGAGTTATTTTATTTCATGTAATTTCTGAAGGCTTCGATTTATTTTATTCGGTCTATGAATATAATTAATTCTGAGTTTTGAACATGTTAATTAAAATGGAGTACTAGATTCAAATATTGCAATAGATAATACATCTGCTGCAACAGACAACATATCTTATCAGACAGATTTAGATATATGTTGCAACATGAGATACAACACGTAGGTCATCTGCTGGAAATTATATAACAGGTCTTCCTACTTTTTTTATTTGCTCCAACAGATTACCGATCAGTTGTAACAAATAAGTTATATGTTGCAACAGATCGTAAATTTGTTGTGACAGACAGACGGGGAATATCTGCATAACGCAACAGATGACCAACCTATTCCAACAGATAATCAATCTATCACAACAGGTACTATATCTGTTACGACAGATATAAAATTTGTTGCATTATAAAAATTCAACTTTGCCAGACATAAAAATTATTGCCCCTATATGTATAGTGAATTGGCATGAAATGAAAATTTGTTATCGTGTTCGTCTCTGTCTTTGTACATGTTCTTTTTTATACACGGGCTTCAACCATTTAGTTAGTACCCCATATGCCCAGACCCATTGCATTTTTCCCATAACGGTGTCGCACACACCAGTCATTTATGTGTCGGTCAGCAAACACTCCATGTATGCAAGAGATTACGGCCCCCACGTTGCACCAGTTGTATTTTTTGGGAGCTGGATGTTTTTATTTTGACCTTCAAAAATCAATGATTCCTTCGCCAAGACTTCAGCCGTCAAATGATCCATCATCTTATTCTGCGTCAACAACTTGGGCAACAACTTCAAGAGTGGCTGCATGTGGGTTAAAAATGTCTTCTCGCTAAACACAGGTAAGTTGCAGTCATAAACCTTAATCTTTTCCTTGTATAGAAGTATCTCAACAGTGAGAAAATGGGTGACATCCACATTCATGACTGGAAGGATTTTCTTTGCCTTGGTCCAGCTCTTGCCGTGTGGATATGGCCTCTTCCCTCTAACATATTTAATCGCTTCTTCATCCCATTGGAACGTAGAAACTAACTGATCAAATTCCAAGCCATCGGAATCAACTAGATTATGAAGATTAACGTACCTATTTTTGAAATTATTGTAGAAGTTGAGGTCCATTATCCTATCAGTAGCATCATAACCATTTGGGTACGCTAATTACCTGCCCCTCATGAGGTAGAGAATTTCATCAACATACTATGGTATAAGAAGATAATTTGTAAATAGGTTAGTAATTGTAAAGAATAAAAACATAGTGGAAAGAATCCGATGCAGAGGGTTCTCTGAATCAGTTCACAGATTACCCAGCCAACGCAACTTATGCAACAGATGTGTATTATGTTGCAACAGAATACCAAGCTGTTGCAACATATTACACATCTGCTGTGTAGATTCTTCTTCATGGAGTAGATTGGAAGGGTAGGTTAGCAAAAGTAAACTTACCTTGTCCTCGTACCACATGCACATATTTGTCATATTCGAGAAGTCTTTGGCGGCAAATGAATTCATGGTGTATTCTTTTTAAACCTTCATCTTGATGAATTCTTCCAGTTCCTTCTTCTTCTCCTTGCGAAGCACCGCAAATATGTCCACCTTCTTCGGCGGCCCCTGAACTTCAACAACTATTGGAGCGGGGGAAGTTTTATTTTTTGCTGATTTTTAAAACAGAGAGAATTTGTCTAATTTATATTCTCTTCCTCCTAACCTCCACTGTAGGAGTGCATGGCTCCCTCACCTCATTGGATGGTATGATACCCCTCCTGGATTTAAACTTTTTGGCAACTTTAGCAATAGCCTCTAGCTTGTCGAGGAGTTTATCCTCTCTGTCCTTGAACACTTTACATTTGTAATGAGAACATGAGGGTGAGGAGGGGTGAGAGGGACCACTGTAAGGGTGGGAGGGACCAGTGTAGGGGTGTGAGAAAGGACCTGTGCAAGGGGTGTTTTCAAATATATTTATTTTTTACTGAGCACCAACATGATCATAATCACGACTGGCAGCAAAAGCAAAAGAAGGATGGCTGCCACTATCACAAACAACTCCACCAGCAACACCCCTAGAAGAAGCACCCGAATCTGTTGCAGTTTGAGTTAGGTCGTGAAGAGCTTCAACATTAGACTGACCTTGCCTAATTGCTCTTTTTATGGATGTTTCTCCATCCAATTCCTTCTTTATTAACTCCACCATTGGGTCTTCTTTTGTATCAACAAGACCTAGAGTAAGAAAAGAAGTCATCCCCAGCTCATCAATGGTAGGCACGATCCAAGGATGCACAATCTATAAAAAAATGATAGGAGGAATTTAAATCATATAATAATAATTTGCAGTCAGTTGGGTTACATGGGGCTCGGGTTATGTTAACACAACCAACTTATGCAACAGACGATCTAGCTACCGCAACAGCTGATCTGTATGTTGAAGCAGATTGATAATATATTACATCAAAATACCCATCTGTTGCATAATTTATAGTAGATAGGTAATCTGTTGAATAGGGTTCATAGAACAGAGCAACATATGGTTAATCTGTTGCGAAATATGAATCGTCTGTTGCAACAGATTACCCATTGCACCAGTTGCAGTTGACGGGTAATCTCTTGCAACAGATGAAACATCTGTTTCAATATCTTTCTTTGAGGCACATTATTTTAGTTGAAAGAAGACGTACTGCATCATCCAAAGGGTTAAAGAGATCAGCCTCGTTAATATTTTTTTTGCTGCTCTCTACTGCAGCCATCCACCTAAGGATCCTTGGATGAGAAACCTTATCTGGGTAATCCGTGAAATACTTTTGGAGGGGAGGAATGGCTTCACATATCCAAGCCTAAAAATTATAAACAGGAAGCAAGCAAAAAAAAGTCACAAGTATATTCAATATAAATTAATGAATGTGTAAAAATAGTGATCAATTTTACCATAAAAGCCCAAGAAAAGCCGTATAATGTGATCGTCTTTGGCTTTAGCTCTTTCAGTAAATATTTGACAGTTAAGTAGTAGCTGTCGTAGCCCCAGGGATAATCGTTGAATCTCCCAAAATCATCAGCAAGCGCCAACAAATCACATTCTATGACTTTCTATACGTATCTTTCCAATAAAATGGAATGGACAAACCAAACTAAGCACAATATCTCCCTGTAGTGCTTTGGTATGTCTTTATTCTTGAGATCCGCTATTAAATCCTTCACTTTGTAGCTAGGTCCAACAATGCCCAACAACCCATCTTTTTTTACCTTGCATTTGTTGGACCCTTTGTGGGGTGTTTTCTTGATGGCAGGTTCTTCTGGACGATCGCATCTCAATCCCGTCACAATGGTAAACTCTTTCAATCCAAAACAAATCGGCATGCCATAGTAGTTGATCTAGACTTCATCCATCTTATTTCCGCCCTCCTTCGGACCTCCATTCGCCCCCACATACATGATCCTGTGCTTGAGAAAGCCATATACCATGATCATTGGGAAATGGAGAGGGCGGGCCCTAGACAGCTCAAGAAAGTGTGCAAAGCAGCTCTTCTTAAAAAGTCCATCTATGTTTTCCTTCTTCATAATACTCCTAAGTTCGTCAAAAGGTTTCCTCAACTGACATTTAAGTACAAGATCATTAAATACTACATTAGGTTTATTCATCGGCATCGCAGCTCGAAACTTGTCAATACTAATGGTTTTGACAGAATCATGCTGGAATTTCAATATTATTTCACGCCCCATTGGTGAGGAGGAGTTATCACTTTCCTCGGCTTCATTTTGCCCTGACTGAGATTGTTCTGGAAGTTCCTCTGAATCTATCTGTACTCTAGCCTTTTTTGTTTGGTGATCGGAAGTTGATCCACTTTCTCCACTTTTTGTTTCTTTTCTTTTGGGAGACATCTTTTAACTACAAACAAAAGAAAAATAAAAAATACATTGCATTTGATGTCTGCATAATTTTTTTAAAAAAGGTGAGACAAATTTCAATAAATTATTCTTACCACATAACTAAAAAAAAATACTCCAACGGACAACCCATCAGTTGGAACAGATGGGGAACCCAAATCTGTTTGAAGACCTATTTAATATCTCCCCACAAATATTTTACCTGTTGCAATAGGTGGAGAAATTTCAATAAATTATTCTCTGCCACATTACAAGAAAATACTTCAACGGATAACCCATCAGTTGGAACAGATGGGGAATCTTTTTGAGTTGATGAGAACTCATTTCAACTCAGAGTGATCGATCGACAACTCGGGTTGGGATGAACGCAATACCAATGCCATGCAATTGCAAAGACTCGATTGGATTTTTAGTTAACCCTGCGAGCTAACTCATTCATCCCTAGTTCCACCTAAATAAACTTAGATACTATCACTATCCTAACATTGAGCTAATGAGAACTCATTTCAACTCAGAGTGATCGATCGACGACTCGGGTTAGGATGAACGCAATACCAACGCCATGCAATTGCAAAGACTCGATTGGATTTGTAGTTGACCCTGAGAGCTCACTCATTCATCCCTAGTTCCACCTAAATCAACTTAGGTACTATTACTATCCTAACATTGAGTTGATGAGAACTCATTTCAACTCAGAGTGATCGATCGATGACTCAGGTCGGTATGAATGCAATACCAATGCCATGCAATTGCAAAGACTCGATTGGATTTGTAGTTGACCTGCGAGCTCATTCATTCATTCCTAGTTCCACCTAAATCAATTTCTATGAAATCTGTTGCAACAAACGACTAAGTTGTTGAAAATTTTCAAACAGGTACATATATGTTGCAACAAATGACATATCTAATTTAATTATCAAATAGATATTTGCATCTATTGTGACAGATGACTGAGTTGTTGGAAATTTTCAAAAAAATATTTATATCCATTGTAACAGATGACCTATCTGATTTTATTAATTATCAAATGAGTATTTTCATCTGTTGTCACAGATGACTGATCTTTTGGGATTTTTAAATAGATATTTATATCTGTTGTAACAGATGACTGAGCTGTTTGGATTTCAAAACAGATATTTATATATGTTGCAACAAATGACATATCTGTTTGAAATATTTTTTTTATCTCTTTTAATTTTAAAGCAAGAAGCTTCTGGTCCGAGTAGATAATATCAAGTAGTAGTACTTACTACTAAAGGTGGTAAAAAATGTTTTTTGGATATCTCAAAAGTGAGTTCATTGAGCAGTCTTGTCTTGTCTTTTCAATGTCAGTAGTCTTAGTCTTCCTCGTGCCCCTCAAATTATTAATGAAATTAATGAATATTAATTAATGAATATTGAAAACCACCACGTCTACGTACACAATACATCTATAGAAATTATCTCATCTCTTTCTTCAGCTATAATTTATTTTATTCAACTCTCATTTTTTTCTCTCTCCTCTTTAGGGGCACAACCTTTTTTCTCTCTTTTCTCTTCTCTTCTCATAAAGATCTTTTCGGATCTAAACCCATCCATATCTTTCCTCGACTTAAATTTCTATTTTGATCCCCTTTTTTATGTTAAGGTATGGTACATTATTGCTCTTTCATTCTCGTCTTCTTCTTTGCATGTTATTTACATCTGGTTTTTATTTAATTACTATTTACCCATATCATATTTATTAATTTTTTTTGAGGAACTTGTAAGTATTGAATAAACAATTCGAGAGTTTTTATTACAATATGAGAAAAAAGTTATTTGTTGGGAGAAGTTTAAAAGCCTTGTTGGAAGTATCATTTTTTTTTATGTATTTTATTTGTTTCATTATTGTTGATGCAATTATTGATGTTGTTGGTGGGGTTGGCGTTGTTGGAACTTGTGTTGTTGTTGATGGTTCTGGCATAAAGGATATTGCTTCTTTGTTGTTGATGATGTTGTTGGAACAAATATTGTTTTTTTTGTTGATGTTTATGTTGTTGTTGATGTTGCAACAGATGGAGAAAATGTTGGAACAAATAAAACCACCAGAAAGGCTAGTTTGATGTATTCCATCAGAATCCACATTTGTTGCAACAAACTCCATATCTGTTGCAACAGACTCCCCATCTGATGCAACAGATGGACAATGTTTTTTTTGTGACATTAATTTTTTTCTCTTCTTTGTAGATATAAAGAACTGACAGTTGATCAACTTTTGAGGGACTATCTCAAGAGGCTACAGTAAATATGGGATCGGAGGAATAAACTGCTTGTAGATAGAAGCACTTCATATGTGGGAGGTATGCATTACTGATAATGTTATCATGGAAACACACATAGAGTGCACTAATTTTGTGAATGATGTTTTTACTGATTAGTCATAGATCGTTCAAATAAGATATCTGCAATTTATAGTAAATTTTGGTAGGTCCGAACTGATAAGTCTGAGGAACCATAAATATGGTTATGATAGCCTGTTAAGATTTAATGTCGGTTGTTGCTCATGTTTATTTGTCAAGCATTGTGAAGGGATCTAATTTTTGTGTCATTGTAAAGAGATTCAATAGCGATTGGACTAACTTTTAGGGTGTATTGGACCCTTAGAGGGCCTTCGAAGCTTAGCACTGCATCTAATAAGAACGAAAAACCAATATATTTATTGCCCTGGCCAAAATTTATATGGTTGGGTTGCTCGCTCAGGGTGATGATTTTATGCCATAATGTGCGTTAGGAGAATGATTTCGAAGGAAAATGGGTGGTTGATGGAAGACTATATCATCTGAGAGCTAATTGAAGAAGAGACATAGGGTAGAAAGTAACTTCTAATGAATCTGGCCGGTGGAATTATCTTAAGATGCGAGATCTGAATCAAGTGCAAATATGAAAGTGTATCCAATAATGTAATTTCATCTGTTGTGTCTCTGAAAGAAAAATAATGCAGATGGACACTTTGCTAGGGAGATGCGTGGTTGGGATTATCACCTAGATAGAAAATAGGAGAAGGCCAACAATGAAGCCTCACGGGCATCGAGGGTAGAAATGATGTACAACAAGTCTAGAAAACTTATGCCAACAGCAACTGCAGTTAAAATAAGGAATCTAAGCGAAGACGACAAATTTTTGAATTTTAAATTTCATCCCATGCCTTCTTGTTTGTGTTTCCGATCAGGTCCACTGTCGTTGACCTGATCGAAACCACAAATGAGATTGAAAGGCAAATAGAGTATCATTGCTTCCTTAGCAATATGGTTATAATTGATTGTGTTTTCTTACCTTGACATGCTTTCAACATTCCTTGAAGAAGATCAGATGTTTGCTGTAGTATGTGAATCCCGATAATTTTCAAGCTTGCCTCCAGCTTGTTGATTCTATATTCAAGCTGGTTGTTGCCCTCTTCAAAGTTGGTAAAGAGTTCCTCGTCTCTTGTGATCTCGATCAGGAACACTACCTTCAAAGTTGTGGCATTCTAGAAGCCCTTCAGAACACTTTCTTCAAAAGCCTTAAAGGATACATGGAGGGTCTCTGTGTTTGTTTTAGGTCAAAATGTGTTGATGCACGTTGAAGATGTGGTCCCAAAAGTTGAACAACACACTTTTATCTAGCGTTGCTCCATGCATCTTTCTCAACCATTTTGATAAATTAGTAAGCATGGAGTTATGTAGCGTGTGATCTAAACCGGCTCTACCAAGCCTATCAAATGTTACGTAACTCTAAGTTCATTACTCTATCAAAAAAATATGACCGAGTTAGTGCAAAAATCGAACGAGCTCAATCTCTCAGCCTTTCTGCTGATTGCTCTTCTCCAATATAGATGACAAGATATCTGCTATGCTGAAGTCTACACCATCGCCAGACATGTTCCCAGGCAATTATGTCTGGCGATGGTGTAGACTTTTGCATAGCATATATCTTGTCATCTATATTGGAGAAGATTGATCAGTAAAAAGGCTGACAGATTGGGCTTTTTTTCTATGTGCACTAACTCGGGCATATTGTTTTGATAGGGTAATGAGCTTGGAGTTACGTAACATTTGATAGGCTTGGTAAAGCCGGTTTAAATCACATGCTACGTAACTCCATGCTTACTAATTTATCAAATTAGTTGAGCAAGATGCATGGAGCAACGCTCGATAAAAGTGTGTTGTTCAACTGTTGGGACCACATCTTCAACGTGCATCAACACATTTTGACCTAAAACAAACACAACAACCCTCCATGTATCCTTTAAAGCTTCTGAAGAGAAAGTGTTCTGAAGGGCTTCTAGAATGCCACAACTTTAAAGGTAGTGTTCCTGATCGAGCTCGCAAGAGACGATGAACTCCTTACCAACTTCGAAGACGGCAACGACCATCTTGAATACAGAATCAACAAGCAGGAGGCAAGCTTGAAAATTATCGGGATTCACATACTACATCAAATATCTGATCTTCTCCAAGGAATATTGAAAGCATGTCAAGGCAAGAAAACACAATCAATTATAACCATATTGCTAAGGAAGCAATGATACTCTATTTGCCTTTCAATCTCGTTTGTGGTTCCGATCAGGTCAACGGCAGTGGACCTGATAAAAAACACAAACAAGAAGATGGGATGAAATTTAAAATTCAGAAATTGTCGTCTTCGCTTAGTTTCCTTATTTTCACTGCAGTTGTTGTTGGCGTAAGTTTTCTAGACTTGCTGAACATCATTTCTACCCTCGATGCCCGTGAGGCTGTTTTGTTGGTCTTCTCCTATTTTCTACCTAGGTGATAATCCTAACCATGCAGCTCCCTAACAAAGTGTCCATCTGCATTGTTTTTCTTTCAGAGACATAACAGACGAAATTACATTACCGGATACACTTTCATATTTGTACTTGATTCAGATTTTGCATCTATTAAGATAATTCCATCTGCAAGATTCATTAGAAGTTACTTTCTACCCTGTGTCTCTTCTTCAATTAGCTCTCAGATGATATAGTCTTCCATCACAACCCATTTTTCCTCAAAAGCATTCTCCTACCGCACCTTCTGGCATATAATCATCAACCCGAGCGAGCAACCCAACCATATAAATTTTGGCCAGGGCAATAACTATATTGGTTTTTCATTCTTGTTTGATACAGTGCGAGGCTTCAAAGGCCCTCTAAGGGTCCAATGCACACTTAAAGTTAAGTCTAATCGTTATTGGTTCTCTGCAGTGACGATAAATATTGATTCCTTCTCAAAACTTGACACGCATAAACACGAGCACCAACCGTCAGTAATTCGTAACAGGGTATCTGCACCATCTTCATGAGGTCCTCAGCCCTATCAATTTTGAACCCATCAAACTTAACAGTACAATGCAAGATCTTGTTTGAATGATCAATGCCTAATCGGTTAAAAACTGCATTCATAAAAATATTGTACTTTGTGTGTGTTGTCCCGGTAACCTTATCAGTAATAGATACTTAACTCCCACACATATGATAGTGGATCCATCTGCACACACCTTGTTCTTCCTAGCCCATCAATGGCTTAAATTGAATAAACAGATGACTAGCTTGTTGCAACAGATGACACATCTATTTATATTGTCAATTAATTGGAGACATCTGTTACGACAGTGATCAACCTGTTGCAGAAATCAAACAGATATATACATCTGTTACAAAAAGATTGCCAGTATGTTGTAAGTTATCTAACAGAAAGAATATATTTTGTAACAGATTACCCATCTGTTAGATTTATTTTAAAGCATTTTTCTTTTCTTTCCGAGTTACAATAATTTATAAATAGGCCCTCCTTACAAATATGGATGATCCAGATTCGTACAAGAATATTCATATCGAGTCCTTGTGTGAACTTCAAAGGCAGTTTAATTGATGAACTCTAGAGAGATATTTGACTGACTTCGGAGCAAGGCTGCCGGATGAATGAAAGATGTCTGATTGACAATAATAATAATAGTAGTAATAATAATTAGGTAATGTTTTTTATTTTAGCGATTATTTTCCTACTTTTGTATATCAAATCTACCCAAGGGATTCAAAAATCTATGAACATTCATTTCATTTTGTTGTCGACTTTGAATTTTTAATTCTTATTTAGTATTTAATAATAATCATTCTGTTTATTCCTTGTTCTCAACATGTCGACGGTTGGTGGTAGGGATTGAGCAACAATTTGTGTCAACAGTTAGAGGTTAATCTGCTACGACAGATCGATCATATGTTGCACTTGGCGGTTATTAATAAAAAAGAGCTATTGTTGTTATTGAGAGGGTGAAAAGAAAGACATGACTCGGAGTTCCGATTATTCAATATGAAAAATGTTTCGTAAATAAATAGTAAACACAATTTATAACCACAATTTTAATAACTGATCGTGACTTTTCACCATTTTTATTTTTAAAATTATTTATTATATAATAAAATGATTATTATTTTATTAAGGAATTTGAAAAGGTATTTTTTTTTAATTTATAAAATAAAAAAGTAAGCAAATTTAGATTAATGATATGATGATATAGTTATTATTTTTTAAAAAAAGTAGATTATATGTTGCAACAATTAAATTATTTGATGCAACAGGTTCACTATGGTTGCAACAGATGATATATCTGTTGTCACAGATGATTTATCTGATGCAACCTATATCGAGTCACAACTCAATAAAAGCAGTTCTTGGAAAGAACTAATTAATAATAATAATCTGAAAAGTCATGACTTATCATAATATTTCTTAATTTAATTAATCCATTACTTTTCACATTAATAAAAAATATAATTAATAAATGGAGGTGAACAATTAGATTATATGTTGCAACAGATATGTTATCTGATGCAACATATTTTATATTTGTTGCAACAGATAATATATTTGTTGTCACAGATGTGTTATCTGATGCAACAGATATAGAATCTGTTGCCACAACTCAATAAAAACGGTTCTTCGAAAGACTAATTAATAATAATAATCTGAAAAGTCATGACTTATATCACAATATTTATTTTCTTAATTTAATCAAAAATTTAATTAATGTATGGAGGTGAATAATCGCGCCTTTTTGCCTCTCATTCAAATTCAATCCTCTATAAATATGTCCGTCCTTACTCAATCGTTCATTCAAATACACACTCGATTTATTTATTCAATCTCGTCTTTCATATTACACTCTAGAAGATAAGATTATGGCTGACCCAGTGTGGGACGTTGCTTTTCTGCAAGACGCCGTGAATGAACTTCGGAATCAAGTTCGTGATCTGCAATGGGAATTGGGAGGAGTTAGATCAAGAATGCTCCGCGAGATATGCAGGCTGAGGAGGGCCTTATTGCTATTTTCGGTTGAAGATTGGCCGGCTGGCAATGATGATGCTGATAATAATAATAATAATTAGACTATTATTTTTCTTTTAGTCTATTATAGGATTTTTTTTGGTTTAATAAATAAATTATGTTTGATCTTTGACTTTTTAATCCATATTTAATTTTCATTTTGTCTATTATCTTCTCAACAAACATTTCGACGATTCGATGTAAAAAGGAATAATTTAGAATCCAGTAGCAATAGCAAGATTTATCTGTTGGGTTTGTGGCAGGGGTTGATTTGTGTTGTTTCAAACAGATTAATCATTCGTTGCAATAGATAATTAGTCTGGTGCAACAAATAAACATTCTGATGCAACAAATAATTAGTTTGGTGCAACAGATAAACATCTTGATACAACAGATAATACGATGATGCAACAAATAAATAGTCTGATGCAACGGATTACTCATCTGATGCACCAGATGATTGATCTGTTTAAATTGTGGGCACTTGTGCTGGATTCATAATCGGGTTCTAGCCATTGTTGGAAAAACAAAAGTGTACCCAGATGACAAATACGAATAAAAATCATAATTTTACTTACCAAAGTATAATGCCAAAGTGGAAAGTGATGTAGTAAACAAAATTTGACCTAAGAAATTGGTCAGATCGCAGCAGTAGCACTGTACCAACAAAAACAACAACAACAACAAATGGTCGACAAGAAGAAGATGAAGCAGAAGATGATGAATAAAGCAGCAGAAACAGAAACAATTAACAACAAAAATCGCTTAGAGAGAGAAAACAACAATGGATGAGAAGAGAGAGAAAGACGTCTTTTTTTCCCTCCGTTTTCCGTTATTTTAGGTATACATTAAGATCAAAGTGTAAATTTAAAAACTTGTGGGTTATTTTAAAACTTTCCCAACTTTCTTAATACATAATAAAATAATTGTTACCTCCAACTAATAATTAAGACTTGTGTCACCTACACCTCATTTTAAAACTCTTTTGTCACCTGTGGCCCAAACCCCCTATTTACCATAGTATGAAAAAATAATTAATGTTAAGGGTAAAATAGAAAAAAGAAATTATTTTTTCTTAATATGTCAAAAATGACAAGTAAAAGTGAAAATTTAATTAGAGAATTAGTGACAATTAAAAGTGAATGGAAAAAGCACTACACTTTCACTAGTTGCTAATCCTTTCCCGTAGATTTGTCATGGTGATCAACCAGATCTTCTTCCATCTTTACTTCTCTCGCCTTCTCTTTGCGTCTTTAAGTCTTCCGTGTACTCTTTTATTTTACGAACTGTTTTTAATTTGTGGTTATCAAAATTAGCTCTACAGAATAGTGTTTTTGGTCTTTATCTATGAATCTACAATTAGGTATTGAGAGCATCTCATTAGTTACAACTGCAGTTGCTAGGATGCCTACAATGGGATAGAGGCTAGAGAGATTTAGTGAGTTATTCTACTCCGCGAATTTGATTTATAGATATTTATCAGTGAAAATACATTCACTCTGATTTTATTTTGAAGGAAATATTTCAATAGAGGATTGTATTGTATTTTGCAGCTAGGCTTTGTGAGTCTCTTGATATTTGTTTTAACTGATTCTGCACTATTTCAAATGTTCACATTGTAAACTTTTAGTTCATTAAAGCTCACAGAGGGCCGTTTGGGAAGTGTTTTTCTAAATAAAAAAGAATTTATGTATAGAGAATACGATAAGTGACTAACCAATAGAGGATGTTTTTAATGTTTAACGTTCCCCATTAGGTGTTGAGATGTGTTGATCAGTTTCAGCCACTTACAAATGAAAAACAGGAGTTATGATAAAAGTGAATGTTAAGTTCTTAGTTTTGATGATTGAAAATTCATCGTAGGGATCTGGTCCTGGCTCTGCTAATTTTACATTAGCTTTCTTTTTCTACAGCGTTGTTATCTTCTTCGATCCACAGACAAACAATCAAATTCTCTAATTTCATTTCTTTTCATTTATGTTTCAAGTAGTTCTTAAAGTTTCTCCATAAAAAAGACAACTTTCTGATAAAAATCACCACTTGAAATACTTCATTAACGATCATACCTTCAGCATGTAAATCATGAATGATAATTAACTTGTTGTCAATCATCTTAAATTTTAGGAATTTGGCCTCCACAAATTTCTTTAGTCCAACATTTTTGATCTTGTATTTCTGATCTAAAGCGTTCCATAATTCTTTCGATGTTTTGCAAACACTATATAAACATTATACAAATCTTCTTCCAACCCATTCAGAATATAATTCTCACAAAGAAAATCTGAATGATTTCATGCCTCTGATAAGCGCTCTTTCTCGAGAGTGTGATCCGACAATATCCAAACATTCTCATTGATAAACCTCTGCAAACTAAGAGTGATTTTGTTGCCACAAAATCAATCTTGAAAAAATCTTTGGACTTTTCTACCGCAGCCATTGCACGGATAATACGGCTTAACGAAACTTCATTCCTTGCCACAGAAGCAGAAGACATAACAGTATTAGTTGGTTCTTTGATTTCTATTCGAAAATACACAGACAGAATTAATAAAATGGTTAACAATGAAAAGTTTTTTATTCACTCTATCAAGTTTTTTATATTCTTCAAACTGAAAAAAATAAAAATTTTAGTAACTCGGTGAAGTTTTTATATTCTTTGAATCAAATTAATTAATAGATTAGAAAATTATGAGATTTTAATTTCCAACCAAATCAAAATAAAAGAGAAAGATGAATCTCTATACAAAATAAAATAACAACTTAAACTTGCTATTTCATTTTCCTTTTTTTTTTCTTTAATAAAGTCACTTGCAACTGCAATGATTAATTTGAAATTCCATTGACTTCACGCCATTTTCTGATGAAGTTAAATTACAAAGATTAGAAATCTTGTATCAAAGAACATATAACTCAAAAATTGCAGAAATGTTACTACACTATTTTATTTTTTTTCCTTTTCCAAGTTTTCTTTGTTAAGTAACCATTTTTTTCAAACAGTCACAATAAACACAAAATAACAATTGATGATAAAGTCCTTAAGCTTGTTGTCAAACTATGTTTAAAAGGTATAGCAAACCAGAAAATATGAATCTGAAAAACAGCAAAATAATGAACTTATTAAAATATTTGAGTCCATTATTTTTTTTTGTATGTTATTAAAGAATTTAATCTCCTTATTGTATCTAATGTTATGAATTACTACTTCTCAAAATAAAATTGATATACCTATTATTGGTGTAGCAGTACCTCAAACGTCAATAACTTCGTTGAATTCAAATTCAGCAACAAATCACACAAAGACTCTATATTTATTTGTAAGAAAATATGCTAATGAAGTTCAGAAACTTTTGATTAGTTAAAACTGAAGCTAGTTCTCTCAATTTACAGGTGTTTGAAAAAGTCACAACCTACTAGAAAAATCACAGCTTATCAAAAAATTCACAACCTATCAGAAGAGTCACAACTCATCGAATAGGTCACAAACATTTAAAATGAAAATGTGTCTTTTAACATGCACCCTTTCCTTTCATGTCTATTCATTTTTCATTCACGCCTTTTTAAAAATCCAACAAATACCTCTTCGACAGATGGATTATGTTGTAAATTTTACGAAAAATATTTTCTCAGAAACACCTGTAGATAATTCTTCAACGTTTGAGGCGTGTCAGACATTGTCGTTAAAGATATTTCAACCGATATGGATGTATCCCCCAAGATTCAACAAGCACTTCTACTATAAACTAGGAGCCAGAACTAACACACACACACACAAACATATATTTCTACACACACACACACACACACATATTTCTACACAACACACACACACATATATATACTAGTTTAGGTGTACGCGCCTCGCGCGTGTACCTCACTTTATTGAGTTCAAACGTTACACTAAATAGGATATTTGTTTAAATATCCCCTCCATTTTAGAAAGAATGACCCCTTTCCTTTTTTGGCAATACTTTAATTTCAACTTTCCACATGTCATGTTTAGGATCACAAGATTAAAAGACATTTTGGTACATTTGACACAACTTTAATTTAAGACCATAAGATTCAAAAGTCTTTTTTATTTTCTTAAACTTTGTGCCAACATCTTTTGGAGAATTTATTTAATTAAACTTAACCTTTACCAAAAAAAATTCTCAAAGCGATCGACATTCATCTACCACCTGTAAATTACAACAAAATAATACGATGATAGAGACATCAAAACAATATAATTATATCTAACCTTTACACCAAAATTTCCTCAAAGCCGTCCAACACCCATCTACCATCTGTAAACTATAACAAAATAATACGATAATAGAGATATCAAAATAATACAACTAAACTTTACCTCACACAAAAAAAAATCTCAAAACAGAGATATAAAAATAACACAATTAAACTTAACTATTACGTAAACAAATTCTTCAAAGCCGACCGACTTTCATCTACTACCTGTAAATTCATCTATGACCTATAAACTACAACAAAATAATACAATAGTGATCATAAAACTTCAGTTTTAATGAAAATAATTATTGTTTGAGTGAAAATTTTGACACTAAATAATGACTTGAATGAAAATAAAGAAGATATGTATACACACACGTTGAATTCTATTATGTTGACAAAAATAGTGAAGAAATTGAGGGTTAGAAAATTAAGCATCCATCAATCTAGACATGCAATTGAATCAAGTTAGATGAGCATCAATCATATTTTCACAATAAATAAACCAGTTTTTCTCTAGTTTAACGTGCATCTCAATATTTATAAAAATATTTTCTTAATAGAGTCCTATTTTAGGAGTATTTTTCTATCCTATTTTAGGAGTATTTTCTAATTGATCAGTACAAAAGAAAAATATTAATTGATATTTTAGGAGTCTAATTAATATAATAAAAATAATTAAATAATAAATAAATAATGAAAAGATAATTATGTCTAAAAGAAAATCTTTTAATGAGGGACAAATATACGTGCTTTGCACGTGTGTCTCGCGTTGATTAATAATAAATTTTTATAAAAAAATAAATTATTGTGTGTATATTAGAGTACTAAGTAAACAACTTCTTAAAAAAATAACATAAATTTTTTAAGATAAAAACTACACTTAAAGAAAATAAGATAACTCATCATCACATCTTTTCTTATTCGTTATTCTTCAGAAAGTAATTTATCATAATCACTTTAACCTATTTTTTTTCCCTATCATATTGTCGTAAAAAGGAATAATTCTCAATTTATAAAAATTCAAATTCAAAATTCTTTCCTTCAAAGAAAGTCACCAAACTATGAAAATTTTTATTTTTCTTTCATAAATTATTTAACATATTATTTCAAATAAAGCTAAAAACCTAATTCTAAACTATTGACATGACTAAATATTTTAAAGTAACTATAATACAATTTTAGCTCATTACATTTTATTTTTTGTCAACTTTACTATTTAAGACTTTCTCTATGTTACTATTTTTTATTTGTGTGTTCTACTATAGTTAATTTTACAATACACGTTATGGAATTAGTAATACCTTTTTTTCGTGCACAAACAAATTATTAAAATAACAATTTTATTTTTTTGAGCTAAAGTAGTTATTTTTCTACTATCATATATTTTAGGATTCTTTAATTATTGATCATAGAGAAAATCATAAAGTCATAGTCTAACAATACAAAATTTATAGAAAATATAAATTAAAAAATATTTGGATATAAACCTATAAGAAGCTACATATTCCTGCAACACAAATAGAAAAAAAAAAGGCATATATTATCAATAAAAAAATCGAGAAAAATGAAGAACAGTACACATATTTATTCTTTAATTTTTATTTACATCATCAAGAAACAAAAAAAATCTTGACGATAATAAAAAAGAGAAATTTATTCATCATATATTTTAGAATTTTTTAATTATAAATCATACAAAAACCATAAAGTGATAGCCTAAAAATGCAAAATTTATAGAAAATATAACTGAAATACCTGATTATTAACTGTTGAACTGCATATTCCTACAACCAAAATAGAAAAAAATAAATAGAGAAAGATGTAGAATAGTACAAATATTTATTATTTAATTTTTCTTTATATCATCAAGAAACAAAGAAATCTAGAACGACGATAACAAAGAGAAATTATAAAAACATAATTTGTAATAAATTAAATCTACATATGACTGATATAAAGAAAACTGTAATATTGGGAGAATAATATCTCTACCTTGATGTGAAAGGAATAATAATCAATTTATAGAAGTTCAAATTCTTTTCTTCTAAGAAAAGGATTCTTTAAATATGAAAAAAGGTTATTTTTCTTTTGGAAAAAGTAACAATCAATTATGTTATTAAATTATTTAAGGTACTATATTATGTTTTTAACTAAACAAATTATTTAGGGTAGCTTTTTTTTTCTTTTCGGATCATAACGTGAAACATGAAAAAATTGAAGGAAAGGTGTCTTTTAAGTCTTGAATGAAGGATTGGTGACATTGATCAACTTAAAGGGTCAAACATAATTAAAAAACTTGATTAGGTTAATTGTGGACTTGATTAATATTTTCTAAACTTTTTAATCTTTTCAAAAATACAAATTAACCCACACCCACAAAACTTTTCTCTCTCTGCAAATCAATCTCTCTTCTCTCTTTCTCTCGATAGTTTTTCTCTCTAACTTCTCCCAACCAACAACTTTCCAAATTTCTCCTTTCAATCTAGTGCAACTTCAACCTCTGACAACAAATAGTTTTGAGTTCTTGTCTGTTCCTTTTTTACTTTAAACCATCAGTCGACGTGACAACATTCTTCAGCGACAACAACTTCGAGTTCTTCATCGTTTCTTTTCAATTTTCACAGGTAAAAAATTAGGGCTTTTAAGTTATGACGAAAATGAGGAACTTGATTTGTTGGTGTTTGTTATTTTTTTATGTTTTTTGTTATTCTTTTTAATGTTTGTTATTTTTTAGTTGAATTTCTCATTTGGATGTATCTGCTACTGTTGTTTTTTAACAATGGATAAAACAGGTAACGTGACAACATATATGACTAATCTGTTACACAGATTAGTAATCTGTTGCAACATATATGACTAATATGTTACGCAGATTAGTAATCTGTTGCAACATATATGACTAATCTGTTGCAACATATATGATTAATTTGTTGCAACAAATGAGTAATCTGTTGCAACATATATGACTAATCTGTTGCAACAGATTACTCATCTGTTGGATTCGTTTTATAGTGTTGTAACATTAATCCAACATATGGGTCATCTGTTGCAACAAATTAGTTATATATTGCAATAGATTACTCACTTGTTGCAATAGATGACTCATATGTTGGATTCATGTTGCAGGTTCTATCCATTGTAGCAGTAGCAGATACACCAAATAAGAAATTCAACAAAAATCATAATTTTACTTACAAAATAAGCTATGAAGTAATGTCCAAGTGATATATACGAACAAAATTTGACCTAAAAAAAATTAAAAATTTCAACAGGGGCACAACGAATAAGTAAAACACGTGAAAAATTTCATGAAACAGGTAAAGAAGATAAAAATAATATATCATACATCAAATGCAAAAGGATCAAGGGGACAAACGTTTGAGTTCTCCTAAAAACATTAAAGTTCCCTAGTATTTTAATTGCTTTCTAATAGTTGACCCATCTGTTACAACAGATTTTCTATTTGTTTGATAATTTCCAACAGATGAATCATCTGATGCAACATGTTAGTCATCGGTTGATTCAAATTAAGTAATTATTAGTAATAACTAAATTGATTTAGCTAAAATTAAAGACGTCTCTACGACAATGGGACAAACATTTGTGTTCTCCTAAAAATATTTGAGTTTCCTAGTATTTTAATTATTTTCCAACTGATTATCTATTTGTTGTAACAAGTTAGTCATCTATTGCAACAGATGTTTATAACAGGTTAGTGATTTGTTTATTCAAATTAAGCAATTATTAATAATAACTAAATTAATTTAATTAAAATTGAAGACAAGTCTTTAATACAAGACCTTAGACAAGAATTGCTTTTCAACATATATCTTGTCTATTTAATAATTTCCAATAGATGAGTCATATGTTGCAACAATTTAGTCATCTGTTGCAACAGATGTCTATATTTGTTTGATAATTTTCAACAGATGAGTTAGCTATTGCAACAGGTTAGTCATTTGTTGCAACAGATGTCTATATCTGTTTGGTCATTTTCAACAAATGTCTTTAACTGTTTGGTCTTTTCCAACAGATTACTCATCTATTACAACATGTTATTCATCTATAAGCCATTATTAGTAATAACTAATTGATTTAACTAAAATAAAATATGAATTAATAAGTTCAATTATAGTTTTAATTAATCTCATGGTAATTACACGATCAACTAAGTATGTTCGTCCTGAGTAGAGTGATCAATTGACCAATTTTATTTGAAATGATTCAAACTAATCCATCATTAGAAATAACTATATTGATTTAACTAAAATTAAAGATGAATTAGTAAGTTCAATTACGATTTCAATTAATCTCATGGTAAAAATGGTGTATTGATAAATGATGATTTATTATTATTTCTATTGAATAAATCTTGCTATTGATTTATTTTTTCAACAAATAAACAATCTATTGCAACAAATTAACAATCTGTTGCAACAGATGAACCATATGTTGCAAAAATGAATCAATTACTCCAACAGATGAGTCATATGTTGCAACAGAAGGGTCATCTGTTGTAACAGATGGACCATGTGTTGCAACAAACAGATCATCTGTTGGAAGAACTCAAGGGTCATGACTTTTCGATCATTTAATTAAGAAAATGATTCGTAAATAAATAATATGAAAAAAATATGATAAACACAATTTTGTAGCTATTTAATTTAAATAACTAAAATACCAAAAAGATGAAATGTTATGACCTTTCACCTTTTTTGTATTTAAATCTATTTTTTAATTTAAATAATCGAAAAGTCACCAAGTTCGATTTAATTAAGAGATGTAATTATTAAAAAAAAAAAAAAGGTGAACGGTCATGATACACTGCACTACTCACTCATTCAATCTTTTATAAATAGGTCTCCTTAGCTCTATCTCTTGCATCTTGTCTTTCATAAAATCGTCATTATATCTTCAATCACTTCTCTTTCAAAAATAATTTTCTTGTTCGTCCGTTGAGGTATGTTTTATTTTCTTGTTCTAATATGAAAATTATTAACATGCATCTATTTTCTAGTTAAGTTTCACATTTTTTTTGTTAAACTACCAGTTGGTGGTATATGCGGTTTAGTGTTTTACGTTATTTGTTCATGCATGTTGTAGATATGACTGGTCTGATTTGGTACATGGCGATTCTTCTTGACACTGTGTAGGAATTTGAAAGGCTGGTCATGAACTCGAGTGAGAGTTGGGCGCCGCGACAACAACGGTGCTTCGTGGGATTCGAAGGCTGAGGGGTTTGCTGCCCAATGGATAATAATAATAATAATAATAATAGTAATAATAATAATAATAATAATAATAATAATAATAATAATAATAATAATAATAATAATATTAATAAGGTTATATATTTTTTTATCATTTTTAATTTATTTTATCGGATCTACCTAATGTTGTAAAAAAAATTTATGTAATGAATGAGAAAATCTTTATTTGATCGACTGAGTTTATTTTTATTTTTTTTTATTCTGCCTATTTTTTTAAGATGCTGAGAGGTGTAGGTTTTTGAGCATTCAAGAGTGGAAAGAGTCAATTACAATAAAGAAAGTGTTTGGTTGAGAGCAATGTCATAGACTAAAATCAAATAACAACACAAGATTATTTACTATTTCAACAAAATTAAAGATAGATTGATAACAGATAGCCCATTTATTGCAACAGATGGGTAATCTATTGGAAATGACCAAGTAGTTAAAGACATCTATTGCAACAGATTGATCGTCTGTTGCAATAAATTAGTAAGATATTGAAAATGACCAGACATATAAAGATATCTGTAGCAACATATTAGTCATCTATTGCAACAAATTAGTAATCTGTTGGAAATGACAAACAAATAAAGTCATATGTTGCAACAGATTGGTCATCTGTTGGAAATGACCAACAGATAAAGACATTTGTTATAACAGATGACCAATCTATTACAATATATGTGTATATCTGTGTGATAATTTTCAACAGATGACTCATCTGTTGCAACAGGTTAAATTTATTGCAATAAGTTATACACTTCAATGATCATGTAATTACTATGAGATTAATTAAAATTATAATTATTAAATCAATTTAGTTATTACTAATAATGGCATAATTTGAAATATTTTAAATAAAATTAGTCAATTGATCACTCTACTCAAAACGAACACACTAAGATGATCGTGTAATTAATATGAGAATAATTGAAATCGTAATTGAACCTATCAATTCATCTTTAATTTTAGTTAAATCAATGTTGTTATTACTAATAATGTCTTAATTTGAATCATTTCAAATAAAATTGGTCAATTAACACTTTACTCAAGACGAATACACTTAGATGATCATGTAATTACTATGAGATTAATTAAAATCGTAATTAAATTATCAATTCATCTTTAATTTTAGTTAAATAAATTTAGTTATTACTAATAATTACTTAATTTTAATTATTTCAAATCAAATTGGCCAATTGATCATTCTACTTAAGACGAAACACTTAGTTGATTATGTAATTACTATAAAATTAATTGAAATTGTAAGTGAACTTACTAATTCATCTTTAATTTTAGTTAAATCAATATAGTTATTTCTAATTATGGCTTGGTTTGAATCATTTCAAATGAAATTGGTCAATTGATCACTCTACTCAGGGCGAACACACTTAGTTGATCGTATAATTACCATGAGATTAATTGAAATAGTAATTGAACTTATTAATACTAGTTAAATCAATTTAGTTATTACTAATATAATGACTTAATATGAATCAATAGATGACTAAGATGTTGTAAAAGATGAGTAATCTGTTGAAAATAACCAAATAGATAAAGACATCTGTTGCAACAAATTAGTCATTTATTGCAACAGATTAGTAATCTGTTGGAAATAACAAACAGATAAAGTCATATGTTGCAACAGATTGGTCATCTGTTGGAAATGACCAGCAGATAAAGACATTTGTTACAACAGATGACTAATCTATTGCAACATATGTGTATATCTATTTGATAATTTTCAACAGATGACTCATTTGTTGAATCTGTTGCAATATGTTATACACTTAAATGATCATGTAATTACTATGAGATTAATTGAAATTATAATTATTAAATCAATTTAGCTATTACTAATAATGACTTAATTTGAATTATTTCAAATAAGATTAGTCAATTGATCACTTTACTCAGAACGAACACACTAATATGATCGTGTAATTAATATGAGAAAAATTGAAATCGTAATTGAACCTATCAATTCATCTTTAATTTTAGTTATATCAATGTAGTTATTACTAATAATATCTTAATTTGAATCATTTCAAATAAAATTGGTCTATTAACACTTTACTCAAGACGAATACACTTAGATGATCATGTAATTACTATGAGATTAATTGAAATCGTAATTAAAATTATCAATTCATCTTTAATTTTAGTTAAATTATTTTAATTATTACTAGTAATTGCTTGGTTTTAATTATTTCAAATAAAATTGGTCAATTGATCATTCTACTTAAGACGAAACACTTAGTTGATCTTGTAATTACTATAAAATTAATTGAAATTGTAAGTCAACTTACTAATTCATCTTTAATTTTAGTTAAATCAATATAGTTATTTCTAATTATGGTTTGGTTTTAATCATTTCAAATAAAATTGGTCAATTAATCACTCTACTCAAGACGAACACACTTAGTTGATAGTGTAATTACCATGAGATTAATTGAAGCTGTAATTGAACTTATTAATTCATGTTTAATTCTAGTTAAATAAATTTAGTTATTACTAATATAATGGCTTAATATGAATCAATAGATGACTAACATGTTACAACAAATGAGTAATCTGTTGAAAATGACTAAACAGATAAAGACATCTATTGAAAATGACCAAACAGATAAAGACAACTGTTGGAAATGACCAAATAAATATAGACATATGTTGCAACAGATGACTAACCTGTTGCAATAAATGACTCATCTATTGAAAATTATCAAACAAATATAGTCATCTGTTGCAACAGATGACTAAGTTGTTGCAACAGATGACTTATCTGTTGAAAATTATCAAACATATAGGATATATGTTGAAAAATAATTTAAAATACTAAAGGTCAGATGTTTTTAAGGGAACTCAAATATTTGTCCCCTTGTCTAAGATCTTGTCTTTAATTTTAGTTAAATCAATTTAGTTATTACTAATAATTGCTTAATTTAAATTATTTTAAATAAAATTCATCAATTGATCATTCTATTAAGGACGAATACATTAATTGAAATTGTAAGTGGACTTATCAATTCATCTTTAATTTAGTCAAAATCAATTTAGTTATTACTAATAATGATTTAATTTTGAATCATTTGAAATAAAATTGGTCGATTGATCACTCTCCTCATGACGAATACACATAGTTGATCATGTAATTACTATGAGATTAATTGAAATTGTAAGTGAACTTATCAATTCTTCTTTAATTTTTGTTATATCAATTTAGTTATTACGAATAATGGCTTAATTTGATTCATTTCAAATAAAATTGGTCAATTGATCACTCTACTCATGACGAATACACTTAGTTGATCATTTAATTACTATGAGATTAATTGAAATTGTAAGTTTATCTTTAATTTTAGTTAAATCAATTTAGTTATTACTAGTAATGTCTGAATTTGAATTATTTCAAATAAAATTGGTTGATTTATCACTCTACTCGGGACGAATACACTTAGTTAACCATGTAATTACTATGAAATTAATTGAAATTGTAAGTGAACTCATTAATTCATGTTTAATTTTAGTTAAATCAACATAGTTATTACTAATAATGGCTTAATTTGAATCATTTAAAATAAAATTGATCAATTAATTATTCTACTAAGGATGAAACACTTAATTGATCATTTAATTACTGAGATTAATTGAAATCGTAATTGAACTTACTAATTCATCTTTAATTTTAGTTAAATCAATGTAGTTATTTCTAATAACTGTTTAATTTGAATTATTTCACATAAAATTGGTCAATTAATCATTCTACTCAGTACGAAACCCTTAATTGATCATGTAATTACTACGAAATTAATTGAAATCGTAATTGAACTTACTAATTCATCTTTAATTTTAGTTAAATCAATATAGTTATTTCTAATGATGACTAAGTTTGAATCATTTCAAATAAAATTGGTCAATTGATCACTCTACTCAGGACGAACATACTTAGTTAATAGTGTAATTACCATGAGATTAATTAAAACTGTAATTAAACTTATTAATTCATATTTTATTTTAGTAATCAATTTAGTTATAACTAATAATGACTTAATGTGAATCAATAGATGACTAAAATGTTACAACAAATGAGTAATCTGTTAGAAATGACCAAACAAATAAAAACATCTGTTGAAAATGACCAAATAGATATAGATATCTGTTGCAACAAATGACTCACTTGTTGCAACAACTAATTCATCTATTTAAAATTATCAAACATATATAGACATCTGTTGCAACAGATGACTAAGTTGTTGCAACATATGATTCATTTGTTGGAAATTACTAAATAGACAAAATATGTGTTGAAAAGCAATTTTAAATACTAAAGCTCAAATATTTTTTAGGAGAACTCAAACGTTTTCCCCCTTGTCTAAGGTCTTGTCTTCAATTTTAGTTAAATCAATTTAATTATTATTAATAATTGCTTAATTTGAATCAACAAATGACTAACCTGTTATAAGCATTTATTGCAACAGATGACTAACTTGCTGCAACAAATAGGTGATCTGTTGAAAAATAATTAAAATACTAGGGAACTCAAACATTTTTAGGAGAACTCAAATGTTTGTCCCATTATCTTAAAGACTTGTCTTTAACTTTAGCTAAATCAATTTAGTTATTACTAATAATTGCTTAATTTGAATCAACAGATGACTAACATGTTGCAACAGATGATTCATCTGTTGGAAATTATCAAACAGATAGAAAATCTGTTATAATAGGTGGGTTATCCATTAGAAAGCAATTAAAATACCAGGGAACTTAAATGTTTTTAGGAGAACTCAAACGTTTGTCCCCTCGATCCTTTTGCATTTGATGTATGATACACTATTTTTGTCTTCTTTACTTGTTTCATGAAATTTTTCATGTGTTTCACTTATTCATTGTGCCCTTGTTAAATTTTTTATAATTTTTTTAGGTCACATTTTGTTCGTATATCACTTGGACATTACTTCATAGGTGATTTTATAAGTATAATTATGATTTTTGTTGAATTTTTTATTTGGTATATTTGCTACTGCTACAATGGATAGAACTTGCAACATGAATTCAATATAAAGTTATTTGTTGCAACAAGTGAGTAATCTGTTGCAATATATGACTAATCTGTTGCAACAGATGACCCATATGTTGGATTCGTGTTACAACACTATAATACAAATCCAACAGATGAGTAATCTGTTGCAACAGATTAGTCATATATGTTGCAACAGATTACTCATATGTTGCAACAGATTAGTCAGTATATTGCAACAGATTAGTCAATATGTTGCAACAGATAATATGTTGCAACAGATTAGTCAATATGTTGCAACAGATTAGTCAATATGTTGCAACAGATTACACATCTGTGCAACAGATTACTCATCCGTTGGATTCACGTTACATGTTTTATGTACTGTTGAAAAACAACAGTAGTGGATACACTCAGATCAGAAATTCAACTAAAAATTATAATTTTACTTACTAAAATCACCTATAAGTAATTCCCAAGTGATATACGAATAAAATTTGACCTAAAAAAATTTGATCAAGTAGCAATAGTAGCGGTAACAACAATGTTCAACAACAAAAAGATGATGATGATGAACAAGAAGAGATGATAATGAAGAACAAAATGATGATAATGAAGCAGAAGATGATGAATAAAGCAACAACAACAATGAACAACAAAAATCACGAAGAGAGAGAAAACTTCAATAAATGAGAAGAGAGAGAAACGTGCCTTTTTATCCCTCCATTTCTAGTTATATTAGGTTTTACATTAGATCAAAGTGTAAATTAAAAAACTTGTGGGTTATTTTCAAACTTTTCTTACTTTCTTAATCCTTAATAAAGTAATTGTCATCTCTACTCAATTATTAAGACTTGTGTCACCCACACTTCATTTTAAAACTCTTTTGTCACCTAGAGCCCAAAGCCCCGTGAAACATGGAAAATATGAGGGGGGGATCGCCATATATTATAGTATATTTTAATATATTTTAAGAATCCTTAGTTTTATATATTTTAGGAATTAATATTATTAATATAATTATATAATAAATTAATGATGTGAAAAGACGATTTTATTTATTGCAGATACTTTTAATGAAGGACAAAAAGTTTGAATCATTTTTAATTTTCACATTTTTAATATATTATAGATAGAGATAGATATATTTCTACTTTTAATAAGTGAAGATTTTGATTGTACCACAAAGGTACTTTAGGTATTTTAAGTTTTGTCACCACCCAATGTTTTATCTGTTGATGAGGTATTTATTAAGTGAGAATAATGTTATACCTATTGCCTTTTTATGTTATCAAGTATTGCAAAAACGTTCTCGATTCCATTTTTACCTGTACATATTACTCTGAATTTTGTACAGATATGAAGAGAAAAAAAATGTATGCTTATACTTCCATTAGTTTTTCCTTTTTACTTGCTTCGATTCATATCACTGGGTGTAATTTTACTTACATTTTTTTGTATGAATTTCACTGCTGTATTTTTCCTGTTTTCTTACGGTTTGCCAATTTGTTTGCTATGATTATGAGTTTTCTATTTTCAGAATTGTTCTACGTAATTATTTTTTGTTATTGCATTTTTTGCTAATCTCAATCGTGATATGTTGATTTTTTGTTCTTTTGAATAATGTCTTTCTATCTTTCTTTTTCTTTCTTACAAAAATTAAAGTTTCTTTCTAGCATTTTTACATGCATGCTAGCAATTCCTTTTATTTATACATGTATTGTGTTTCTAAATAAATTGTATATCAAATTTAAAGTGGATAATGAACCTATGGTGCTTGGTGTTATGTCTGTAAGAGCCGAAACTGAACTTTCATATTTTGCTAGTTCTTTTTACTCATGGTTGTGTGTATTGTTTTCGTGATTAAGTAAAAATTACATTCTATTTGATTTAATCAATCACATGCATTATTAACTTGTCAAGCAATTCTGGTTGGAGAGGAGAATCGATAAAGATATGCACTTGTTCTATCATTTTGGAACAAGAAGTTTGAAGTTGTTTACAAAAATACTTTTTGTCTCATATAGAAAATTAGATTGTATTTGATTTAGTCACTTGAATTGAAGTTTATGTTCATTCACTATTTAGAATGGTGGTAAATACAATTTGAAATGTATCAACATAAAATGTAAAAGAAAAAATCATGGTTGATCTGTTTCTGCAGCTGAGAGTCTAGCTGGAGCTCCACCCAAGTCAGCATATGTTTCACCATATCTCAAAACAGGCCTTCAACCGATCCTCCGGCACAGGCTTCGTATGCTGGGGCTGTTGCATTTGGTAATGACCATGATGGTTATGGTGTCCCAAATGTGGTTGGGAGTCGTTGGAGTGGTCAAAAGAATGAATACCAATCTGGTTATTCTGGTGAAGAAGGACGTGTTGGTGGTTGGAATAGCAAAAGTGGTGGTTGGGATCGTGGGAGGAGTCGGGAAGTTAACCCCTTTAAGGACGATGATAGTGAAGTTATTGGCAAACAAGAGAGTTTTGCAATCAATTTTGATGCATATGAGGATATTCCTGTGAAAACGAGCGGAGAGAATGTGCCTCCTCATGTGAATACTTTTTCAGATATTGATTTAGGTGAAGCTGTCAACGAAAATATTAGGAGGTGCAAATATGTTAAGCCAACCCCTGTGCAACGGCATACTATACCTATTTCACTCGCAGGGAGGGATTTGATAGCTTGTGCTCAGACTGGTTCTGGAAAAATGTTGCTTTCTGCTTCCCTATCATAAGTGAGATCATGAGGGGCCAATTTTCCAGACCTCCACGTCCACGTATGGCATTTTCTCTAGCTCTTATTCTCTCCCAGACGAGAGAGCTCTCATGCCAAGTAATTTTTTTGAGTTATTGGTCTATATATAGTCTAATAAGAGAAGAAAATATGACAAAGTTATTTTGTTCTTTGTACATTGAATATGGTTTGCTTCGGAAAATAAATTTTATCTGAAGAGTTGAGGGTTACGTCATGATCTGCAGATTGATGATGAGGCTAAACAATTTTCCAATCAAACTGACGTCAAGGTGTCACACCTCTTTTTCTACGCGTACTCCAAAAACATGGAATATTTTTATAGTTCGAAAGGGTTTTATTATTCAAGTGACAAGAAATAAAATCTTATTTCGAAAAAGGATTATTTGCATTTTTATTCAGAGTCACCACTTGGCATAGATCGGGTGTGCCAAGTCACCTTTGGAAATCCCTTTTCAAAATATTTTGACTCTTAAAACTGGTTTGCGAATAGAGATTCCAGCTAAGGAATTCTGTTGACCGAGGGGAAGGTGTTAGGCACCCCTCGATCCCGTGGTTTGACCACGGTCGCTTGATGGAGAGTATCGGCTAGTTAGACACTACGAATGTATAAACCACACAAAGAAAAACATACAAACCAATCAATCAAACAATCAAACAAATCCAGAATTATAGTGTTCAGTCCAATTATACAGTCCAAAATAAATAAATAAAAATGCGAAAATAAATCATATCCAACCTACACTAATCCTAACTACGCTCCCCTGCTTTACCCGATGCCTCGGGCCTTCGTCACAAACATCTTCCTCCAACATAGTACGTCGAGGCATTCCCCGGTGAATAAATACAATGTGTCTCGGGGCATTCCCCGGCTAAATGAATACATTTAAATTAAATACGATAAACTAGAAAGAAAAATTCACACGCACATTCCAACATTCAATCAAAACAACAGGTTCTAAAATTTGCCAACCCGAACCTATATTGCCTATCCGGCTCGACCTATCATGATTCTATCACATTCAAACATCATCAGTGAATCAAAATTTATTCAAATTTACTTTTATCGAGACCAATTCCTTCCCACATTCATTCTCAAAATAATTGATCAATTCTTCAACTACTAATCCAAGTTTCCACATCCAAATCCAACATCAACCAACACAAAAATGAGGATTCAAATATGTCAAACAACAAATCATTCGCATTCATATAAAAATTAAAGGGAGAGAAGATAGAATTGGACCTCAATAGCACGCTGTGTCGATAATAAGGAAATTCGAAGACCAAAATACTCGATCGAAGATCCTCACAACGAACCAACCAAACTCGGTATTAAAATAATAACCGGACAGCTCCAAAATCCGCGAACAAAAAAAAAAAAACTTTACTATACGACACCCGCAACCGAGAACGACAACACAATTCGATAAAGACGAATCGAGATCCACTATCGACGAAGAATCCACGAAATAAACGAAACCAAGATTAACCAACAAACAACAGAAAACCAAAAACCAAACAGATCGAGGCGGTGAGCTCACGGTGAAGGAAGAACGGCGGCAACGTCTGTTCTCCGACGGCGGCGCCGGTCAGTTCCGGCTGTTTCGCCGGACGTTTCGCCAGAACTGAGCTACGACTTTTGGTGACGGTGAACGGCGACGGGTGTGACGAGCTGGTCGCGATTTGGTCGAAAAGCCGCCGGCGGAATCTGGTGACTGAGATCTGGTCGGATCTCGGATCGGCGCACCGCGGCCGGAGCTGGTCGGATCTGACCGACGCGCCGCAGCTGTAGGAGCTCGGGTCCGGTCGGGTGACGCTGAGAACGGTGTCGGAGACCCACCCGCCGGCGCCGCTATTTCTCTCTCTCTCTTTTTTTTTTTTTTTTTTTTTTTTTTTAGGGAGTGAGAGATGGTAGAGAGGAGGAAAAGATGGTGGTATTGTGGTGGTCGGAGCTCCGGTCGGTCACCGGCGATGTTTAGAGAGAGAGTGTATGTATAGAGAGAGAGAAAGTTTAGAGAGAGAGAGTCTAGATTTTTTTTTTGGATCTTTCCTTTTCTCTTTGGTGTATGTGGGTGGGTATATATATTTTTTGAGGCTTTCTTTCTTGACAAGAAAAAGAGAGTGAGGGGTGGGGTAATGTGGGGTAGGGGGTAGTGGTGAGGTGTTATGTTTTTATTGGGTGGGTGGTTGGTTTAGTTATTTTTGTCATTTTGTGGAGGGATTATCACACGGGTGAGGGTACACGGTAGGATAGGGTAAACAATAGGTAAAACGATATCAGGGAGGGACGAAATTAGGTGTCTACATCATGCCCCCTTTGAATGTAAACATGAAGTGTTTTCAGGCAAAGAAGTAGACAGCGAGATAGAATTTTGTCCCGACCATTATTCAAAGAAAGAAACAGGAGAACGAAGGACTACCGGGTCTTGAATTAGGATATCCTACCTACCCAAATTATGAGGGGATCAAGTGACAAGTAATCTCAAAGGATTGGAAGGAGGTGGACTATACCGAGTTGGAGAGTCGAGTGAGGTTCCGTCGAGGTTCCGGTCCGCGGCTCTGTTATTACATCAAAAATGAAAATTACAAGTTAAAACATAAATGAAATTACAAAAATCCTATCTATACAGCTTCTGTTGATTCTTGACTCGACTTTTCATCACCCTATTCTTCAGGCGGGCTCCTGACTTGCAATTTCTTTCACCTTGTTGCTTGGCCTTCAATTGTTTCACTTTGTTGCTTGACTTTTCATTTTCTTCACTTTGTTCTCCCGGTGGGCTCCGAACTTGCTATTTCATCACCCTGTTCTTCAGGCGGGCTCCTGAAACTCAAAATTAAAACTAGAACGGAAATTATCCCAAACAAGAATTATAAACAATTAGTATTTCATTTTTTGAAAGCATTGTCCCATTTTCCAGGAGAATCCTTATCATAAAGTAAAATCCCATTTTTCAGGAGGGTCCTGAGCAGAAAGTGAAATCCCATTTTTCAGGGGGGTCCTGAACATAAAGTAAAATCCCATTTTTCAGGAGGGTCCTAAACAGAAAGTAGAATCCCATTTTTCAGGAGGGTCCTGAACATAAAGTAAAATCCCATTTTTCAGGAGGGTCCTGAACATAAAGTAAAATCTCATTTTTCAGGAGGGTCCTGAACAGAAAGTAAAATCCCATTTTTCAGGAGGGTCCTGAACAGAAAGTAGAATCCCATTTTTCAGGAGGGTCCAGAACATAAAGTAAAGTCCCATTTTTCAGGAGGGTCCTGAACAGAAATAAAATCCCATTTTTTCAGGAGGGTCCTGAACATAAAGTAAAATCCCATTTTTCAGGAGGGTCCTGAACAGAAAGTAGAATCTCATTTTTCAGGAGGGTCCTGAACATAAAGTAAAGTCCCATTTTTCAGGAGGGTCCTGAACAGAAATAAAATCCTATTTTTCAGGAGGGTCCTGAACCTAAAGTAAATTCCCATTCTTCAGGAGGGTCCTGAACAGAAAGTAAAATCCCATTTTCCAGGAGGGTCCTGAGCTGAAAGTAAATTTCCATTTTTCAGGAGGGTCCTGAACATAAAGTAAAGTCCCATTTTTCAGGAGGGTCCTGAACAGAAATAAAATCCCATTTTTCAGGAGGGTCCTGAACCTAAAGTAAATTCCCATTCTTCAGGAGGGTCCTGAACAGAAAGTAAAATCCCATTTTCCAGGAGGGTCCTGAACAGAAAGTAAAGTCCCATTTTTCAGGAGGGTCCTGAACATAAAGTAAAATCCCATTTTTCAGGAGGGTCCTGAGCTGAAAGTAAATTCCCATTTTTCAGGAGGGTCCTGAACATAAAGTAAAATTCCATTTTTCAGGAGGGTCCTGAACAGAAATAAAATCCCATTTTTCAGAAGGGTCCTGAACAGAAAGTAAAATCCCATTTTCCAGGAGGGTCCTGAACAGAAAGTAAAGTCCCATTTTTCAGGAGGGTCCTGAACATAAAGTAAAATCCCATTTTTCAGGAGGGTCCTGAGCTGAAAGTAAATTCCCATTTTTCAGGAGGGTCCTGAACATAAAGTAAAATCTCATTTTTCAGGAGGGTCCTGAACAGAAATAAAATCCCATTTTTCAGGAGGATCCTGAACTGAAAGTAAATTCCTAATGGTAGCTGAATCAAGTGAAACGAATTTTCCCCTGTTTCAATCAAAGAAAAATTGGTCAGTTAAAAACTTAGTGGTGGCTTGCAGCTCTTGGCTTCTCAGGTATCTGCCCCAGTACTCGTTCCTTTCATCTTTCTTCCAAATCGCTGACACTTGTCCTGTCTTGCCGCAACATTGACCCGGATCCAGATTGAGGGAAATGAATTCTGACTCAAACAATGGGTTTCCATTTTTACCATGCCTCTGAGGTGCACTCTTTTCCCAAATCCGAAATGCTTCCACGAATCCAATAGTCTGTCGGTTGATAGACTTTCTTTGCTTCGTGTTGAATTACGATCATATTTCTTTCCTGTGTTGTTCCTTGGCTTTTCCTCATATAATTGGAAGACTGGTAGTAAATTTTGAAATCTTTTCTCGCTTGTTTTGACACAGACTTGACTTAAAAAATGTAAAGAAATGATGGTGACTTTTGTTTTGATAAATAACATAAGAAAAACAAAATCATGAATATGTAAATGAAAGAAAAGGGCAATGTCCCATATTCAAAAAGAAAACTTATCTGAATACGACAACCAACTCCAATGAGTATGACATGCATTTTGGATTGAGCTGCCTGATCTTCCTATCCAAACTCCCCATTTGTTGTTGAGTTCGTGCCTTTTGCCACTGAGCCGCTTCTTCAAATCCATTGGACTCATACATCATATTCGACTGACGACATTTAAAAAAAGACTTTTGCCAACAAATCTCTTTCTTTTCACTTTCCGCCTTTCTCTTAAACTCTCCATCGCCCTACGGTGCCCATGAGGATTTTCACCAACAAGACTCTCATTTTTGTATTTCTCTCAACTCACCCATCGCCTTACGGTGCCTGCAAAGGTTTTCACCAATAAGACTCTCTCATTTTTGTATTTCTCTCAACTCACCATCGCCTTATGGTGCCTGTAAAGGTTTTCACCAATAAGACTCTCTCATTTTCATTTTCTAACGACTCACCATCGCCTTATGGTGCCTGCAAAGGTTTTCACCGATAAGACTCTCTCATTTTTGTATTTCTTTCCTGATTTCTTATGCTGAGGGAGACAAGCGGTACTTCACAGTGTATCGTCATATCCATTGCATGCTTAGCCTTAACACTATCAAAAATTGATCTGAAGGACTTTCTTTGGTTGTAACTTGGCTTTTGGTCAAGGTTAGAACAGATGGTAAGAGGCTCAAACGATACTTGAAGTGGGGTGGGACTTACAACTTTTGGAATCGACTCAAACAATGCATTAACTCATGCCCCAGTTTTGTTGACTGGGTGAATCTTAAGTCTTTATTTGGTTGGACCGAGCCCGAAATAGGGCAGCCTACGTATCTCACTCCCGAGAGAGGAGAATCAGGTCGCACGTAGTTCCATCAGCTTGTTCTTTGTTTTGATTTGATTTTTTTTTTCTTTTATTTTCGAACTCTTTCTTTTATTCTTATTTTCTTGACATTTATCTTTGACTCTATTTTGATTCCAAAAGAGGGATATGAAAGAAAAATAAACGAGGCTTAAACGGGTAAACAAAGGGTGACACAATGTTTGGATAGAAGAATAAAATGCCTTCATCATATCAATCTTAAAAAATGCAAGTACTAAACATGCAATAAACTCAAACAAAGGATCCAATATCATACATAGTATCTTTTGACCGCATCAGCATTGATAGCCATTTCTGCCATTTTGCCTTCAGTATCTGTCAAATATAAGGCTCCATTGGGTAACACTTTCTTCACAACGAAGGGACCTTGCCAGTTAGGGGAGAACTTGCCTTTCGCTTCAACCTGGTGAGGAAGGATACGTCTTAATACCAACTGACCAACTTCAAAATTCCTGGGACGGACCTTTTTGTTATACGCACGAGCCATCCTCCTTTGATACAACTGGCCATGACACACGGACGTTAGTCTTTTTTCCTCGATCAAACTCAAATGTTCCAGTCGGGCTTTTACCCATTCGTCGTCATCGATCTCTGCTTCTACAATGACCCGAAGAGAAGGAATTTCAACTTCTGCAGGGATGACTGCTTCTGTCCCATACACTAATAAATATGGAGTTGCCCCTGTTGAAGTGCGAACAGTGGTGCGATAACCTAGCAATGCAAACGGCAACTTTTCATGCCACTGTCTAGAACCTTGTACCATTTTTCGCAGTATCTTTTTTATATTTTTATTGGCGGCTTCTACAGCACCATTGGCCTTTGGGAGATATGGAGTAGAATTTCGATGTGCGATCTTAAACTGTTGACACACTTCTTGCATCAAATGACTATTGAGATTGGCAGCATTGTCTGTAATAATCATCTTAGGAATTCCAAATCTACAAATGATATTGGCATGAACAAAATCTACCACAACCTTCTTTGTCACCGACTTGAAAGTTACTGCTTCCACCCACTTTGTGAAGTAGTCAATGGCTACCAAAATGAATCTATGTCCATTTGATGCCTTCGGCTCAATCGGTCCAATCACATCCATTCCCTAAGCTACGAACGGCCATGGAGCGGCCATTGCATGCAACTCAACAGGAGGAGAACGTATCAGATCGCCGTGCACCTGACATTGATGACACTTTCGAACAAACTGAATAGAATCCCTCTCCATAGTAAGCCAGTAATAACCTGCTCGAAGAATCTTCTTTGACAAGACGTGACCGTTCATATGCGACCCGCATACTCCAGAGTGTATTTCAACCATGATTGCCGAGGCTTCTTTTGCATCTACACACCTTAGAAGTCCCAGATCTGGGGTCCTCTTATACAAGATTCCCCCGCTCGAGAAAAATCCACTAGCCAAACGCCTAAGAGTCCTCTTTTGATCGTTGGTGGCATATGTTGGGTATTCTCCTGATTGAATGTACCGCTTGATATCCAAGAACCAAGGTTCTCCATCGAGCTCTTCTTCAACCACATTGCAGTAAGCATGCTGATCACGACTCTGTACATGCACTGGATCGATGTAGGCTTTGTCAGGATGTTGGAGCATTGAAGACAAAGTGGCCAAAGCATCAGCAATTTCATTACGAATCCTTGGAATGTGCCTAAATTTTACTAACATAAATCGTCGGCATAGCTCCTGCAAGCATTGTCGATACGGGATGAGCTTCAAATCTCGCGTCTCCCAATCGCCTTGAATTTGATGGACGAGTAAATCCGAATCACCCAACACCAATAATTCTTGGACTCCCATATCAACAGCTAACCTCAAACCAAGGATGCAGGCTTCATACTCTGCCATATTGTTAGTACAGTAGAATCGAAGTTGTGCTGTTACCGGGAAATGTTGTCCCGATTCAGAGACAAGAACCGCACCTATTCCGACTCCTTTCATATTGACAGCTCCATCGAAGAATAACCTCCAACCTAGATCAACATCTATAACGACTTCATCGACACACGACACTTCTTCGTCAGGAAAATATGTCTTTAATGGCTCGTACTCTTCATCGAAGGGATTCTCAGCAAGATGATCTGCCAAGGCTTGGGCTTTCATGGCGGTTCAAGTCACATATACGATGTCGAACTCGGTAAGTAAAATTTGCCACTTTGCCAATCGACCTGTCGGCATAGGCTTCTGAAAGATATACTTCAAAGGATCCATGCGGGAGATGAGATAAGTAGTATAGGATGAGAGATAGTGCTTCAACTTCTGTGCTATCCAAGTTAGGGCACAACACGTCCTTTCAAGAAGAGTATACCTGGCCTCATAAGTGGTGAACTTCTTGCTAAGATAGTAAATAGCCTGCTCTTTTTTGCCTGTGATATCATGTTGCCCCAGGACACACCCGAAAGAATTGTCCATGACTGACAAGTATAAGATCAAAGTCCTACCAGGCTCTGGGGGTACCAACACGAGCGGATTTGACAAATATATTTTGATTCGATCGAACGCTTCCTGACATTCTTCAGTCCATTTTACCACAACACTCTTTTTCAGCAACTTGAATATGGGCTCACAAGTGGTTGTAAGTTGAGCAATAAACCTGCTAATGTAGTTCAGTCTACCAAGCAAACTCATTACCTCCGTTTTATTCTTGGGCGGGGGCAAATCCTGAATGGCTTTGATTTTCGAAGGATCTAATTCAATTCCCTGACGGCTGACTACAAACCCCAACAGCTTTCCAGATGGAACTCCAAATACACATTTTGCCGGGTTGAGTTTGAGGTTATACCTGCGAAGTCTTTCAAAGAACTTTCTCAAGTCTTTTACATGTCGGCCTGACTTTTTGACTTAATAATCACATCATCCACGTAAACCTCAATCTCCTTATGCATCATGTCATGAAACATAGTGGTCATGGCTCTCATGTATGTTGCTCCAGCATTCTTCAAACCGAACGGCATCACCCGATAACAATAAGTTCCCCATGGTGTGATAAAAGATGTCTTCTCCTCGTCTTCATCATCCATAATGATCTGGTGATATCCGGCATAGCAATCCACAAAAGAGGCAACCTCGTGTTTAGCACAGTTGTCTAGCAAAATATGGATGTTGGGCAGTGGAAAATCATCTTTTGGACTTGCCCTATTCAAATCGCGGTAATCAACACACACTCGAATTTTGCCATCTTTCTTTGGTACGGGAACAACATTGGATAACCACATGGGATAGCGAGCCACTCGAATTACTTTGGCTTTAAGTTGTTTCATGATTTCCTCTTTGATTTTAATACTTACATCTGTTTTAAACTTCCTCAACTTCTGTTTGACAGGAGGGAATGCGGGATCTGTTGGCAATTTGTGAGACACTAATTCAGTGCTTAAACCAGGCATATCATCATAAGACCATGCAAAAACATCCTTATAATCCATTAACGTTTGAATCATTTCATCCTTTAGCTGGGGCAAAACATGTACACTGATTTTAGTTTCCCTAACATCTTCTTGATCCCCTAGATTTATTGGCTTAGTCTCATTCAAATTAGGATTCGGTTTGTCTTCAAATTGTTCCAACCCTTTACTTATTTCTTCTAATGCCTCTTTTTTATCATATTCCTCATCCTGCTCCATTACATCTGGATTATTTTGGATTTTAAGACCAGGCTGAAAATTCCGCATGCATGTCATGTCATTAGAATCAGCATAAAGAGAACTGTGTAAAAAGAAAAACAAACTATATTAGACACAAAACAAAAGGGACATTGCATTTCATTAAATAAAAGATAGAAGGGTTTAAACACAGACACCAATATAACATAAACAAACTAAAATCCGAATTACAACCCTGAAATAACTCGGATAAACAGAATGGAAAACAAAATAAACTACCAAAACTCCCTCCTGGTGGGGAGAGGAGTGACTTCCCAATTATTGAGCCGGACAGCTGGACCTATGAATTGCACATCTGCCATACTGGTACCTTCTCCTGCTTCAACCATATCAACTTCAATAAAAAAGTTCTGGAGGTCACCCACCCATTCAACTTCAGATTCCACATGCTTCGCGACATCGCTCTTAACAAATGACTCACTGAGTAGTGGCATTGGGCGAGGGAGTGACCATATTTCCTTCTTCCTTCCCCTGATTTTCTTCAGATCTTTAGCTGTAGGCTCAAATCCCAGACCAAACGTGCCCACGTTCTCACTCGGACATATGGGATGAACTATACCATGCAGAGATGCTCCCAAACCTTTTCCTGGTTCAAATCCGTATTTCTAAAGTTCACTCACCATCATGATAGAAGCAGAAGACAATTGCGGTCCCGGTATAGCTTGCCACTCAGGGATACGACTCACTGGCACTGTATCAAAAATTTGATAGACGAATGTCTCCTCTACGTTATTTGCTTCAATAAAGGACAAGGGAGAATCTTCGTAGACTGATAAATCTCCTTCACCATGAATAACTACTTCTTGCCTGTCATGCTCAAACTTAATCATTTGGTGCAGCGTGGATGCAACCGCCTTGGCCTTGTGGATTCAGGGCTTTCCCAATAACAGATTGTAAGAGGATTCTACGTTCAATACCTGAAACTCTATGGCAAACTCAACAAGCCCTACGGTCAACATTAGTTCTATTTCGCCAATGGAATTTGACTTTGCACCATCGAAAGCCCTAACACATACATTGTTGGGCTTGATCCTATCAGCACCAACATTCAGCCTTTGCAAAGTAGAAATAGGGCAAATATTTGCACCTGAACCTCCATCAATCATAACATGAGTGACGTAGAAATCCTCACACTTCATTGTAATGTAAAGACCCCGATTATGCCCTGTACCTTCAACAGGCAATTCATCATCAGAAAAGTTGATCCGATTGACCTCAAAGATTTTTCCCACCATTTTCTCAACCTGGTTGATTGTAATCTCCCTTGGAACATATGCTTCATTCAATACCTTCAGCAAAACATCACGATGCTCCTCGGAGTGCAACAGCAAAGATAAAAGGGAAATTTGAGCAGGGGTTTTCTTCAGCTGGTCTAATACTGAATACTCTGGCAATTTCATCTTTTTCAAAAAATCTTCGGCTTCCACCTCAGTGATAGGCTTTTTGATAGACGACGGTTCACTCACCGTTGGCTTAGACTTTCTTAAGCTTTCAGGCACGAAGCATCTTCCTGACCTGGTCAAACCTCCTACCTCATCTACATCTTGCACAACTTCTTTCCCGTGATAGGTCATCACAGTTCGCCCATAATTCCAGGGAATCCTTTTCATATCAACTATCGGAGGTTGGGTCACCGGTTTGAGGACAATAGGCGCTGCCAGTGCTCCTTTCACCGTCAAGATAGGCTAACTCAAAGCTCCCACCACTGTCAACTTAGGTTTATCCTGACTCGAATCACCATACCTTCTGGCACCTTGTACTGTGATCAGGGGCTTCTTTGTGCTTTCTCGGGATTTATCCTCCCTCATTCCTTCCTGGCTCAATGACATTGCTTTCAAAGACTCCGCTACATTCACCGATTTCTCCTCAGTGGTGTGTATCTTGACAATAGGCTTATAACCCCTCGAAGACTCTTTCCCATCATATATCAATTCTAATATATTGGCTTCAGCATGGGTTGGCAACGGATTCTGGTTAATGTTTGGACCCTCCGGGGCTTGGACCAACATCTGATTTGTGTCAATCAAATCTTGGACAGCTCTCTTTAAATGCCAGCATTTCTTAATATCATGGCCTGGCATATCAGAACAGTACGCACACCTTAAAGAATAATCAAGATTCCTTGGTGGTTGATTTGAAAGCCTTCCTTGAATTAGGCTTAAAACCTTCAACTTCCTCAACCTATCAAACAAGCTAGCATATGACTCCCCAAGAGGTGTGAATTGATTTTTGACCATTTTCTCCTGCTTATACTCGGGCCTAGGCTGAAAACTGGGTCTGGGGGGGTTTTGGTAATTTGGTGGAGCGAATGGGTGATTTTGTGAAGTTTGTGCGCGCCACTGCGGGTAAGAAGGGGTTTGGGCATATGGTTGCGCACTATATACTGGGTAAGGGGGTGGTGGAATGGAATATAAAGGATTTTGTGGAGAGTAGTAATGGTGGGGAGGGATATATGGAGCTTGGGCGTAGACTTAGGCTTGGGATTGGGGATAGGGGCGAGGTGGCCTTTTAGGATAAGTATGGGTTCCGGCTACGACAGTCGCAACATCCTCTTTCTTCCTTTTTCCTCCAAATGCGCCAGATCCACCTTGAATCGCTTGTGTGGTAGCTTTTAATACAGCAAAACTCACTATTCGAGCGGTCTTAATCCCATCCTCTATCATCTCCCCCATTTTGAGGACTTCCATAAAAGACTTTCCCATTGCCGGAAGTAAATGTTGAAAATAGGTCTCATCTTGTGCCTGAATGAAAACTTCTACCAACTTACTTTCCTTCATTGGAGGCTTTACCCTAGCGGCCTGTTCACGCCACCTTATAGCGTATTCCCTAAAACCTTCAGTGCTCTTTTTCTTCATGTTGACCAAAGATTTTTCGTCCGGAATCAAATCGATGTTGTACTGAAAATGTTGAACAAATTCAGAAGCCAAATCATCCCAACTGTTCCATTTATCGATATCCCGATCGATGAACCATTCTGAAGCCAGATCTGAAAGACTCTTGCCAAAGAAGGCCATGAGTAGTTCTTCCTTTCCTCCTGCAGCCCTCAACTGGTTGCAATAACGTCTCAAGTGTGCAACAGGATCACCGTGCCCTGCGTACTTCTCGAACTTAGGCATCTTAAAACCGGGGGGCAGGTTGATATCTGGGAACATGCACAGGTCTTTATAGGAAACACTTCTATAATCTCCGATTCCTTGCAAATTCCTCATAGCTTGCTCTAAACTCTTCAGTTTCCGGGCTATGACATCCTGTTCCTCCGTTGCGACAGGTTTCTCCGTATCAAATGGAAATACAGGCGGCTGAGTGTACCCATACGGTTCATTCAATTGCAGAGTAGGCTCCGTAGCATAATACTGACCATCTGAAACCTTCAGTGTTGGCTCACTGGAAGACCGAGGAAGCCTCATTGTGGGACGCACAACATATATGGGAGTTTCTTGTGGCGGTGGGGCCACGAATATCGGTGTGATCGGTGGCGCTGGCTGAGCAGCTGGTCTTGATTGGGGAGCTGCCAAGGGCACTCCAGAATTGCCAGGATAATAATGTCGCGGAGTGAATCCTGGCGCGTGCTCAGGTGACTCAGTAGGAGCAGATAATTATGCTTGAGAGAGCAGTGGGCAATTAGAGATATTCCCAAGACCTTCAGGGAGTGGAGGAGGAGGCATTCCGCTGGCCCATGCCCGGTGCAAATCTATCAATTGTTGCCTGAGCCTTACTACCTCATCATTGTGTTCTGAACTTTCTTCCCTGTGATCCTGATCCGGGTCAATGAGCGAATTTTCAATCTCCCTGCTAGCCATTGCGAGCTTTGCTTTGGATCTAGTGAAGTATGGGTGACTAGCCAGAGTGCTGCAAACCTACCACTTTTATCTGAAAGAACATGCTCATCAAAGACGACATCCGTTAGGATTAGGGTATACCAAAAGCATGGGAATCACATTGGTAAAATTGCCCTAAGTTCATGTTCATTTCTACCAACTTTTGAGGGTAGCGAGGTCATTTCAACATCATCCCGATTTTTATTTACACACTTTTTTTTTATCTACACCTATTACTATTTTTTATCAATATCTGCTCTTTTCCTCACGTTATATACCTTTATTTTATCATTCTTTATGGATTTTGTTTTCCTTAAAAGAGGAAAAATAATGAAAAACAACGAAACAAAATGATTAGATCGAACCCAAAAGTAGGCTGCCTACGTATCATGTTGTACATGAATCAGATCTTGCGTAGTTCGGGCAGCTTATGCATAAACATTACACAATTGAAGGTTTTTTTTTTTTCACGAAATACGAAAATAAGTAAACAAAAGAAAGACGTAACATCCTAACATTTCGATGAAAGATAGCAAAACATACAAAGAATTTAGGACCACTTTAAAACTAAACAACAAATACAAAAAAAACACTTTAAACCCCTAACGATATGCGTGCAATAAATACCCGAATATCAAAAACAACTTAACTCCGACTTAACACAGACACCAACCTACAATGACAGAAACATAAAAGACTCAAACTACATAAAGATAAGACATGTTCTTTCAAACTGGTGCTCTGTGTGATGTCCCCGGCTGAGATGAACCCATCTGTGAAGTCCCCATTTTTTCACTTAGACTTTGCAACATGTCCTGCAATGACATTTTGATACTCGGAAACAAATTTCTTGCCTGTATCCCCGCCTCTTGGAGAGTACACCCGCAAAGGTTTCTCTGACACCCATCCACAGTTGTGATCAAACGCGACAACTGAACTCTCAAAAACTCCACCTTGACACCCGGATCTTCCTGCTCATCATCTTCTACCATGATTGCTTCCCGTATTCGCCCTCTAAGTTGGACTGGTAAGGGTCTACTAATACCACGGGGCAGAGATTGTAGCCAGATTTCATAGTTTTGAGTGCATCCTGGATTTTCCTCGAAAGTATCGACACCCAACTTTATCGCGTTATTCCAGAATTGCTCATATTTGCTTTCCCCTACGGCTTGGTCTTTAAAGTACTCTACATCCTTTAGAAGGTTCATTATTGGGGGGACGTCTTGCATTCTACCCAACTGACGCATCACCCTTCTTGGACTGTAAGGCCTAGTGCAGTTAAGTCCTATCAAAACTAGAAAGAGTTTCATTTGAGATCCAATCAAGATTTTCTTAGGACAAAACCACATATAGCACCAAAGAATGTTGTTTGGAGTTCTTGATCCGAGAAATTCGATCCAAGAATCGACTCCAATAGGAAAAGAAAATTTGTCAAAACGCATTCTTTCTTGCATGGCTTGCACTCGATCATTCAGACAACGGTCGATCACATCTGCTCTAATCAAAGAAGGCGTATGCAAGTGCTCCATCATCCACAACTGCAATATGAGATTACTCCCCTCAAAAAATCATACCCCTCCTTTTACTTCAGTTAAAGCCTTATATATTTCTGTTAGGATCATTGGTACAATGGTGACCTCATCTTTTTTCTTGAATAAAGCTATCACCACTGATTGTAGACGAGTATTGATACACCTCTCATCTAACGGAAACACTAAGATACCCAACAAAGCCAGACAGAAAACCTCCAGACGACGTTGTTCCCAGATTTTTTTGGTAGTACAGAATTCATCCCAAAAACAGTCGAAACCCTCTAAAGACCCAAATCTAGCAAACAAATAGTCCAAGGAAATCCAAGATTGTTTGAGACATCCCAGATGCTTGTTATCTTTTAATCCATAGAGTCGAAGGAATTTCTTACGAGTATGATTGCGGGCTAAAATCATCTGCTGGTCCATGTAAGTCAACCGAAACAAACAAGATATTTCTGCCAGGGTAGGAGTCAATTCACAACTTCCGAACCTAAACACCAAATTATTTGGATCCCAGAAAGTCAACGCAGCTTCTATTAAATCCGGACGAGGCGTGAGATCCATGAGTGTTACAAGATTGCCTAACACTTTCCTCACTTCGTGTTTTTCGGAGTAATTGAACGTGCCCCACCACTTGATCAACTTTTTGGGTACCTTGACAACCATAAGGACTCTAGACTTTGTGGACAGGTCCATCCTGTAGTAGCAGATAAGAAATTGTCTCAAAATTTGATAAGAGCAAAAGGTTCCCAACCAACGGGAATTTGATGCGGACATACGTCGATGGGACAGACCGCTTCATGACTCCAAATCGCCGAATAGTAATGCTGAATAAAATCAGCCTACTTGGCTAACAACTCTAGGTTACGGAGTAAAAGACCTAGCCTAAGACTAAGACGAAGACCAAAATAAAGGTTACCGGGCCCACCGAGGGTTGCCTACGTATCCCGCCCCGAGGGACGGAAATCAGGTATGCGTAGTTCGTCCAGATTGGACAATTAACAATTAACTAATAAATTGACCCTAACTTGAGAGACACAACAAAAAACAAACGAAAAAACTATTTTTGGATTTTTCAATTAGACACTTTAACTAAGACTGACACCATCCATTATGGAAAAAAATCTTTTTGGTATTTTTGCTTTTGACAAATACGTAGAAAAAACTTTTTTTTTTTTTTGAATTTACGGTACTTTGAGGAGACAAAATGCAAAAAATGTAAAAAAAATCTTTGTGAGTTTTTGGATCGTGAAGAACAAAAGCCATAAAGAATTCTAAAATAAACTACGACATTCCTTTTGATTCATTCTTTTCGACTCACTTTTTTTCCTCTTTTTTTTTTCTTTTTTTTTTTTTTCACACTTTACTTCTAACACATGTTTTCCCCAAATCGGTCCGTCAAATGACCACGTTACCCTCAAATATGCAACAGTTAGCACATAGGGATGCTTTAAAGGCGAGTCTCCTACAAAGGACCGTGTAGGCCCCGCTAGGTCTCAATAAGATGCACATAAGAATGACCTAAAGGCTGACCTACGTTGTGGTTTACTAACAAGGCCGTTCGGGGGAGCATATGGTCGATAGTGGCTGCTTTGCTTTCCACCTACTCCATACATCCAACGGCTCCCCCCCTAAAATAAAGGTGACTCAACTAGATTTCGTGCGCACGACGTGCGCTCCGAGACTTGTTGCAGAAAGAAGGCCGGGGGGATGGACTCATGATGACAGATATAAAACGGTAACACATAGGATAAATACTATAAACAAAGAGCACGAAAACGCACAAAAGTGAAAACAATAACAAAACAATAATCACAAACAATGCTTATACACTCGTAATGCCAAACAAAGCCGATACGACTCAAAAAATAAGCTCGAATTCTGAAATGTCCCCAGCAGAGTCGCCAGAGCTGTCACACCTCTTTTTCTACGCGTACTCCAAAAACATGGAATATTTTTATAGTTCGAAAGGGTTTTATTATTCAAGTGACAAGAAATAAAATTTTATTTCGAAAAAGGATTATTTGCATTTTTATTCAGAGTCGCCACTTGGCATAGATCGGGTGTGCCAAGTCACCTTTGGAAATCCCTTTTCAAAATATTTTGACTCTTAAAACTGGTTTGCGAATAGAGATTCCAACTAAGGAATTCTGTTGACCGAGGGGAAGGTGTTAGGCACCCCTCGATCCCGTGGTTTGACCACGGTCGCTTGATGGAGAGTATCGGCTAGTTAGACACTACGAATGTATAAACCACACAAAGAAAAACATACAAACCAATCAATCAAACAATCAAACAAATCCAGAATTATAGTGTTCAGTCCAATTATACAGTCCAAAATAAATAAATAAAAATGCGAAAATAAATCATATCCAACCTACACTAATCCTAACTACGCTCCCCTGCTTTACCCGATGCCTCGGGCCTTCGTCACAAACATCTTCCTCCAACATAGTACGTCGAGGCATTCCCCGGTGAATAAATACAATGTGTCTCGGGGCATTCCCCGGCTAAATGAATACATTTAAATTAAATACGATAAACTAGAAAGAAAAATTCACACGCACATTCCAACATTCAATCAAAACAACAGGTTCTAAAATTTGCCAACCCGAACCTATATTGCCTATCCGGCTCGACCTATCATGATTCTATCACATTCAAACATCATCAGTGAATCAAAATTTATTCAAATTTACTTTTATCGAGACCAATTCGTTCCCACATTCATTCTCAAAATAATTGATCAATTCTTCGACTACTAATCCAAGTTTCCACATCCAAATCCAACATCAACCAACACAAAAATGAGGATTCAAATATGTCAAACAACAAATCATTCGCATTCATATAAAAATTAAAGGGAGAGAAGATAGAATTGGACCTCAATAGCACGCTGTGTCGATAATAAGGAAATTCGAAGACCAAAATACTCGATCGGAGATCCTCACAACGAACCAACCAAACTCGGTATTAAAATAATAACCGGACAGCTCCAAAATCCACGAACAACAAAAAAAAAAGAACTTTACTATACGACACCCGCAACCGAGAACGACAACACAATTCGATAAAGACGAATCGAGATCCACTATCGACGATGAATCCACGAAATAAACGAAACCAAGATTAACCAACAAACAACAGAAAATCAAAAACCAAACAGATCGAGGCGGTGAGCTCACGGTGAAGGAAGAACGGCGGCAACGTCTGTTCTCCGACGGCGGCGCCGGTCAGTTCCGGTTGTTTCGCCGGACGTTTCGCCAGAACTGAGCTACGACTTTTGGTGACGGTGAACGGCGACGGGTGTGACGAGCTGGTCGCGGTTTGGTCGAAAAGCCGCCGGCGGAATCTGGTGACTGAGATCTGGTCGGATCTCGGATCGGCGCACCGCGGCCGGAGCTGGTCGGATCTGACCGACGCGCCGCAGCTGTAGGAGCTCGGGTCCGGTCGGGTGACGCTGAGAACGGTGTCGGAGACCCACCCGCCGGCGCTGCTGTTTCTCTCTCTTTTTTTTTTTTTTTTTTTTTTTTTAGGGAGTGAGAGATGGTAGAGAGGAGGAAAAGATGGTGGTATTGTGGTGGTCGGAGCTCCGGTCGGTCACCGACGACGTTTAGAGAGAGAGTGTATGTATAGAGAGAGAGAAAGTTTAGAGAGAGAGAGTCTAGATTTTTTTTGGATTTTTCTTTCCTTTTCTCTTTGGTGTATGTGGGTGGGTATATATATTTTTTGAGGCTTTCTTTCTTGACAAGAAAAAGAGAGTGAGGGGTGGGGTAACGTGGGGTAGGGGGTAGTGGTGAGGTGTTATGTTTTTATTGGGTGGGTGGTTAGGATAAGATAGGTTTAGTTATTTTTGTCATTTTGTGGAGGGATTATCACACGGGTGAGGGTACACGGTAGGATAGGGTAAACAATAGGTAAAACGATATCAGGGAGGGACGAAATTAGGTGTCTACACAAGGTGGTTGTTGCCTATGGTGGTATTCCTATAAACCAACATGAGCTATATTTTATTTTGTTTATTTGGTACTTCAGTCTTAATTTATTATGTTTTGCTGTCATCCGTCATTTTTTAAAAAAATTTAGATCATTAGGTGGTAGGTTTTCTTCCTTATTCAATGTTAGCTTCTGTAATAATATTTTTGTAATAAATTAAAGTGAACAAGTATACTATGATATGACATTTGTGTTTTTGTTGCTATTTTTATTTCGTGGCATAGTAGAACATTCCAGTTTACTTGTTGGTGCTGCACTTTGTCGAGTCTATATTGTGTGGTATAATCTCTAACAAACATTTATTATCCCTCTCAAGCCACATTCATTCATAATGTTTTTTGCAAAACGACTAACTATAGATCAGTTGGATTGATTCTGACGTTTTGATATTTGGATATCTTATGCCACCAGAGGGGTTCATGCTCTAAGTAAGTTGTTAATTAGTCAAGATCAAACTGAAACTTGTCTGCGTTTTGTCACTTTTTATAACCTTGTTTGTTAAGTTTTTAGATAAGGATCTTGTTTCTCAAGTGAGTAGATTCTTTTTATTGTACTGACCTTGAATCAGAGACTTTACAAGTCTCAAAAAAGATTATACTAAGTGTGACATTGTCCTTCACTTCACTAACATTTGACGCACATGAACAGATTCATGCGAAATGATACTTTTCATGCAATGATAGCTATAAATGAAAATGATTTGGAGATTGTTGGCTGGTTCTTGTTTAGTTTATGGGTGCATTTAAGGAATGTGTGTGGTGCGAGTGAGTGGGTGAGTGACTGAGAAGAGAATGTGAGAGAAATAGAGAGGATTATCCATCAGTTTTATTCTTTTTGAGTAATTTGTGAAATAGATTCTAATTTTAGATCCTCTTATGAAAATATGGAGTAGATTTATAAGAAGGAAATTCATGATCAGAATGGAATTTCCTGGAATTACTCCCAAATCAATTGGCAACGGTAGTGTGAGTATGTCAATAAATTAGAATTAAAGAGGCAAAAGGTCTCTAACTAACTCTAAGAGTAAGATTAGAAATTGTACTTATTACTAGTAAAGAATTATAATGACTCATAAATGTGAGTTCAACTGTCATGAGTTAATGTTAGGAATATTTCATAGAAGATTATTTTTGAGATAATACTATCCTATTTTTTTAACAGATTATGAAGAAAAAAAAATTCACTGAAATGTCATGATTCATGACAAGTGTCGGCACTCGGCCGATTGTTAGATACAAAAGCAGTCACATGTATTATAAATGTGTAGCCTTGGCCTTGGACGAAGTCAGGAGGATGAATTAGGGACATTTGAGTCTGAAATCCAATAAGTAACGTCAGTAGAAGTGTAAGGGTTTTAATTGAGTGTTAAGGCAACAATCAACTTGTGATGGTGCATAAGTCGAAGTTGAAGTTTAGGCAAAATTATTGTGATAAAAAGTGAGGGTCTTTTGTATTATTTTGAGTTAATATAAAGGTTGGAGTTTCTTTTGTTTATGTCTCGAAAAATATTCTAAGTCAAAACAGAAGGCATTATAAAAAAATAGACAGACTTGACTGCATGTAGCCTGAGTCATGCAAGCCGACTTGACTGTGTTATCATAAATTGGAGCTTAAATTAGTTGGAGTTAGTTGAAGTCCAAATTAGTTGATTTTAAAAGTTAGTTAGGAAACAGTGCAGCTACAGTAGTCTGTTTCCAGAAATTAGTTAGTATTGATTAGTTGGGTCGGTTATCAAATAACTGCTTCATTAGATAGCTTTAATCATTTATGTTACATCATTGTCTATAAATACTCATTGTAATAGAAGGATGTTAAAATTGCAATTTTTTCCTCCTAAAATTTTATTTCTTCTCTTTTTCTAAAATTCTCTAATTTCTCTTAATTGTATCCTCGAATCTCTATTCCTGGACAATCTTTCGATCCTCGAATCCTTGAGATTCTTGAAATTAACATTGGTATTAGAGCCACTCATTGTGATGCCCTAGGTGTTGGCCACTAAAAACTCTTGAGTTTTTGAACTCACTGTTCTGACTACGACTCACCCTACAAGTCATAATGTGTCATTGCAGGTCATAGGACCTCAATCGTAGGGTATCCAGTAAAGGTAGCCTAAGTTACTGTACTAATTACGAGTGGCTCCTAATGAGTCGTAAAGACTCTAAACAAGTTGTATGGCCTTATCAGTAGCCAAACCAGTGTGTGCCCCAAGTGTTTCTGTCTTGACTACGACTTGGACCCTACAAGTCGTAAGGTCACGTGACGAGTCGTATGGTGTGAATCGTAAGGTCATCAAATAAGGGTCTTTCAGTTACTATCTTGACTGCGACTCGTGGTGACGAGCCGTAACGTGTCCCTGTGAGTCGTATAGTGACTCGTAGTCACTAGCGATAATTATTCAGCTTTTAATAAAGGGCACTTTGGACATTTTCTTTTTTCCCCAAATAACGACCCACGATTTAAAACCCCTTTAGTGTGTTAGCACTCCAAAATAAATTGAAATAACTTCTCAATCTCTCTCAAATTCACTCAAACAAGATACTTCGCGTTTCCAAGAAGTTGATTAATTAGAGCTCCCAAGGACAAATTCTCTCCATAACTCTTGATATTTCAGGCATGTTACTCGAGAAAATTGAAGGAAAGGTGTCATGTAAGTTCTGACTCTTGAAAGAAGGATTGGTGACATTGACCAACTTAAAGGATCAAACATAATTAGAAAAGTTGATTAAGTTAATTGTGGACTTAATTAATATTTTTTAAAACTTTCTAATCTTTTTAAAATACAAATCAACCCATACCCACAAAACTCCTCTCTCTCTGCAAATCAATCGTCTCTCCTCTCTTTCTCTCGATAGTTTTTCTCTCTAACTTCTCCCAACCAACAACTTTTCAAATTTCTCCGTTCAATTTTCTGCAACTTCAACCTCTGGCGACAAATAGTTTTGAGTTCTTGCCCGTTTTTTTTTTACTTGCAACCGTCAGTCGACGTGACAACATTTTCCTGCGACATCAACTTTGAGTTCTTCATTGTTTCTTTTCGATTTTTATAGGTAAAAAATTAGGGTTTTTTAGTTATGATGAAAATGAGGAACTTGAGTTAACTTCTCTTCTAGTATGAGTTAACAATTTTAATAGTTATTGCTTAAATTTACAATGGGGACTCAAGAATACCCTAATTTAGTGGTATTTCTTTTCTTCTCCTTTCGGAGTGAAATATAATTTTTTTATTGTTACTGTAGTTCTTGTTGTAAAACATTGCTGTAAAAATAGAGAGAGTTGAATTTTAATTTTTTCAGAGACATCTTTGTGACCAAATCTAACAAACAACTGTTGATTTGTTGGTGTTTGTTATTTTTTTGGATGTTTTTTGTTATTTGTGTTTGTACAATATTGGTGTTGTTGTTAAATATTGATGTTCTTAGTGTGTGATACTTAGGTGAGTTTAGTAAGTAAAATTATAATTTTTATTTGAATTTCTCATTTAGGTGTATCTGCTACTGCGGTTTTTTCAACAATGGATAAAACATGTAACGTGAATCCAACAGATGAGTAATCCGTTGCAACATATGACTCATTTGTTGCAATAGATGAGTCATATGTTGCAACAACAAGTGGGTAATCTATTGCAACAGATAAGTCATATGTTGCAACAGATTACTCATCTGTTAACCAGATGAGTCATATCTTACAACAGATTACTCATCTGTTGGATTCGTATTATAGACAGATGAATCATCTGTTGCAATAGATTGCTCACTTGTTGCAACAGATAACTCATATGTTGGATTCATGTTACAGGTTCTATCTATTATAGCAGTAGCAGATACACCAAATAAGAAATTCAATAAAAATCATAATTTCACTTACAAAATCACTTATGAAATAATGTCCAAGTGATATATGAATAAAATTTAACCTAAAAAACTTTCAAAAATTTCAACAGAGGCACAACGAACAAGTGAAACATATTAAAAATTTCATGAAACGGGTAAAGAAGACAAAAATAGTATACCATACATCAAATGCAAAAGGATCAAGGGGACAAATATTTGAGTTCTCTTAAAAACGTTTTAAGTTTCATAGTATTTTAATTGCTTTCTAATAGATGACCCATCTGTTACAATAGATTTTCTATTTTTTGCAACATGTTAGTCATCTGTTGATTCAAATTAAACAATTATTAGTAATACTAAATTGATTTAACTAAAATTAAAGACAAGTCTTTAAGATAATGGGACAAACATTTTAGTTCTCCTAAAAACGTTTGAGTTCCCTAGTATTTTAATTATTTTCCAACAGATGACCTATTTATTGCAATAAGTTAGTCATCTATTGCAACAGATGTTTATAACAAGTTAGTCATTTGTTGATTCAAATTAAGCAATTATTAGTAATAACTAAATTGATTTAATTAAAATTGAAGACAAGTCTTTAAGACAAGACCTTAGACAAGGGGACAAACATTTGAGTTCTTCTAAAAATATTTGAGCTTTAGTATTTTAAATTGTTTTCCAACATATATCCTATATATTTGATAATTTCCAACAGATAAGTCATATGTTGCATCAACTTAGTCATATGTCGCTATAGATGTCTATATCTGTTTGATAATTTTTAATAGTCAGTTATTGCAACAGGTTAGTCATTTATTGCAATAGATGTCTATATATATTTGGTCATTTTCAATAGATGTCTTTATCTGTTTGGTCATTTCCAACAGATTACTCATCTGTTGCAAAATGTTAGTCATTTATTGGTTTAAATTAAGTCATTATTAGTAATAACTAAATTGATTTAACTAAAATTAAATATTAATTAATAAGTTCAATTACAGTTTTAATTAATCTCATGGTAATTATATAATCAACTAAGTGTGTTTGTCTTGAGTAGAGTGATCTATTGACTAATTTTATTTGAAATGATTCAAACTAAGCCATCATTAGAAATAACTATATTGATTTAACTAAAATTAAAGATGAATTGATAAGTTCACTTACAATTTCAATTAATCTCATAGTAATTACATGATCAACTAAGTGTATTCGTCTCGATAAGTGTGATCAATTGACCAATTTGATTTGAAACAATTCAAATTAAGCCTTTATTTGTAATAACTAAAAATATAAGTTGTTGGTCTTGGTAAAAATGGTGTATTGATAAATGGTGCTTTGTTATTATTTCTATTGAATAAATCTTCCTGCTGATTTATTTTTTCCAACATATGAACCATCTATTGCAATAGATGGGCATGGGCCATCTGTTGCAACAGATGGACCATATGTTGTAAAAACGAATCAATTATTCCAACAGATGAGTTATATGTTGCAACAGAAGGGTCATCTGTTGCAACAGATGGACCATATGTTGCAACAGATAAATCATTTATTGGAAGAAGTCAAGGGTCACGACTTTTAGATTATTTTATTAAAAAAATGATTCATAAATAAATAATATAAAAAGATATGATAAGCACAATTTTGTATTTAAATCTATTTTTTAAATTTAAATAATCGAAAAGTCACCAAGTTCGATTTAATTGAGAGATATAATTATTAAAAAAGAGGTTAGCGGTCGTGATTTTTTGCCTAACACACTACGCTACTCACTCATTCAATTTCTTATAAATAGGTCTTTTCAGCTCTATCTCTTGCATGTTGTCTTGCATAAAAACGACATTACATTTTCAACCACTTCTCTTTCAAGAGGAAATTTCTTGTTTGTCCATTGAGGTATGTTTTATTTTCTTGTTCTAACATGAAAATTATTAACATGCATCTATTTTCTAGTTAAGTTTCATATTTTTTGTTAGACTACTAGTTGGTAGTATATGCGGTTTAGTGTTTACGTTATTTGTTCATGCATGTTCTAGATATGGCTGATACGATTTGGTACATGGTGATTCTGCTTAATACCGTGCAGGAACTTGAAAGACTGGTTCATGAACTCCAGTAAGAGTTGGGCGCCTCTGTTATCTGTTGCAGGAGAAAGTTTCACAGATGACCAGTTGAACATAGAGAGTACTAACAAAAAACAGATATGGTAAAGCCTGAAATGATAACTTATGAGTATGTTGTTTTTCGCTTAAAAGTAGCACAAAGCACTAAGGTAAATGGTATGAAATTTTAGATTCTGATCCTGCAATGATTTCCTTAGTCATGCATGAGCTGACAATAAATTGAGGTTCTATTATAAGAGAAGGCCATTTGAAGCCCATTTGAAATTGAAGTTAGAAAACTGTTTATTTGAGAAACACTTTTATAAAATAGCTTTTTAGAAAAGTGCTTTTTAAAAATAATAATTTATGTTTGATAAATTCATTTGAAAAAGTGCTTTTGATAAACAAATTGTGTTTGAATATTTTTTTTTTTCAAGAAGTGTTTTTTGAGACAGAAGACCAAGAATTTTGGACATGTATCATTAGACTTTTACTACTAAAATCAATTTATAGAGAAAATTTATTTAAATATCTATTATAATATTTTTAATTAAACTTTTATTTTTATTTAATTAAAATATATGTACTCTAAAATTTTCAATCAATATTTATATACATAAATTCATTAAAAAAATATTAAATAATGATATATTACTTAAATAATTTAAATATTAATTAAAAATATTAAACAAAAATAAATATAAAAATTATCCCATAAATTAAATCACTACATATGAAAAAATTAACGATAAAAATAATTAGTCTATCATACATCATCATAAACACTCTTAACGATTTTATCCTTATTTTATGATACGAGAATAATCACGGAAATAGACTTATGTGGGTGTGAATTGAAAGCAACCAAGTGTATGTGCAAGAGAAGTGTAATTAAAGGCCCAAATACACACCAAAACTGCCCACTCCATACACTAGAGGGGCAACCCATTCTTGAAGGGCCTTTTTGGTCATTTTAACTTCTATTTGTTTTGTAATATGTAAGGAACATGTTAGGGTTTATTCACTTAGTTTTTGAATGTTGAAAATGGTAGAACACACTTGAAACCCTCAAGTTCTCTCTCTTGTGAGGCATGGTCGAAACTAGGTTACAACATTAGGGTGGAATCTCTTTTGTTGTTTGTTTGCTTGGAACTTGGGGTGCTTGAAGGATTGAGGTCCTCTCTTTTGTCTCTTTGAAGAGTGTAGGTGTTCCTACTATCATCATTAAGGGTCTTTGTGTGTCTCTACACTTAGGTTCCTAGTCATTATAGTAGTTTATGTCTCACTATCTATCCCTTTGTCTTTTGTAATCTTGTAACGTTATATCTTATTGTTGTGGAATCTGAATCTGGTTATTCTTATTGTCATTTTTTTCATCTCATTATTGTTGTGTTGTTGGCTGTTTTTGGGTGTCAAATACACCCTTGTTTCTTGTATTCTTGTTATACTTGTCGAATCCGAGTGAGGTCCAATTTTGGTCCACGGTTTTTCTTGAATTTGTGGACTGTTTGGGGTATATTTTGTGCTTTCCTTGTTTGTATTGTATCATTTGGTATCAAATTCATCTTTGGTGTTGTTCTTACAATACCAATCTTGGGCTTTCTTGCTAGGAAAAAAAATTGGTGTTCTTGTTGTTCTTGGCCTTGAAAGTGTTGTTCTTGTTGTTCATCTTGGCCGAGGTTGCGTGTAGCGTCTAGATCTAGTAGTCCTTTGGTGTGTATTGTTCTTTCTTTTGTTAGTTTCGTGATTCACTAGCACTAAAAGGTGTCTAGATCTATATTTGAGCTTGAACTTGTTAAAGTTGTGTTGTGAACAAGGACCTAGGGCGAGAATTTGTGACTTGTTGTGGCCGGTTGGGTCTTGAATTCGTGAATATTGTTGTTGTTCTTGAAGGATTGTTGTGGTGTTCATCTTGTTCTTCATATCATCTTACAACTTAAGACAACCAAAAGTGTACTATAGATTCAAAAGGGTGAACCTACAAGTTGTAAAGTTGTTTGTGAGAAGACTTGAGCCATCACTTCCTTAACTTGACATCTACTTTTCAACCACTTTTCCTTGTTTCAAGGGACCTGGTTTTGTGGGAATTGTACAAAATCAAGTGTTGTCTTTTGAAGATCAGACTTAAAGAGATTCAAGACATATATTTTCCCTCCAAAACCAATTATTTCCATTACATAGTAACTAAAGTTTGTAAACTTCAACTAGTGACTAATTGTGGGGCCGTGACCAATGGTGTGCTGCCACGTCACCCAAGTTACTGTTCACACAAAAATTTTAAGCTCAAATTGTGATCTTTTAGTTTCATTTTGTTGTCTCATTAGTTTCATTTATTGATTCCAATACTAACTTACAACTAGTGACAATTTACTAGATTGTGAGTTGGTTTTGAAACTATTTTTTTTGTGTTTACGTTCCTTTGTATGTTTTTATTCTTTTGAGTCATTGTACACACTCGGTTCACCTCTCAACGTCTCACGAATTACAAGCAAACTTACAACAATTGTGAGATCAAAAGTGAGAAAATCCAAGGGACAAAGGATTAAAGAGAGAGTGTGAGGACCATTCTTTGAACAACTAACTTGTTTATTATTTTGTAGGTAACTTCTTGGATACAATGGAAAACAATGTTCTTGGTGCTATATTGAAAAGATTTGAAACTATCAACCGAGGAATGGAAAGTATGCTCACGACTATGTTCTCAATCCGAGGAGAGATGTCTATTATGAATGAGAGGTTGGATCGAATGGAGAGTCTAAGGAACTCTCGTGTTTCTACCCCTCGACTCCATGTTTCCTTAAGTGGTCATAACTAAAACCCTTCCATCACCATTGCCCTCGAGACTTTACCTAAAAAAATCAACCCTCCAAGTTTACCACAAAATGCCATGAGCCAAGTTACTAATTACCCTCAAAATCGAGAACAAGGTATATCACTTCTCCCGCAAGTTGATCAAGTCCCACAAGAAGGACTTGGAGGCCCATACCCTCTCATCCAAGCTCCACATTACCAAAATATCCCCCTTAACTGAAACTCCACTTCCCTAAAACTGATATGTCCATATAGAGGAGTATGGAAGAAAGGGACACGAAGTATATGGAGTCTAGATGATGCTTATATGATGGAAGGATACTTGAGTCGGATAAGATTGAAGCCAAGTCTCAAGATAAAGAGGAAGTCGAGTTTCAAAATGAATATATTGGCCGAGACTTGTTCATATTGAGCTCTCGAGTTCTTCATATTTTGCGGACTATTTTGAGTATTTTTTTTTAACTGGACAATTAAACGAAGTGAAGCTGTGAATTTGTGGGCAAATTCTTCTCAAGATGAAGAGGATGATATGAGAATAATCATGAAAATAGACTTATGTGGGTGTAAATTGAAAGAAACCAAGTGTATGTGCAAGAGAAGTGTAATTAAAGCCCAAATACACACCAAAACCGTCCACTCCATACACTAGAGGGGCAGCCCATTCTTGAAGGGCCTTTTTGATCATTTTAACTTCTATTTATTTTGTAATATATAAGGAACATGTTAGGGTTTATTAACTTAGTTTTTGAATGTTGAAAATGGTAGAACACACTTGAAACCCTCAAGTTCTCTCTCTTGTGAGGCATGGCCGAAACTAGGTTACAACATTAGGGTGGAATCTCTTTTGTTATTTGTTTGCTTGGAACTTGAGGTGCTTGAAGGATTGAGGTCCTCTCTTGTGTCTTTTTGGAGAGTGCAGGTGTTCCTACTATCATCATTAAGGGTCTTTGTGTGTCATCTACACTTAGGTTCCTAGTCATTATAGTAGTTTATGTCTCACTATCTATCCCTTTGTCTTTTGTAATCTTGTAACGTTATATCTTGTTGTTGTGGAATTCGAATCTGGTTATTCTTATTGTCATCTTGTTCATCTCGTTATTGTTGTGTTGTTGGCTGTTTTTGGGTGTCAAATACACCCTTGTTTCTTGTATTCTTGTTATACTTGTCGAATCCGAGTGAGGTCCAATTTTGGTCCACGGTTTTTCTTGAATTTGTGGACTGTTTGGGGTATATTTTGTGTTTTCCTTTATTTGTCTTGTATCACTTGTGGCGTATCAGACTTAGACACTTCAACCCTTGCGGCATACTTGGGTTGGGGGCTTCCCCGCCGAGTCAGTGGCAGATTTCATATAGCCCGTGGAATATCAGACTTGTAGGGGAGTGCCAACTAACTCAGAAGTAATACAAAGATCAGAAATTGCATTGACAGAAAAGTTTTATGATTATAAAAAATGCCCATGTGTTTTGAAATGATATATTTCATGATGATTATGACAATCTCTCAACTATTTTATTTATATATAAGCTTCATTTTGGATTTCTTAGCGTACCAGTACATTTGTATTGTCCCCCCTTCCTCTCAGGGTCTAAAGCTCAGTTCAGAGGTCCTGCTAGGCCGTAGAGTTTTCAGATAGCAGTGATGTGTGCAGTTGGTGAGCCTTCTTTATTCCAAAAAGCCTATGTCTTTCAGATTATGTTATTTATTTTGGTTTAGGTCCACTGGGGGCCTTGTCCCAGTTTTCAGATAGTTGTTAGATTTTCATATAGCAGAGATTTCACAGACTATTCCAGATGTTGTTTAGTTGAATTCGGATTTCATTCCTTATTATTAAACTTAATCCAGAGTATGACCACATTTCCGTATTAGATCAAAATTCCGCATTTTTTTTATTACATGAATGTTGTGCATGACTACCAGACAGAGTAGGACGTCCGGGACTTCATGGTTCGGAATGTCCGTCACGGCCAGGCCCTAGTTCGGGTCATGAAAAAGCCTCATTTCTAAATGGGCTAAAAAAATTTAGCCCAACCCCACTTAATTAAAGGGTTGGATGAGCCGGCCTCATGGGTCAAGTCTATATTGACAGCTCTAACCATTAGTGTAGGTCTTGGAAAAGCCATTAGTGTAGGGCTTGGAAAAGTCACTATTAATATTTGCTTAGAAACAATGGTTGTAATGTGGAGTTGATTCTCTTAGCGGTCACCGTAAGAAGATTGGTGATTGTTGTAGCGAGTTTAAGGGTCTTATCATTTAATACACGGTTTGATTCTTTTTTCTTTGTAACTTCTTATGTCATCTTATCTATCCCTTTATCTTATTCCATTTGTGTGTTTGTGTCTTATCTTCTTATTCTCGGATTCTTTGTGTTGCTGCCCGTGCTTGTTTTGTATCTTGTTCTTAGTTTTCTCTTGTTGTTCTGGGCTGGTTTGTGTTTATTATAGTGTCCCTTATCATTTGGTATTAGAGCAAGGATTGATTTTGTTCCTACGGAATCGATCTTGGGATTGTTAACTCGAAAATCACAAAAAAAATGTGTTGAAAAATCAAAATCCAAAAAGAAACATTCTGTTCCATTTATGGTGTCTAGGCCAAAAATTTTATCTTATTTTTAGGAGATTTTTATTTATTTTGTTTGTTTCTAGTGTTAGCCCCTTCTTCACTAACACTAAAAGAGTCAAGATCCGAATTTTGAGTCACTTCTGAGTTGTTGTTGAACTTTGAGGGTTGCTGTTTTTTGAGGATTGATGGCTTGAAAGTGTGTTGTTGATGTTTGTTGTTGAGGATGTGGGTTTGAAACGTGTTGTTGTTGTTATGGAATTCAACGAGAGCTAAAAGAAACAAAAATCATTCAATTTGGACCTCATTGGGTTGGTTTCCATTCTTGAATGTTCTTGTTGTTCTTCATGTATTGTTTACCAAGAACATTCAAAAGGAAGTGGTTTGATCTAAAAGGGTGAAGAAAGTTGTGTGATTTTGTGTTTGTCTTGAAAGACACAATCCCAAGACATCTAAAAAGGAAAGGGGACAAAGGGGTTTTCAAAAGTCTTGTTTACCAAAAGGGAGTAAGAGTTTATTCCAAGACTAACAAAAGAGGAAAGAGCCAACAACCTTTCAAAAAGGTGTCTTGCCAAAAGGGTGCAAAGAAGTCAAACTTTTTTGAAATTAAAAAAAAAAAAAAAAAGGCTCCAAGTCTTGTTGTTTCCCTCCCAAAGCTGATTTTCACCATTCCAAATTAAAATTTGACCAATCCAAGTTGCAAACTGCCACATCACCAAAGTGCCACGTCATCACCCTCCAAAACAAACTTAGGCTCAAAATTTCAGATTTCTAAGTTTCTTTTCTTTATTTCCTTAGTTTCATTTCTTGAGTCTAGTACTAATTAACAACCAGTAATCACCTACTAGATTGTGAATTAGTTGTTTGAGTCCATTTTTTTTTCGTATTTTCGTTCTTTCTGTGCTTTTCTCATTTTGATTCGTTGAACTTCTTTGTTTCAAGTTCGTAAGTAGAATTTTCTATTTTGTATGTTGAGTCGATCGAACAAGAATCTATTTCGACCGCTAAGTAGTGATTGACACCTTATTGACTACCGAAATATAAGCAACTTTCAATATTCGCCGCTCCGATTGTGAGAATCACAAAGGTGAGTGTATACGAGTATTGGAGAGGATCTTTAACTACTAATCTTGTTTGTTCTTTTTGTAGATTTAAAAGGTGATATAAGGGGAGCATGTCTTATAAGGGGAACATGTCTTCGATAGCCGGGGATTATTGTGACTACAACATGGGAGACTATGATTGTAGTGAGGGATTTTATGGCTACGAAGTTGAGGGAGATTGTGGGGGCTATGAAAATAGTCATGATCAAAACTTGGGCAGATTTGAGGGTCACGGTTTTAGGGAGAAAATGAGGAGAATGAAGTGCCTAGCGCTTGTGGGGAATATAGAGATGATGTAGGACCTCGTGATGGTTCTTGTGATGAAGTTGGGGCATGTGAGGAGTCTTACACTTCCCACTCTGAACCTAAATTAGGTGTTAGGTATAACACTTTCATTCGCAAAGATTATGAGAGCTATGATGAGAGTACATGTGAGGAGTGTAAAATTCATTTTCTTCACCTTGTAGTACTTCTTATCAAAATCGACATGGTGTGACTGGTTATCCTAGCTATAGTAGAGGTTGTTCCACGAGAAAAAGAGGGTATGTATCTCTAAAACCAACTGGTAATCATGTGCCTTACAATGTTGATTCGAGAAGGAGTGTACACTCCGGAAAAGTGACCATTTGTGGGATACCGGGATGCCTCGTTGTGTTAAATGATAGGTACTATAGAAACTACATCCTTCCATCCATGGTTGACTACTTGGGGTTGTTTCGAGAGTCTTTACTTATTCCATACTTCTTGGACGGGTTTAAGGTTACCGAGAGGGTAAAAGTTGTCTTCTCCCAATTTGATTACCATGAGGAGGTATGGTGCGATCTTTTTCCCATAACCTACGGTCATGTGAACTTGGGTGCCAATTGGTTTGCACAACATAAAGTCCCAAATGTGCAAAATTGGCCTAATATTGTAAGAGACCGATGGGGAAATCGCCTCGTGACATACATTCTGCCCGGGCCATAAAGAGAATTGCTCACGTACTCCAATCCGAGTGATGATGAGAGACAAAAAATTGTGAGGAGTACGGATGTGCAAGGTGGTAATCCAAGAGTGGAAAAAGGAGAGGTTGTGTGGAGCGAAGTGAGGAGATTGCCACCAAACTGAGCTAATATTGTTTGTCCTTCTATTTCTAAAGACATTTGTGTAGGTACCGATATAACAAGTGAAGGAGAGAAATTTCGAAGTGAAGTTGCTGCCCCAGCTTGTGGAGGACCTTCACAACACGGCAAAAGAGAGTCTACTCAAGAACTTCAAGGTAAAATAGCTAACTCTTACACTTTTGTGCATGTGAATGATAATTGTGTGGCTAGTAGCCCATTGAGTGTGAGTAGTAGCTTACTTACTTGTGAGTCTAATGATTCTTTGCATCTTGTTAATGATGTACATGTTGTGAGTGTGTATACACTAGTTGATCCTATTGATGACCAAATTGACTCTTTTTGTAAGATCAATTTATGTCCTCCTAGTGTTGAAGCCTTTATGTTTAACGGAAGTACATTGTCTTGTGTAATTGGTGTTGATCAACTTATTTGTGAAAATTTTCCACCACTTGAATATCTGTGTGATGTGATTAATAGAACTCAAGTGAGTGAAGTACTTGAAAATGTTGGTCAACAAAATGGGAGTGAACCCGAGAGCTATTCTTGGGAAAATATTTTACTTAAAACCTCTTTGAAACTTGATATTGATCTTTTAGAGAGTGAAGAACTTTCTTGTTCCAAATCTGCCCGTGAAATAGATCATGCTCTCTTTAGGTATAATGTCTTGTTTGAAGATGATATACATACTCCTAAGGACCTAGTGGAGAAAATGATGGTATAGATTGCCTTGAAGTCTATAGCCGATATGCTAATCCATTATGGTGTGACAACATTCCTCCTAAAGATGAAAATCTCTTTTTGAAAGATGAGAGTACTCTTAAGGACAAAAATATGGTCCTCCCAAATAGTCTATAATTCAATAAATATTTTGTAAAGCCATTCATTTTAAATATAGCTCGGAACAAACCAATCGAAATAATCAGTGTCGGAGCCAAAAATTTGTATAAGAGGATTCATGAAAATACTGAAAGTTCATGGTTAAGATTTGAGTTTGTGACTTGAAACAACTTTTATACCACTTTTACAGCTTCACTACAGTGGATTGACTGGTCCTTTCTCCGGCAAGTTGGCACGAGCTTCCCTTGGCATACTTCGTTATCATTACTAAGACAAGTAGGAATTCATCCCAGATAAACTACTGATATAGCTCTTTCGCATCGAGGAAAATTCCCATTTCCTCTTTCAGGTTACGCACCCTTTGCTCCAACAAAAGAGAGAGGTATTCGCCGGGACCAATGCTAGATGTTAGATTCAATATTCAAAAAGTCTTCAATATATTTGCTTGTTTCACGTTAGGGATCCAAAGTTGCTCATTTTGCACAATATATATTTCTAGCAAAGAGGATATCTAGCTCCATCCGAACATAATATAAACTCAATACATAACCCTTCTTCCCAACTTCTCTCTTTACTGGACAATTTTTTCAAGCACAGACAATGAAGTGTTGGGCAAAATTGTTGATGTGGTTGATATCAGAGCCTTGCAATTACAACTGAACTAATGTGCACATTCTAAAGTAGTCTTCTAGCTAGCATCCAGCAGTGTCTAGCGATCAATGGAATGGGTGAAAATCATGTGAAATCGGGGTTTTTGTGATTTCTTTCCATGTGCTGAAGTCTTGGTGGACACAAGTATTCAGTATGTGAGGTGTCTAGTGATCAACGAAATGAGTGACAATCATGTGAAACCGGGGTTCTGTGATTTCTTTCCATGTGCCGAAGTCTTGGTGGACAATTATTCAGTACGTGAAAGGTGGTAGGTGTCCAATAATTCGATGAAATAGTTGAGGTGTACGGACACCACCGGTATCTCTCACACACGGAAGAGGAAGGGAGGTATGAATATTACAAGTGGCAACACATGTAGTACTAGGCAAAACCAACACACTGCTGAAACATTGAACTAAATTTGGTCAAAGCTTCAGCAGTATGGAGTTTGCATTATCAGGATTGACATTGCACCCATATTTACTTTTTTTAATTCTAGTGTGCAAAATTTCTTTGCATTTACTGTTCAACTAAAATGGCTACACTGTTTGTTAAATCAGTATCAATAAATAATATGAAGAACTCAACGTATTGGTAAAGCAACGCTTAGGCAACACGCAAAGTCAAAGAGCCGAGTCAAGTCATGGGCCTTTGTTTCTATAGCAACTTTCTGGTGTCTATTTATTTATTGCATACTACTCAAATGTAATTATTTAATACTTTCCGTTTGGCCATGAAAATCACAATTTTCCAAAGTTGGAGTTGAGTTTGGCCATTAATATAAATTAAAATTGTTTATGAAATTTTGTAAGAAAAAAGTATGAGTGAAAAAAGTAAAAACGTAAAACTTATTTTCACTTTTCCAAATACAATTACAGAATTGTATTTGGAACTCTCATGACCAAACACAAACAACTTTCACTAAAGTGAAATAATTTTCAGGAAAAAAATAAAAAAAATTCATGGCCAAAAACTTCTGCCTCCCTAATTTTCATTCGAATTATTGTTACTACAAATCAGTTAAATATATAGAGGATATTTATGACACCAGAAATATCAATATAAAGAAAATAGACCATATTTGATACAACTGGGCCAAGTACACATTTGAACTGACTAGGCTATAAAAAATTTTACATTGAATTGGGTAGGGGGCACATGAACACAGGCACCCTCTACCACAAATTATGCCGTAGGCTCGACCACTTGGGCCAACCTTAAGCAGGCACCCCTCCAAAGTGCAATGGTGGTCACAAGCCTAGGCCATGGATCTTTCTTATCACCCATTAACACCGTCCAAGTAAGTATGTTATCCAGTTAGCTCAGCCCATTACAAATGCTACAGCTTTCGCTCCGCTTCTCTGTTAGTTGTCAATGTGGGATAATCACTCATTACTGTCCATAGCTTTCTGTTTGGAGATGGGGAAAAAAATCAGTGTAGTGTATATTTGATTCTATTTGAATATACAAGAACTAAGAAATAGTATTAGTCTCCTTATCAAACAAGCTGTTAGAGAACAGTTCTTCAGATGTATTTCAAGAAACCAATATCTACAAACCTGCAACAATGATGGCACGTGCATTTCGGATCCTTCAAAAGTACTGCATTTTTTGGGATCAATATCTAGCTAACATCCTGGCAATCGGTGAAAATTATGCGAAAATGAGGTTCGGAATCCTGTAGAAACAAAAGAGATCAACAGTTTCTTTCCATTTGTCCACAGTCTTGGATACTGTTATTCATGTATGAGGTGGTAGGTGTCTGATGATTTGATGAAATAGTTGTGCATTGTCCAAGTCTTGGTGGACACAATTACTCAATACAAGAGAGGTGGTAGTTGTCTGATGATTCGATGAAATAGTTGAGATGCACCCTATTCTATTTTTGGTGTAAACATGAATATATGGAAGATGTAGAATCTTTTGTTGATGTTATAGGATCTCTGCATCTTCCTTGTAAGTATGAATGACTGTAGTTTTTACGCAGCAAATAGTTATACAAAAAATGTTGCCTTCTCAAAAAAAAATAGTTGAGATGCACGGCCACCACCGTTATCTCTCTCTCACACACACAGGAGAGAGGGCAGAGAGAATGTTACTGTCTACTCAACTTTGATTCCAAGGCTCCAAGCCACTTTACTTTCCCAATTGGGAGATTAAACTCATTTACGGGCCAATGTTGTTGACATAGCAATGGAACAGTGAAAGATGAAATAACTGATGCTAAAAATTGTCGGATTGATAGAAGGTTCACTGCTTCGGGACCTAAATGGTGAAGGTTTCTTCACTGACCTATCATCAAAAGAAAAATCTGAAAGGCTTATTGCATTTGAATAACCTAATGTTTATGTAACAACACCAACAAAGTTTATTAAATCAATAAAGTATAAAATCTTCAATCAAAACTGAATCACCTCCTTGCAAATATAAAAAGAAATAACCGATAAAGATAAGGGCAAATAAACTGCTAAACTATTAAACTAGATTTGGTGGGATGCGCCAGGCCCAAGCAGCAGTGCAACGCTTAGACGACGCGTGAAAGCCAAGGCAGCAAGCTACCTAGATGAGCCTTCCCCCTCAAAAAATAGAGTTAATATCGTGTAGACCAATGGCCCACATATCAGATATTAAACTGATAAGAACAGATACTACACTTGATCTTAGCCAAAAGGCCGAGAAAGGTATGAGTTATCAAGTCAATGGGCCTTTGTTTCTATAGCAACTTTCTGGTGTCTCTTTCTTACTTTCTTCTGATGTGGGAAATATTGAACAACAAAAACTAAGATTTGTTGAGCAAAAGCAATATAAGATTTGTTGAGCAAAAGCAATATATAGTCCTCCAAAATAGTCTGCAATTCAATAATATTTTGTAAAACAGGTGAATGTTCAAAGCGTAAAACACATTCAGAAGAACATGGAGTACAAATATATTCACAAATGATGATATTTTATATAGTCTCCCACAAAAACGTTAGTATAATACTACGAGTGTTAGAGCAAAGGAGTTTTGATGATTGACATATGTGTGTGAAACATGTTAATCATACTGCTCCTCACATGTGAAGCACATCGAAATAGATGTAAGGCTGACAATGCGTAAAGACAGGAGTGGATAAGCAGATAAGCAAGGAAATTCAAATATGCTCTCAACGCTTATCACATGCAGCAAAGAGGTTGAAAGGTAGATAAACACAAACACTTGAAGATTGAGCAAATATAAGTCCTACTCGATCATGGATCAACGAGATATAATGGAACAAGGAGTGAAACTACCTGATAGAGTCCTATTGAAGAAAGAAGAGCACATCATCTAAACGACTTAAATCAGGAGTTGGCTTAAATACAAGAAACCACATTCAAGTGCTTCACTCATGATAAGAAAAGCATCAATCAGCAAATCAGTTCACTAGCTTGAAGAAGAACCCGGTCCTTTACTTAGCAAGTCGTAGACTTTGTGTAATAGGTTGGTTCTTTTAGTTGTAATGAGGAGTCCGGAGCCAAAAGGGTTATTTTTTTTATTAAAAATACCAAAACGGATAATTAATTTTAAAAAATACCAAAACGGACAAATCGTTGCGGATCCAGCGACTTATAAGTCGCCGGGCCCATAGCGATTAATAAATCGCTTGGTTAACAGCGACTTATATGTCCCTGACAGTGAGGCGACTTGCTGCCAGGATGTGATAAGGCTTACGGCAACTCCAACCTTTGATTTTTTTTTTGGCTTATGGCTGTTGTGACAAGGCTTGTGCAGCCTTTGATTTTTTTTGCTGTTGTGAATAAATTAAAGGCATGAGACATGCAACTTTTGAATCTTTATGTGAAAGGGAATAAGGCAGCTTTTTGAGAGAATAATGCATGGGAAATAAAATAGACAAATAGTGCATGCATGTGAGTTGTTCTAAAGTGTACATGAACGTGTTTCAATGTTTATATATAGGGTTTGCATGAAGAGTTTTCATACTACGAGTTCAACTTACAATAAAATTTTATTCAAATATTATTTTTATTCAGCTTACAATTTTTAGTAATGAAAAAATGAATGAAGATACAGTAAGAGTAAATTTATATTGGGGTGGTAAAGTTTTATATGAAGCTGGTTCTGTAATATATAGTCGGCCGCCTATAGTTGTACAAATACTTCCATTATCTCTTAAATATGAGCGGTTGCAACGTGTACTTAGAAATAAAATGGGTATAACTGATCCAGAAGATGTAGTGGTTATCACGGAACGATATCTAACGTCTTTTAGTCCAAATGGAGCTATAACGTATGGTGAGACTTGTATTTGGAATGATGATTCTTTATCTATATTTCTCCGTACTATTAAGATTTTTGGTAGTCATATTAACTTAACAAGTCTCAATATATATGCGTCAATTGAATGTTGTCCTATCGTTCAAAAATCCACCGACAACGAATTTGATCTTTGTGATACATCACATTTATCGAAGTTAAATGTTGATTCTTCAAGGGACATAGTCCAACATCAAAGAGTGGGAGAATTTGGCAGACACTCAAATGATATAAGTAATTTGAATACACAATGTGGTGGTTGGGTTGATATGCAGTATGATAACTCTGATGGAAATGTGCATAATTTTGATATTGGGGGACCTAGCAATGCTCATATGCACATGCAAAATTTGAATTCTAATCATCAGCAACATTTTTTTCCGCTGGAGTCAATCGATGGGTAAATATAAAAACTTTTTAAATTAAATTAATTTATAACTTATACTAATTATGTTTAACTTTTTTTCTGTTTTATAGATGTAATGGTTTTGAAGGTACACTGACTCGGCTTACACAAATTGTGGAAAATAATGATGATGTAGCTGATAATGGAGTGTGTGGATCAGACAGTGATGAACCTTCAGAACATGAATCAATGGATGATGTTGAAACATCCGATGATGATAATATCATTGGAGAAGATGCAGCTCTGGTTGCTCGTAGTGTTAGTCATCCATCACTAGAAATTCCGTATTTGGATAATACCGATGAAAGCGCAGAAGATTTTGCGTACACATGTGATGATAGTTTCAATCAAGCTGCTCTTTGGAATTTAAAGAATCCGGGATTCATTCAAACAGGTTAGATTTTTGCTAACTACAATTTTTAAAATAACTAAATTCATTTTTTTATTGACTAATAGTTATTTGAATCTATATGAAATTAGGTATGTTATTCACAAATAAGAAACAAATGAAAGCTATTGTGAGAATGTATAGTCTTAAAAAAATAAAGGAGTATATTTTTGATAGATCCAAAAGTAAGAGCTGGAGGGTTATGTGCAAGCGTCACATGTTGGGATGCGAATGGATGATTCGCTTTCGAGAGATTTCAGGTGGTATGTGGAAAGCAGAAAAAATGATACAACCACATACTTGTCTGACTGATAACTACAAGGAAGATCATTTCAATCTGAACAACAATATGATTGTTGTTACGTTGGTACCACATATTATGCAGAGCCCGAATATCAGTATTAAGGCGGTTCGAGAAGTCATCAAGTCAAAGCATCATTTTACTCCCAGTTATAGAAAAGCTAAAATAGGTCGAAAAAAAGCATTTGTGATGGTATATGGAGATTTTGAAAGTTCTTTCAAAGCATTACCTCGTTACATGACTGCACTACAATATTTCAATTTAGGTACTGTTGTTGAATGGGAGCACTATTCTTCAACAATGCAGGGTGAGAAACTATTTAAATTTTTATTTTGGACTTTTAAACCGAGCATTGATGGTTTCAAATACTGCAGGACCGTCATTTCAATAGACGGTACCCATCTTTATGGTTTGTACGATTTGAAACTATTAATTGCTGTTGGGATTGATGCTAATGGTAATATTCTTCCGCTTGCATATGCTCTTGTTGCATGTGAAAGTTTTGAATCATGGTCATGATTTCTTAAGTTATTATGGAGTCATGTTATCGGTGAGAGAAAAAAAATTGGTCTCATTTCTGACCGTCATAAAGGAATATTACAATGTGTTCAGTCTTATGATTGGTTGAGTCCACCAAACACTTTTCATAGATTTTGTGTTCGACACTTGAAAGCCAATTTTAATAAAAAAAAAATGAATAGAGAGCTCGAGAACTTAATGTGGTCGGCTGCCACGGAGCATCAAGAAAGGAAGTTTTTTCAAAGAATGGAACAAATTAAGATATTGTCCCCTGCAGCATATATATGGTTAGATAAATTTTCACTAGATAAATGGACAATGTATAAGGATGATGGTCGTAGATGGGGTGCCATGACGACAAATGTATCCGAGTCATATAATGGTTTGTGGAAGAAAGCTCGGGGGCTTCCAGTGACTGCTATGGTTTGCATGACTTTTAAAGCTCTTGTTGACCGTTTTGTGGAACGAAGCAATCTTGCTGATGCTTTATTACAAAATAATAAGCTATGGCCTCCTGCCATTGAAAACAAATTCTTAGATTATTGGGAGAGAGCGCAATCGCACACTGACATGATGACTTATCAAACTGGTGATGGGGTATTTGAGATTCTTACTTTTGCACGTGATGGTAAGGGTGGAAATGTCCACACAGTTAATGCCAAGAAAAAAATATGTTCTTGTGGAAAATGAAAGAATTATCACATGCCATGCTCACATTGTATTAAGTTTTGTGGCATTCGTGGTATCGAACCTAATACATATGTTAGTAAGTACTACAGTACCAAGCTATTCAAACAAACGTATAGTGGTAAATTTTACCCCGTGGGTGATGAACGATATTAGCCGCCAGCCCCATTTGCTTTAGTCGCAAACGTTGAATATATGCGGACATCTGGTGTTGAAGAAAGAACCCGACTTAAGAATGATATGGATATTGCTTCAGCTCGCATGGCTAGAAAGTGTAGTATTTGCAAAGAAATAGGTCACACTAAGGCACGTTGTCCTAGACGAGCTCAGTAGTTTGTGACTTTCATATATTATTATTTTATGTTGTGTTATTGGTCTATATGTATTATTTTTAATGTAATATGTCTTATAAAATAATCTACTGCTAGCTAATTTATGTTTGTTGGCTTGACAAGGGAATTGAACATAATAATATAAAAATTTTATGACAGTGAAACTTTAAATTCATCTAAACATAACAAAAATTACATAATGTACCATTAGCCTACCTAAATAACACTAGAAAAAATTAGCCTACCTAAATTACACTAGAAAAAATTAAGCTACCTAAATTTGGTCTTTTGAAACTACGACCAACAAAACTTTTGATTAATTTTGTCTCCCAACGTGATCATGACGACTACCCATGCCACAATAAGTTGGTACGTGTGGCCTAGTTGATCTTCGACGACCATCTTCTCTCGTAACCTACAAAAAATATTTTTAAAGGTAAGATTATTTAAGACTACAGATAAAATGAAGTATGTAAATTAAAAAATGACATCATACATGTGGTTGAGAAGTTTCTGCATTGGACATTGTTGCCTGTAATAACATGAAATATAATTAAATAAATAATAATTAATTAATTGATCATAAATTATTAAATATATTATACGAATTACCGACTCACTTCAGAAAAGCTTAACGCCTCATTAAATGGAGAGTTATTCATGAAAAATTCACGCATTCCGGGTTGGGGAGCATGATGAAATTCACTTAATTGCGCAAAATCATATTGCACAACGGGTGGCGTCACAAAACCAACTGTTTCTTCGCGTGAAAAATCAGTGACAGCCGTTGAGGGTTCACCAAATTCAAACGTGGGATAATACGCCTTGGTAGTAGTAGCTAAAGACAAGCCAAAATTATCATGTGGTTCTTCGCTACAATCTGCCATACTACTACGACCACCTCTTCTACCCTGACGCGTACTATCTCTAGATTCAGATTGACATCCCTGACGGCGAACTTGCACTGGTGGTGATTCCACAGATTGAGTCGGTGGTGCATAATTAGGAGCAAAGCTCAATCGTGTTCCTAGATAGGCAGAATTCATTGATTCCGAAGAAATACGGGCAACTTCTGATGCAAATTCATACATCTCGCTAGTTGCTCTTGAATCACGTAAAATCAATTGAGCCATCCGATAAATGGTTTCATGTCCCATAGCCTAAAAATACAAAATAAAAATTATCATTGACATGTATTAAAAAGACCACTGACGTGTATTAAGATTTTTTGAATATACGTACCAAGGCCTCATGTCTGCCTACGATGTGTTGGTACCCTTTTTGAACAACATGCTCTGGATTTCCAATTAACATGCGAGCATGATTACAATACCAATGAATATACTCTAATTGATTAATTATATGATGGGGTTCAAAAATATGCTCCCGACGTGTATCCCACATATTTTTTGTTTCGTTATACAGATTTTATTCTATTTCGGTTATCACGCTTAAAATGTTGTTCGTGAAAATGAGTACACGGTCCAAGTACATGCTGGAGATAACCAAATTGTCTAACAACCCGATCAACCATATGCCACTCACGGACTATTCCACAAATAAGTGGCACTCTAGCCATCCAAATAGGCTCTCCCCTCTGACACCACATGGGCAATTCATTGCGTATTTCTTCTGAATAGGGCTCCCAAATAAACTATAAAATAAATAGATCGTTATAAAACACAGTAATTATATTGCTCTTTTCAAATATATATAATATTATACTTAAAATTATACATAAGAAAATCTATTAGTAACAAATATGGTACTTTTCAATTCTTACATTATAAATTTTTTTTATCAATATGACAAATCATGAGTATTAAAACTTCAATTACCTGCTCAATAGTTAGGTTATCCAGGACATCTCTAATTATGACAAGTATGTTTCTCGCCTCATTATCATGAACTATACCTCGTCTCCACTTTCGTGCAAGTGGAGCCGAGGCCTCATAATGGTTTGCCCACAGAGCGTGTGGTGCTGGCTGAAGTGGAATAATACGCTCCCATGCCCATACCTATAAAAATATAAAATCAACTAATTTTAATAACATAATAAAATTAAGTAGTACAAATTTTAAAACACAAATATTAAGTTTCACGTACTTGAACTAAGGCAAGAAATTCACATACATCGCTAGATGAAGACATGGATGCACGACATAAAGAATAGTATAAAAATGACAATGCGGTTGCGCCCCAAGCCTTTGTCGACATTGCATTTAAGTCTTGCAAGTTGATTAAATAGTCCAAAGATATTTTAGAATTGGACTTGTCAGGAAATAATGTACCTCCACACAACCATAATAGGTACAACCTAACTCTTTGTTGCACCTTAATTTCGGGAGTATCATCAGTGATATCATCTAACTCTTTTACATATGCAGCTAATTTAGATACAAGTATTCTTCTAATTCCACAAAAGCAATCTAGTGGAGGTTCCCATCCTGTTAAGTCACGCATCATTTGTCGTCTAGCTACAATTCCTAAATCGGCAGAACCTTCTAGAAGTATAGGATTCCCATCTACAACCATTCCAAACATAATTTCAATATCCTGTAATGTAATAGTGGTCTCACCAATTCGCAAGTGAAATGTGTGAGTTTCGGGGCGCCACCTCTCAACCAATGCACTTATAAGTCCAACATCATATGGAATGTTTTCTACTTCTACAATTCCTCTAAATCCACAAAAACTTAAATATTAAAGTATTCGATAATGCAATGGACGCTCCTGTATGTGCAACCAAAATTCAATATCGGCACGACGTGTATTTAAACACATATCTTGTTCCTCGATGTCCCAAATTTTTTGGGATCGATGTTTTGCTTGTAATTTTAATAATGGATTCATATCTACATAAAAAAATCAATCCGTTATGATCAAAAGTAAATTAATAAAGATTATTTAAAGAATATGAAATTTAAGTTTAAGAACTCGATGTAATATTTTTATACTTCACAATAAAAATAACGTAAAAACTATATATTAACATACCTTATAATTGATGCCTTAACTTGTATTTTGATTAAATATTTGTAAACTTTTTTCAGTTTAAAAAATTTTCGTATGAACATATGAATTACTTCCAACCAAATATATAGACGAAATTTAGATGCAAACAGATATTTATTCACGTGCAAACAGTACTTTTTTAAAAAAAATGCAGCACAAACATTTCAAAGGCTGCATGGATTACATCAATAGTGGAGAAATCTTTTTACTTTTCAAAGGCTGCACCAATATAATCAAGGATGCACACACTTTTTTATTCAAGGATGCACACTTTTTAATTCACATGGGAACAGTAATCCTGGCAGCAAGTCGCCTCACTGTCAGCGACATGTAAGTCGTTGTTGACCCAGCGACTTATAAGTCGTTGGATCCGTAATGATTTGTCCGTTTTGGTATTTTTTAAAATTAATTGTCCGTTTTGGTATTTTTAATAAAAAAATAGCCATTTTGGCTCCGGACTCTTATAATGAATCTTAGTTCTAGTCTCAGTAAAATATAAACTGGGGAACGCCATAAAACTAAAGAACATAACAAAAGGAGCAAAGGCAAAAATATAGTCCTCCCAAATAGTGTCTATAATTCAATAAATATTTTGTAAAAATCATTTTGCATAAAGTTAGGAACGAACTAATAGAAGATAACAGGGTCGGAGCCAAAAGTTTTATATAAGAGGATTCAAGAAAATACTAAAATGTCCCAGTTAAGATTTAAACTTTGTGATTTGAAACAACTTATAAATCTCTTTTGCAGCTTCAGTGTAATCTTCCTTTATTTCAACGCTCGTCTTGTCCCAGTAAATGTTGCAATTGAATCAGCTCTTGAAGCAATAGTTCTTGGTGTAAGTGTAGCCGCAGTTGAATAAATATCTGTCGTGTTTGAATCACAAAGAAGAAAGATGATAGTGTAGAGTAGAGTAGATTTGGCAGCATGCCACAAGGTTATCCGAGTTCACAAGTGTTCTTGATGTCCCTATCTTCGTTGAGATGGAGTTGGCTCTAAGGATTCAACAGTTCATATTTAATTGAAAATTTTCATTGTACGCTCATTTGCACAATATAAATTTTCTATCAAAAGGGATGTCTAGCTCCATCAAGACATAATATGAATTCAATACATAACCATTCTTCCTAACCTTCCTCTATAGTGGACTATATTTTCAAGCACAGACTATGAAGGGTCAGGCAAGATGGTTGATGTGATTGCCTTGCAATTACAACTGAACAAACTTTCATCACTGAGAAGACCACACAAACAGATAGATACTGAAAACAAACCTGAAGAAGTTTCTATCACCACACCATGTGAGACCTGTATTAAGCAATCACATATTCTGAGCTAAGGTGCACATTCTAAGGTAGTCTTCGAGCTAGAATCCACAATTGTCTAGCGATGAATGAAATAGGTGAAAATCATGTGAGACGGGGGTTTGTGATTTCTTTCCATTTGTCAAAGTCTTGGTGGACACAATTATTCAGTACGAGAGAGGTGGCAGGTGTCCAATGATTCAGTGAAATAGTTGAGGTGCATGAATAGCACCGTCATCTCTCACACACACGTGGGGGGTGGGGGGATGTTGCTGACACAGCAAAGGAACAGTGCTTATAACAGTGAAAGATAAGAATTGATGCCAAAATTTGTCTAAACTTTTGTTTCCTCTTGGGAAAAATACAAGTTCAATGATGAATAAAATGCCAATAAAATCCCTCTTGTCAAGTAAACAAACATTAAATTTCACTCTTGCAGCTTCGTCTGTTTGAGCAGAAGATTGGTAAAAGTCTACAGCCTGGGAACTAACAATTGAAGATTCCATCACTGGCCTTTCATCAAAAAGAAAATCTGAAAGCGCCTGCTTTTGAATCAGTGACCGAATCCCAGAAGGAAGGTTTATTCTGCTGGGCCTTTTTCTTCTCAGCTTTTAGAGTCAACTCATCAATAGTACCAGGAAGATATGCTTCAACGGCATTCTTGAATTTTCCATGCAAATTGACAGTCACTTGTTCCGGAAACAAGAGTGCAAGCATTTGGCCTTCCTAGAAACTCCAAAACATTCGGTAAATTCTTCCTGCAAGACGAAATGACAGTTGAAAGATACTCCATAAAATAGATATTGGCCCGAGCAAGGATCCATGAAGAGAGCTGTCCAGAAAATATCAGTGGTGATCCTAAATGGACACACAAGTGTAGGGAGAGAGTTGCCCTGAAAAATTCTCATGCCAAGTTCAAACCAAGTGCATTCAACAAATACCTACTTTTACATGTCTAGGAAAGACTTTTCCTTTCTCATAGATGTAGTTGTAGGTATCAAGAAGATGCAAATGAAAGTAATAGCTATAAAAGAGATCGTATTACATGTCTAGGGAAGATGCCGTCTTATCCATAGCACAACAAAAACTGCATAATTAACGCTGCAAAACCGATGATACAACTTCCTCTACCAGATGGGCATCAACATCAGAACTCTTTGACTATGAATTCAAGCAAAATTCAGTTAAGCATGATTATGCATATTTTCTGTTTTTGTCTAGCTGAAAATTAAACCTAGACGTTGTTAGCATGATGTAAATATTGTATATTATGTAATCATACATTGTTGTATATTGGTGTAATTACATAGATTTGATTTAGTAGTTAAAGAGAATAATAGTGACTTTAGTAAGAGCAGATTTGGTGGGATAGAATAGCGGATTTAGAGGGATAGAAAAGCTGATCTTTAGGGATAGGAAGACGGATCTTTAGGGATGTAATCATTGAATATTTTCTATTTAATGACAAGACTCAATATTGAGAGGCATTCAGCAGAAAATTGACATGGTATCAGAGCCTTCTCTTGGCTGTCTTGTTTCATAGAGTTCATTTGTGGTTCCTTTCGGTCTTTTTGGAAAATTTTGGTTTTTGTTGATTGTTCCTCGGCAATTAACACTTTGGATTTTGATCTTGGTCATTTTGGTTATTCTTTTTGAGTCAGTGTTTCTAGTTTTCATAAATATGACTTCATATCAGTTTGAATCATTCAGTGTTCGTTTCACTGGAAAGAATTTCTTGTCATGGGAGTTTCAGTTTCAGTTATTTGTCACTGGAAAAGAATTATGGGGCCATATAGATAGAGGCGATCCTGCTCCTACTGATCCTACAAAGTTAGGTGAATGGAAGATTAAAGATGCTCGGGTGATGACATGGCTTTTAGGATCAATTGACCCTCTTATTGTTCTTAATCTCAGGCCTTACAAGACAGCTAAAGCCATGTGGGATTATTTACAAAGGGTTTACAAACAAGATAATAGTGCCTGACGCTTTCACTTAGAGTATGAAATCGCTAATTACTCTCAAGAAGATCTTTCTATTCAGGATTATTTTTCTGGATTTCAGAACTTATGGGCTGAATTTACAGATATTGTTTATGCCAAAATACCAACCGAATCTCTCTCTGTAGTTCAACAAGTTTATGAGCAAAGCAAGCGAGATCAATTTTTGATACAGTTACGCTCTGAGTGTGAGACTGTTCGCTCCCACTTGATGAATCGTGACCCGTCTCCCTTCTTGGATGTTTGTTTAAGGGAATTACTTCGGGAAGAGCAGCGTTTTGTCACACAAAATGCTTTCAAGTAAGTTGATGATATTGTTGTTGCATTTGCAGCCCAAGGTAAAGGAAAGGGTAGGGATATGACTAGAACTCAATCCTACAGTTGCAAAGGATATGGTCATATTGCTAGCAATTGTGGCAGGAAGTTTTGTAATTATTGCAAACAACAAGGACACATTATCATAGAGTGTCTCACACCCCCTCAAAACCGTAAGGTTAATGCTTTTCAAGATGGGACAAATGGTTTCACTACTGAAAACTCATCTTCAGGACAAGTTCTTACTCCTGAAATGGTAAGACAAATGATAATGTCAGCCTTTTCATCTTTAGAGCTACAAAGTAATGATCTTGCATCTAATTTTTGGCTTGTTGATTCTGGAGCTTCCAATCATATGACCAACTCATCTAGTATGCTAAAAAATGTTCGTAAGTATCATGGTCCATCACAAATTCAAGTTTCCAATGGTAGTAATTTACCCATTACCAAGGTTTGGGATATTACTAAAACTTTCAACAATATTTTTGTGTCACCAAAGTTCTCCACTAGTCTTATTTCAGTTGGACAATTGGTAGATAACAATTGTGATGTGAATTTTTCTCGTAATGATTATCTTGTGCAGGATCAGGTGTCGGGGACGATAATTGCGAAGGGGCCTAAAGTTGGACGACTGTTTCCTATACACTTTTTCATTCCTCGTGTTCTATCATTTGCTTGTACTTCTACACCTAGTAAGACTGAGGTATGGCATAAGCGCTTAGGACATACAAATTCTATTATGTTATCTCATTTATCGAATTCGGGTTTATTGGGGAACAAAAATCAATTTTCCACTGCTTCCTTTGATTGTTCCACTTGTAAATTAGGCAAGAGTAAAATTTTTCCTTTTCCTAATTTTGGTAGTCGTGCTACAAAGTGTTTTGATGTCATTCATAATGATGTTTGGGGTATTTCACCAATTGTTTCTCATGCTCATTTCAAGTACTTTGTGACATTTATAGATGATTATAGTCGATTTACGTGGGTATATTTTCTTCGTTCCAAATCTGAGGTATTTTCCATATTCAAGACATTTTTGGACTATATTGAGACTCAATTTTCTACTTGCATCAAATTATTGAGATCTGATTCTGGTGGAGAATAGATGTCTTATGAGTTCAAAAATTTTTTGCTTGAAAAAGGAATTGTCTCAGAACACTCTTGTCCATATACATCACAACAAAATGGGGTTGTTGAACGTAAAAATCGTCATCTTTTAGATGTCACTCGTACTTTATTGATTGAGTCCTCTGTTCTATCTAAGTATTGGGTGGAAGCTTTGTCTACTGCTGTTTATTCAATTAATAGACTACCATCTAAAGTCTTAAATCTTGAATCTCCATATTTTCGTCTTTATCACAAAAATCCAAGCTATGATAATTTTTATACATTTGGTTGTATTTGTTTTGTGCATCTTCCTCCTTCTCAGCGTAATAAACTTTCAGTCTACTAAATGTGTTTTTATGGGTTATAGTACTTCACAGAAAGGTTTTCTCTGTTATAATCCATGTTCTAATAAATTTCATGTTTCTAGAAATGTTGTTTTCTTTGAGAATCAGTATTTTTTTCCTACTCATGTTGAGTCATCTCCTGCTTCTCTTCTTCTTCCTACTTTTGAGGATTTGTCATCTTCTTCTAAGAAGTTCAAACCTGGATTTGTGTACGAACGTCGGCGGCCAACTTTACCCCCTCCTGATATTGATCCGCCACCTAAAACTGCTACACAACTAGAATCTGAGAATTGTTCAAGGCTTGCTCCTCTTGAGCCCACTCGGCGATCTACGAGAGTATCTTGTTCTCCTAATTGGTATGGCTTTTCATCTACTTTATCTACCATTTCTGTTCCAACTTGTTACTCACAAGCTTCCAAGCACGAATGTTGGCAGAAAGCAATGGAGGAAGAACTTTTGGCTCTTAAAGAAAATGACACATGGGATATTGTTTCATGTCCTTCAAATGTTCATCCAATTGGATGTAAATGGGTTTATTCAATTAAACTTCATTCTGATGGAACTCTTGATCGGTACAAAGTTCGGTTGGTTATTCTTGGTAATAAGCAAGAGTATGGTGTGAACTATGAAGAGACTTTTGCACCGGTAGCAAAAATGACGACGGTGCGAACTATTATTGCCATTGCTGCTTTACAAAACTAGACGCTTCATCAAATGGATGTCAAGAATGTTTTTCTTCATGGTGATCTCAAAGAGGATATTTATATGAAACCTCCACCAGGTTTGTTCTCATTACCTACATCAGATGTATGCAAGTTGAAGCAGTCTTTGTATGAATTAAAACAAGCTCCCAGAGCTTGGTTTGACAAATTTCGATCTACTTTGCTACAATTCTCTTTTGAGCAGAGCAACTATGACTCATCTTTGTTTCTTCGGAAAACATCCACAGGTGGTGTTCTTCTTTTGGTATATGTCGATGACACTATTATTACAGGAACTGATTCTTCACTAATTACTAGCCTGCAACAGCAACTTAAGGATTCTTTTCATATGAAAGATCTTGGTACTCTTACATATTTCTTGGGTTTGGAAGTTCATCGTGATTCATCCGGTGTGTTTCTAAATCAACACAAATATACCCAAGATTTGATTTCTTTGGCAGGTCTTCAGGATTCCTCCTCTTAAATACTCCATTAGAATTGAATGTAAAGTATCGCCAAGAGGAAGGCGATCTTCTTCCTGATCCAACTATATTTCGGCAATTAGTTGGGAGCTTAAATTACCTTACTATTACCAGGCCTGATATCTCTTTTGCAGTTCAACAAGTTAGTCAGTTCATGCAAGCTCCCCGTCATCTTCATTTGGTGGCTGTCCGTCGCATCATTCGATACCTCCGAGGAACATCTAATAGTGGATTATTCTTTCCTAGTGGTTCGCCTATTCGTCTCAATGCTTTTAGTGATTTTGATTGGGCGGGATGTTCTGACACTCGTCGTTCGGTTACTGGGTTGGTGCATGTTTCTTGGAGAGTCTTTGATATCTTGGAAGAGTAAGAAGCAAGACCGTGTGTCAAAATATTCAACAGAGGCTGAATATCGAGCAATGTCTACTGCTTGCTCCGAGATTGTGTGGCTTCATGGACTACTTGCTGAGATTGGATTTCCTCAATCTAATCCTACTCCTCTCCATACTGACAATACAAGTGCTATTCAGATTGCTACTAATCCTGTTTATCATGAGCGGACCAAACACATCGAAGTAGACTGTCATTATATACGAGAAGTTGTAGATAAAGGTGTCATTACTTTTCCACACGTGTCCAGTGATCTTCAAATAGCTGATGCATTTACAAAATCAATGGCACGACAACGACAGCAGTTTCTCGTCGGCAAATTGATGCTTCTTGATCTACCAGCATCAATTTGAGGGGGGATGTTAGCATGATGTAAATATTGTATATTAATGTAATCATATATTGTTGTATATTGGTGTAATTACATAGATTTGATTTAGTAGTTCAAGAGAATAATAGTGACTTTAGTAAGCAAATTTGGTGGGATAGAATAGCGGATTTAGAGGGATAGAAAAGTTGATCTTTAGGGATAGGAAGACGGATATTTAGGAATGTAATCATTGAATATTTTCTATTTAATGACGACTCTCAATATTGAAAGGCATTCAGTAGAAAATTGACAGACGTCATGATGCTCAACCAACTTCATTGACCATTAGGCCAAGTACATTCTCTAACAACTCCCTCATCTCCAAAGTGGGATTGTATATTAACTCCATCTCCGCCAAAGAAGGTTCAGGCATGCTTCGACTTAGCCCCTATGATCCGCTAATTCATCTTTTTTTCTGGTATTCCGCAAAGGAGGTGGATAGGTTCAGCGAAAGAAGTGGCGAGGGCAGAAGAAAGGGTTTTCAATTAAAGATTCCCGCTCCTGAAAATGAGTATTAAACAAAGCCCTGTGTCAGCTTAGCGACGCCAATAGACAGGAAAAAGGTCGGGAGCTGAGCTACCTCTACGAATATGGGAAAGTCCAATTCGCTTTGACTCTTCCCTAGAGCGTTAGTAGTTTGAACCTGATCTCTAAAAACAAAAACATACAGAGTGGAAGCCAGAAATAAATAAGTACAGTGAGAAATTTCTGCCAATTACTAGACTGACTAAGACAACATACTACTCAAACATTGAACTGGTATTGGTGGGGTGCGCCAAGCCAAAGCAGTAGTGCAACACTTAGGCGACACTTGAAGGCCCAGGCAGCAAGCTACCTTGATGAGTCTTCCCCCTCAAAAAATAGAGTTAATATCATGTGGACCAATGGCCCACATATCAGATATTAAACTGATAAGAACAGATACTACACTTGATCTTAGCCAAAAGGCCGAGAAAGGTATGCTTTTGCTTGGCAATGGGCCTTCGTTTTTATATCAACTCTCTATTGTCTACTTCAAATTTTCCTTTGATGTGGGATTCGTAAACATAACAAAAGAAGCAAAGGCAAAAATATAGTCCTACCAAATAGTCTTTAATTCAATAAATATTTTGTACAGCAATTCATTTTTCTATATGTATTTTGCTTTTTGATACTCTAGAAAAGGTTAAAGTCTATTGATTTTGCTTTCCTCTTGTGCCTGCAAATCTAAACAGCTTGATTGCCATTAGAAACTACTGGTCTGTATGACTTTCTTAGCACTTCATAAGTATATGAAATATCCCCTTCTTTTTTCGATTCTTTTTCTATCTATATAACTGAATGGAACTTTGTGATTCAATCGATTTGATTCTCATTCTTAACATCAACGAACTCCCTTTAAGGACAGAAGCGCATTCAAACCCTATTCTTTTGTATTATTTGTTGAAGTCTTTGCTTCTAGTATAGTTAGTGAGAAGCTAAGTTTCGTTTTTAGCTTTAGCAAGCCTGTGACTGACTGAACAAACTAGTCTACGCGCAGACAACATTTCGAACTTGCCTCGATACTAACAATGCAGTGAATAAGACAGGAAGAAAGGAAAGAGTAGCATAAACTAACAAATAGAAGAAAGGAAAGAGTAGCATAAACTAACAAATAACCCTTCTTTCCACCCTCTATAGAAGACTATTTCAAGCACAGGCTATGAAGATAAGACAAAGATGGTTGATGTGATTGAATCAATCTTGCCTTCAGATGAACCATCTTTCATCACTCAAGAAGATCATACAAGCAGATAGATACTGAAAACAGCCTGAAGAAGTTTCTATCACCACACCATGTGAGACCTTTATTAAACAATCACACGGTCTAAGCTAAGGCGTACATTCTCATGCTAAGTTCGAACTAAGTGCACTCAACAAATACCTACTTTTACATAATCTAGGTAAGATTTTCTTTTTAAGATGACGCAAGTGGTTGTAACAAAAAAGGCATCAAGAAGAGATGCTAACTACAACAACAATATACACTATGCAAACTACAGAAAGTAATATAGGCTACAGAAGAGATCATGTTACATGTCTAAGGAAGATATCGTCTGATCCATAGCACACAAAAACAGCATAATTAAGGTTGTGAAAGAGTACGAAAAGTAGAGTTTACTCAACAAGGACCTTATAAGTTTCATTCTCCAACAACTCCCGCTGCATGACATTAAAGCACTATATAACTTTATTAAGACAGTAACTTGGGCTGCGTCAACAGACTAGAAAACGTTGAACTAGTATTGGTGGGATGCGCCAGGACAAAGCTGTAGTGCAACGCTTAGGCAACGCTTGAAGGCCCAGGCAGCAAGCTACCTTGACGAGCCTTCCCCCTCAAAAAATAAAGTTAATATCGTGTGGACCAATGGCCCACATATCAGATATTAAACTGATAAGAACAGATACTACACTTGATCTTAGCCAAAAGGCCGAGAAAGGTATGCTTTTGATATTCAATGGGCCTTTGCTTTTATATCAACTCTCTATTGTCTATTTCCAATCTTCCTCTGATGTGGGACTGGTGAACATAACAAAAGGAGCAAAGGCAAAAATATAGTCCTCCCAACATAAAGTTAGGAACAAACTAACAGAAGATAATCAGTATCGGAGCCAAAAGTTTATATAAGAGGATTCAAGAAAATACTAAAATGTCACAATTAACATTTGACTTTGTAATCTGTAACAACCTTTTAAATCTCTTTTGCGGCTTCAATATAATCTTCCTTTATTTCAACACTCGTCTTGTTACGGTAAATGTTGCAATAGAATCAGGTCTTGAAGCAATACAAGTTCTTGGTTTAAGTGTAGCCGCAGTTGAATAGATATCTGTCGTGGTTGAATCACAAGGAAGAAAGATGATAGTGTAGAGTAGAGTAGAGTAAATTTGGCAGCATGCCTCAAGGTTATCCGAGTTCACAATTGTCCTTGCTATCCCTTTCTTTGTTAAGATGGAGATGGTTCTAAAGATTCAGCAGTTTATATATATAATGGAAATAATTCATTTTTTGCTCATTTAGCAGAATATATATTTTCTATCGAAGGGGATTTCTGGCTCCAACAACCCTTCTTAACCTTCCTCTATAGTGGACTATTTTCCAAGCACAGACTATGAAGGATTAGACAAGATGGTTGATGTGATTGCCTTGCAATTACAGCTGAACTAACTTTCACCACTTGAGAACACCACACAAGCAGATAGATACTGAAAACGACAATCTGAAGAAGTTTCTATCAGCACACTTGGTGAGGTTATAATTCCACAAGTGAGGCCTTTATTAAGCAATCACATGTTCTGAGCTGAGGTGCACATTCTAAGGTAGTCTTCTAACTAGCATCCAGAGGTGTCTAGCAATCAATGAAATGGGTGAAAATCATGTGACACTGGGGTTCTGTGATTTCTTTCCATGTGCCAAAGTCTTGGCTACACAATTATTCAGTACGTGAGAGGTGGTACGTATCCCATGATTCAGTGAAATAGCTGAGGTTGATGTTGTTAACACAGCAATGGAACAGAGATTACAACAATTGAAAGATGAACAACTTATGCCAAAAATTGTCTGGACCTTTTCTTATTCCTCTTGGAAAATACAAGATCAATGAATAAAATGTCAATTAACTTCCTTAATAATCCCTCGTCATGTAAACAAAAATAAAATTTCATGCTTGCAGCTTCATCTGTTTGAGGAAGATTGCTAAAAGTCCATCGCCTCAGGACTAACTGGCGAATACTTCATCACTAGTCTTTCATCAAAAAGAAAATTTGAAAGCGCCTGCTTTTGAATCAGTGACCGAATCCCAGAAGGAAGGTTTGCTCTGCTGGGCTTTTTTCTCCTCGGCTTTCAGAGTCAACTCATCAATAGTACCGGGAAGATATGCTTCAATGGCACTCTTAAATTTGTCATGCAAATTGACTCTGTCGCTTGTTCCAGACACAAGAGTGCAAGCATTTGGCCTTTTTAGAAACTCCAAAACATTCAGTAAATTCCTCCTGCAAGATGAAATGACAGTTGAATACCCATAAAATAGATATTGGCCACAGCAAGGAAATTCCAGGTGAGTTCTGAAACTGTTATCCTCTCCAAACTCCAGAAAATATCGGTGGTGACCCTAAACAGACACATGTCAGGGAGAGAATTGCCCTGAAAATTCTCATGCTAAGTTCGAAGTAAGTGCACTCAACAAATACCTACTTTTACATGTCTAGGAAAGTTTTTTTTTAAGGATGAAGTAAAAGTAATAAAAAAGGCATAAAGGAGATGCAAATGAAAGTAATAGCTACAAAAGAGATCATGTTACATGTCTAGGGAAGATGTCGTCTGTCCCATAGCACAACAAAAACTAAATAATGAAGGCTGTGAAACCAATGATACGACTTCATCTCCCAGATAGGCATCAACATCAAAACTCTTTCACTATGAAGTGAAGCAAAATTCAGTTAAGCATATCTGTGTCTGAGAATAGAGCCTCAACTAGTAAGGTAATCCTGGCTAGGGTGTAAGGATTAGAAAAAAGGGGAGAAAGAATAGAACATTGAAGATCTGTCTTTTGCTAAAAATAAGTATCTCATGCTACAAATTGTGTCCCGTAGCTCACTAACTCACTAAAGTATGCTTTTTAAGGTCTTTTATCAGTAAATACAATGTCAAGCTTAAAGGTGGTTTATCAAACCTTAAAGCTCAATATTACATGCAACGATTAGATGTAAAACAAAGACACCATAATTCCGTGTATCTTAAAGAATTTTTATCATCGTATAGAGTCTCGCATATAATCTTCTGAAGCCATGATTGTAGGTGAAAGAAAAATATGTTTTTAACCATCCCCAACAAACAGATCAAGCAGTTATCCCATTCTTTTAGACATTCTCTAGTATGCATGGTTCAAGCTACTGGCATATATATTCCGTGTTTAGACTTTCATTTCATGGTAATAACCAGCATAATCATCACTACGAACGCTTGACAAGACAGTGAGGTCACAAAAGAAAAAGTACTGCTCAACTTAAGACAGATCTTTATGTTACATTCACCAAGACGACCTCCTGCACGATATAAAAGCACTATCCTCTAATATGATAGTTTTATGGCTGAGTACATATGTGGCCCCTTAAACTTGCCTGGGTTTTTTTCATTTAGACACCTAAACCAAGGGTTGTACCTGTTGAACCCTTGAACTCGAGTTTAACTGTGTCAAACAACACATTCCCACAGCAAACTCCTCTGATGTGGAAATGCGAAAAATCGAGAAACAACACATCAGCACCAAAAAGAGAATAAAAACTGAGAGTAATGGAATTTGTGGATCGAATCTGATGGTGCTTTGAAACGTGGAGAGCCGGAGATGATGGTTCAACCTCAATCTCCAAGCAAACTTAAGAAGATCAGTGTTGGATATCAAGATCAAATTCTCAAACAGAAATTCTTTGCATAAATTACACATGATCTTGATCTAAAATTCTTTGCATCTTTTTGATTTGGTTTTTTCAGAACAGATGAAATGTGAGTTGCAAAGTGGTGGTTCCATGTTCAATTGGCTCATAACCGTAGCTTTACTTTCTATTAGTTTTCTTCATAATTCATAAAACTTTTAGAATCAAATTTATATTTTGTTGCTGGGTCATTTCGTTGTTGTGGTTCGGGATGTGTAGCGGTGGAGACAGTTGTTACGGTGGAGGAAGAGATGGGGATTCTAGCGGCAGATTAAGGTGACAGAGATAAAAGGACTAGAGGTTTCCACTCTCTAAGAGGGGAGTGTATCACATATGCGATTCCATGTCAGCACCATGTGTTTAATACGCATTCTTTCAACTAAGATTAGGTGTTAAATAGGTATAACCCTTAGTTTGGGTGTCTAAATGAAAAAAATCGGACAAGTTTAAGGGGTTGCATATGTATTCAGCCTAGTTTTATACTTCTATTTACATGAGGACTATGTAGAACAATGACTCAAGGGACTGAAACCGAACATAGGACATATTAACCTGAGAGTATATGTGATATTGAGTTACAGCTACTATATCAATAGTGAACATTTGCATTTTTCTACCTAAAACAGAACGATTACATGCTATAAGGAAACTAGTACATATAATTTGTCAGTAAACATGAAAACGGTATCAAACATTTATCAAGTGTCAGAAATATAGGAGACAAAAGTAGTATACCTGCTAACAAAGTTCTGAGTAATGGCAATTGAATCCTCTAAATTGATGACCAAATGCCACCATCCATTAGGTACAAAGATAACTTCACCCGCCTTGCAGACACACTCAATAGGTCTCTTTTTCCAATTCTTGGTTGCATTATAAAAGTTCATGAACCATTCCATAATTGAAACAGGACTTGCTACTTCTGCACCATCAGGGCTTGGATGAACCCCGGGTGGCACCACATCAGGGGGAAATAATATCCATTTCTTGGATCCTTTGATTACCGCATTCCAAGCAGAGGTAGAATTTGGATCAATGTGGAATGACGAACCAGACCCTGCTGGTCCAATTATAATCCACCTATAATCTGGCCTTTCATTACCCAAAACACTAAACAAATCCTCATTGAAGTAAATCGGGACATCATAATCCTTTCCTAATTGAGGAACTTTCTCCGCAAACTTTGGATCAAACAGATACAACGGCCTTTCTTCCCTCACTTGATCAGCGTACCTAAAATAGTCCTCAAGCTTCATTTCCACTGGCCCTACCGAAAACCTCACACCCCCACATTTCTCAATCAAATACTCCCTATTCCATTTCTCCAATGCAGGCCAATTCTCCAAACACCCTTCTAACAAAACCGGCTTATTCGGTTCCTCAAAATTCATCACAAACTCATCAACAGAAACCCCTTTTCTCCGTACTACATTATCCCTCTCCAACCACTCAGATTTCATTTCAAGATTAGCACATAACCAACTCTGAAACAAGTAATCAGAATAAAAGTCTCTAACTTTAACACCACAAGACCTATTACATACACAAACAAAAGTAGACTTCCAAGACCCTTTGAAAAATAACCCACCTTTACAAGTCTCCAATACAAGATTCCTCCATAGTGGTTCATGATTACAGAAAATATAGAAACTTTTGCTTACAGTTGATAAAATACCTAAATGGGTACCTTCTAAAAGGCCTAAAATATCAAGAACAAGCTCATCTGTCAAAGTTTGAAGATTACCTAAGCCAGTGTTTCTTGAATTATGAAATGGTGGGTTAATATAAAGATTCCCAAGTGGTTGAACTCCATGGGAATCTGAACCTTTTAAGCTGAACCCCTCATCTTCTTCCTCTTCTTGGTATTGTTTGGTTACCCCTTTTTCTGTAGACACACATATTTTCTTTGATTTTTTGGTTTTGACATTTTTTTTCTTTCTTTTATGATTCTTGTATATTAAGGTTTTGGAACTCAACATTGTTAGACAAGTATGGTTTGAGCCGCCAAGGTATTTCTGAGTGTTATTTTGTTGTTGTACAAGATAGAGCTTTTTTCCTGGTTTAAAATGTACAACATTTCCACTGAATGTACAACACTTCAATGCAGCCAAAATTGGTCTTCTTAGTTTTTTTTTATTTGGAAAAAACAACATAAATATAAAATATACACTTTAACTTTGCATATTTACACAAATCTCCACTCTTACAAAGTAATTACAAAAACTACAATTAATTATGTATCTTCATTAAATGTATCGAAAAGCTAATTATTTATCTTGACAGATTCAAAATTAGAACAAATGTATCGAAAGCTAACTACTATATATCTTTACAAGGAAAAAATATCTCCATTGGTTGTACTATGTATCTTGAAGACCCTTCAAAGAAAATGTATCAGGAGCTAATTATGTATCATTACCAAGAAAAAAATTATATTCGTTGGATATATCGGGAGCTAATTATATGGGTGTCAAGAGGGCCGGACCGGGTCAACCCAGAACCGATCCGTGAAATTTAGCCGGGTTGTGGGCCGGTCCGGTCCGGGTTGTGGTTAGGTGGGTCGGGCCGGGGCCGGGTTTAACAGTAAATTTTTTAAAAACAACCCTGAACCGGCCCACTTAGCCCAACCCGATCTAACCCACCTAAACCCGATCAAATCCGATTAAAAATTCGGTCAAAACCGGTAAAAAAAAAAAAAAGTTTTTTTTCCAATATACGTTATATATACCCACCTATATACATTTTAAATACGTTAAAAAATATATATACACTATATATATAGTATATACTACATTAGAATTTAAAAAAATATATACACAATTACACATGTAATCGTGTATACGACTATACGTTAGTTAAATATATATATTACTCTAAATAAAACTTATACTACAAGATATATACTACAATATAATGATATACATAATAATTTATAAAACATATACACATGTATACGTTAAATATATACATCTTTAGAAGATATATACACATATATACGTATCATTCAATATATACGTACTACTTTAAAGAAAATATACTACAATATATATATACTACAATATATATATACTACAATATATACACACACACTATATATATAGTTATACACTAATTTATAAAACATATACACATGTATACGTTAAATATACACGTCAATAGAAGATATATACACATATATACGTACCATTCAATATATACTTACTACTTTAAATAAAATAAACTACAATATATATAGACTACAATATATACACACACTATATATATAGTTATACACTAATTTATAAAACATATACACATGTATACGTTAAATATATACGTCTATAGAAGATATATACACATATATACGTACCATTCAATATATACTTACTACTTAAAATAAAATATACTACACTATATATATACTACAATATACACACACACTATATATATAGTTATACAATAATTTATAAAACATATACACATGTATACGTTAAATATATACTATTTTAGAAAATATATACACATATATACACTATTTTAAATAAAACATATGCTACTTAATATAATAAATTAATAATAGTATAATACTTAATAGTAAATTAATAATATAGTAAAACTAAATTTTTAATTTAAACTAGAAATTCAATTTAAATCATTAAATGGAAAAAAATTACAAAGTAAGGACTAAGGAATGAATGAATGTTGAATTTTATTTATTACAAAATGATCCAAAATTTATAATTTACATGAATGAAAAATCTACAAATTTTGCATTATTTTCTCCAACTCATTCATATTAATATTAACGGAAACTTGCATAAGATAGTCAAAGTGAACGGGAGCAAAACCATGCATTGGACTTGATTCTGCTGAGTTCTCCTGTGAAGTTATAATTTCTTCAAGTCTTTGCTCATCGTTCGGCTCCACTTCCATTCCTTGATTTCTTCGTTCGACTCTAATCCAATCTCTGAGGCAAACGAGAACATTCATTGCATTGCTTCCCAATGAATGTCGGTTGTCTCCAAGTTGTCGGCGTCCTTGACTAAAAGCGCTCTCTGATGCAACGATTGACATTGGAACATTCAAGATATCTCTAGCTAATCTTGGAAGCACAGGATATTGTGTTTCATTACTCCTCCACCAATCCAACGTGTTGATCCGTCGTCTGCGATCCTCTAGCGGCGACCGAAGATAATACTTAAGCTCTTCCCGATAAGTTGATGTGTAAGCTTCTTCCTCGACACTATTCCAACAATTTAAATAATAAAAGTGATCAGGAAAACCACTATGTGCCGGCCTTTTAGAAGATGATGGCTCCTCAGGAGGATGAGGAGTGACAGTTGGAGTGATATTTGTAGGTACGACTAAATCAACTAAACCAGCATAGTGATTATATAATTTATCTATCTATTCATTCGCATCACCCATAGTCGTCCACAAATCAGGTTGTACTTGTTGAGAATCATTGTTAGTATTTATTTCTAAATTAGTATAAATAATAGTATTAAAGTGACACATAGTATTATATTTCATGCACAAATTAAGCATAGCACCAATCAAGTAAATAGGGGGAATCGAAAAAAAATATTTTTTAAATTTAGCAAACATGACACCAACAACATCTTTGTAACCTTTTTTATTTTTATATTCTTTGAGTAAAGCAGAAATATCGACTATATATGCCAAAATATTACAAACAGTAGGATAATAAACACCGAAAAATTCAACCGTAGCTATATAATTTTTTTCCAAAAACTTAACAAGATCATTAATTACAACCCAATCAGAATCATGTAACATGCAATCAGCAGAATCAGCAAACAAACTACAATATTGGTTAAAAGATAGTGTAATAGGAACTCTATATTTATAACAAGTTTTTAAAAAATCATACGTAGCATTCCATCTAATTTCACATTTTTCCGGCATCAATATCGGTGCAAGTCCATTTTGTTCACATTTAAGTTTAAAGTCTGTAATTCTACTTCTACGATTATTTCTTGAATAAAACCAATGGCAAGCCTATTTTTTTAATATAAACCTCAAAAAACTCAAGATCATCTCTTACAATTAAATTATATATATGACATGCAAACTTAATATGAAAAATTTCAGGTAACGGCGGAGATAGATTAGATTTTAATTTTGTTATAGCAGTCTTGTTGTTAGAAGCATTATCAAAAGCAATACATAAGATTTTATTTTCGATACCATAAAATTCTGCAACTTTAGCAATCGAATCAACAATAAAATCTCCAGTATATTTACGATCTTCATCATATAAAAAAGTAAGAATACGTTTTTGCATAATAAAACTACTATCTATCCAGTGACAAGTAATAATTAAATAATCATTTTTATTTACAGCACGCCCAAAATCAGAAAAGTAAGAATACGTTTTTACATCATATAAAAAAGTAAGAATACGTTTTTGCATAATAAAACTACTATCTATCCAGTGACAAGTAATAATTAAATAATCATTTTTATTTACAGCACGCCCAAGATCAGAAGTTAGGGATATTCTACATTGAATATTTTTTAACAATGTTGATAAATAAAAGCAATATTGTGAATGAAATCTAAAAATATCGGCCCGACAAGTACTTCTAGAAATACCATTAAACATAGAATTATAAATTGCTTGAATATAATGAATAAAGACATCAGAAGAAGGAAAACTAAAAGACAAACAACCCACATCTACCATTTTAGCTATTTCTTTCTGGTCCCTCAATTTATTATACTTCTTCATTACCTGACTGATTGCTGGGTCCATTCTAGTTTGCGTTGGCCCACCAACTTCCGCACCACCTCGTGCAATATTTAACTCTCTTTCGTGAGCATCACCTATATGTCTCATTAATGTACCCGTACCCCCTTGCTTGCCTCCGCTTTTATGTTTATATATTTGTTCACAAATATTGCATTGCACCTCAGTTTTTGATATACGTTCAAAAAATTGACATGCAATACTAGTTGTTTTACGGGCTCTTGGGGCACGGGGAGAACGGGGAGGGAGATTAACCGATTCAGATCTAACGTTAGCATTTTCTACTGCGGGTGTCTCACCAATATTTTCATCATCTTCATCTAAATTAACCGCATCTACTTCATTTTCTTCTTTTATACCGTAATTTTTCTGAATTTCTACATAATCTATATCGTGGGCACCTACACCTAAAGGTACGCCTACTTCTTCCTCAAAAGGTTGACTAAGCGATGCCGGAGGCACACGGGTATATCTACTACTTAAAGTACCTCTACCGCTAGTAATTCGCTTTTTACTATCACTACCGTTTCTGGGACAAAAAATTTAACACCTTTAGTAGCGAGGTTTCTTAATTAATTCATAATATAAATTAAACTAAAAAAATTCAAAATACACAAATATAATAAAATTAAATATTCAACAATTAATACACTAAATAAAACTTAAAAGTAAGAGATGGAACGACAATACCAAATTTTGAAAATATCCGAAGATTGCGACTTTAGAAACTTCCACACGTACTTTGTAATCGTCAAATTCAAAAATTAAAGTGAGCACTTTAGGAAATTAAACATATAGAATGTTTGAGAATTGAAATTTGAGATTTGAGAGAGAATGAAAAATTGTGTGGAAAATGATTTGAAAGTGTAGGGTATTTATAGGAATTTTTTATAAATAATTTTAAAAGTAATTTTTTTTATTTTTTAATAATAAATGTCAAACTAGCCATTTGGACACAAAAACGGCTATATAGCCGTTGGGCCAACGGCTAGTTTGGACCCAACGGACCAAAGCCCACTTAAAAAAAAATGAAACTGGGTCGGTTAACTGACGGACCTGGATCGGGTTAACTGGGACCAACCAAAAAAATAAACCGGCCCGGGACCCGATACCCTACAACCCATGGGCTGATCGGTTCGGGTCAAACCAGGTCGGTTTTCTTAAACGGGTCGGGTTGGGTTGGGTCAACCCGACCCGTTTGACAGGCTTAGCTAATTATTTATCATTACCAAGAAAAAAATTTATATTCGTTGGATATACCGGGAGCTAATTATGTATCTTGACAGATCCAAAATCAGAATTTTGGGTAATTATGCAATGTCGAGTTTTTGGTAATTAAACTCCAAACTATCAGGATTTATGTTGTTTGCCTTCTTTTCCCTTTCTTTTATGTTTATTTTTTATATATAATTTATTAACAACGCTCAACTTTCGTCTCAAATGACAAGTAAACGCTTAAATTTTGAGAGTGTATGTCTAGACTCCTCAATTTGTTTTTACTGTGCCATATGAATGCTCCAATTTTGAAAATAATCATTCCGGCACCTTCAAAATTTATGTGTCACGTCAATATCGAGTGTCTACGAGATACTGTGAGACGAGTTGGCATGTTTAGTTGTCAATCGAGACTAAATTAAGGTGTTTACATGTACGCTCTAAAGTTCATGTGCTATATCAGAATCCTCGTGACACGTTGAGGACGAGTTGAAGTTTCTAATTGTTAATTGAGACAAAATTGAAGTGTAAGTTGAAATATTTACTTACCAATTAACGTTAAATTTGAGTGTCTATTATGTATTGTTTATATTTTACATACTTATTAACTTGTACTTACTTTGTAGCTGTAATTTGTAAGTAGGAAAAAATACGAAAATAAAAAGAAACAGGAGTGCATTTGGCAAAGTGAAATTTCAAGAATTTACATCCACTTGGCTAGGCTTTTATTAACCTCAGTCAGTCTTGGAAAATCTAGATGAATAAGAAGGGAGTCCTTAGACAATGAATACAAAAGTGCAATAAGCACTAACATCTGATTGACAAAAAGAAAAAGTAACAAGAATTTTGAAAAAAAATTAAAAATCATTCACAAATTGTAATATACAGAAAAAAAGAAAAAGAAAACCTTGAGCAAAATGCCATATATGATCACAATTATTCACAAGTCCCAAACTGGCAGTGGAACATCTATATTTTCAATGACACTGGTTCAGCCAAATGTTGTTACAATTCCAAGAATCAAGCGGAAGAACACAGCGCAGACGTGAACCCACAATTTGCAGCAGCAAGGAATTCAAGGGGGGAGAAAGAAAGTAATATGAAAAAACAATCAATCTGACTACAATCCATTACGTACTGACGGTTATGATAGTCTTCAGTAATCGATGTGGATTACTAGAGACGGTTTTCCACCTGCGTGCTCATCAGACATCTCCACTGCCCCATGCGAGGTCCCTTGTCTAAAAGCATTAGCAAGCCTGCATTGTTGGCCGACGATCCAAATGTGTACCTAAACAAGTGTTGAGATTTAATTGAATGTTAGAACTTGCTCAAACAAACAACTAAACTCAAGGAGACAGAGAGGGAAATAGACTGTTGCTTTCTTTTTTAGGGTAAGAGAATAGTAAGAAGTTGAAACAATTTATTGATAAAAAACCAAAGTACAATGATCAACTCACTTGCATCTGCGTGCTTTTCTTCTCCATAAAACAAAGCATACCATCGACTGAATAAGAAAGAATACAAATAAATCAGCTCACATATAAATCAGAAAACGACATAGAAACAGGAGGGCCAAATAAGAAATGGTGGGAGTGGGACTGTGGGATTTTGATGTCAGAATAAAACATATTGATTTGCTATTTATACCTCATATATTACCATATGCTGTCTGTTCTAAGCTAGGTCAGCATTGATTGTAGAGATTGTAGGTCATTTGGGACAACTTGACTACATGATTTTAGGTCTGCCTTGTTCACTTTTAGTGTTATCAATATATAATAGAAGAAAATTCAAATGGTCCTTGTGGCTTTTTGTCCTTGGAACCCCTTCTACCCACAGGAAATAAGGAATTAGTCCAGCACGTTTGTTAAGTTCAAGTATCCCATTCAGAGTAGCTAAAGAAGAGAGTTTTGTGTCAACTGTCCATGTCATTATAGACAAACATAGCTATAAAGGAAGATGCCTGTGAAAATGCATTAAGATCAAAGTGATGTCATAATGACATATAATCTTTGTCTACTTACCATTTGAAATGTGATTCCGCTAAAGCTTAGGGATTACATAGGTTAGCAACAGCTCTTCCCATTTTGAAAATGGACTTCTTGATTAGACATAAGCCCAAGACACTAATCCATATGATATCATCTGGTGACTTGGTTTAAGATTAAGTGTACTCAGATATAACTAATTGAAAAATCTTAAACATAAATTGCTCCAAACACCAGCTCTAATCCACACCAAACCTCACCCATATTTGATCAAAAGAAAAGACAATGACCACAAAAGCTAACTCAAGGTCTAGTAGAGGTTTCAGAAAGAGACACAACCCAATTCATTCTCGGTTTTTCCTTATCGTGACAGAAGGTTTCTCAGCAGAAACTGTTCTATTCATCATCCCAAATTCTAAATGGTTTATCTTAATACATGCAGCACTATTTTCAGAGTGCAACAAATAAATCACCAGCTTGCATGAAAATTGAAATAAAGCACGCAATAGAACTCAAACCTTTTTGATTTTGGATAACTGCAACAAGAACTCAAGAACATAATTAAGTAGCACAGTGACAAAAGAGTGTTCTCACCTTTCTAATACACTGTATAATTACATTACTTTGGCAGTTACACATAACCCAAAAAATCTTAAATGTCACATGCCGAAACACTTACTTAGGATTGTGTAGTTGTAAAATAAGTTCAAGATAGGCAACATCCACAAAATCGAACCAAAAATCAGATGTCAAGTGGAATGTGGAAAAATGTCGCACCTAAGGGACTGTAACTAAAGTCTGTGACAGTGCAGTTAAAGGTTAGGAAAATGAGTAAGGCTAAAAGAAGGCAGGTCCAGCACATTTCTTACCAGTAAGCCTATAGTTCTGGCACAGGAAAATAATTTTTGCTCAGATTAGTATCAAACAAAGTAATTAATATTTCTGCTTTTCACTCGTAGAATCGATTCCAATCGAGCTGAATTAAGCCCTATATACATTACTAGTCATTGACATGAGTGGGCCAATAAATTTACATACTCAATCAAGTCGAATCAGATACTCCCTCTGTTTCAATTTTGTCTTACTTTCCTCTTTAATCTGTTTCAAAAAAGAATGTCACTTTTAATATTTAGCAACTCTTTACACCCAATAGCTTACATGGCATATTTGAGACCACAAGATTTAAAAGTCTTTATTTTCTTAAACTTCGTGTCAAGTTAACCTAAGACAAATAATTTGAAATGGAGGGACTATACGTTTACAGTCGCAAAATTGCTACTAAATGTCCTTGCAATGAGCAAATAACCCAGAATTTGTGCTTTCACATTGGAAAAAGATCATAGGTACCATTGTACCTGAGAAAATGAAGTTACTGCAACCTGTAAAGTTAACACAGATAAATACCATACCTTGAATACAGACATGAACGAAAAGCTCCCAATTAAAGATGGCTTCTTCGCAGGTTTTCTCACGGCTGGGTTCATCTCTTTGCATAATTGCTGAGCAATCTCCTTGAGCAATACCACCTGTGCTTTATCAGTCCGCATAGCAATCATAGCCTGTCGCATTGATTCCCGGTCAGCCTCTAGTGCCTGAAGCCTAAAGTATAACTTTGTGACTTCTGGATCTTCAAAATCTGTATTATGCAATGAATCCCTCGGGGTGTAGTCGTCGACCATTCCGGCTGAACTCTTGAGTTCTGAGACACCATTATATCCAGCCCTCTGATGTACAGAATCAATTGTGTAAACTCGGTCGCTCATGTCATCTCCAATTTCTGAAGAACTATCCACCTTCCTCAAGTTTGAACGTTCTTCTGTTTGTGAATATTCTGCTTTTCTAATACTTCCACCAAACCTTGGAGAATCTGAGATGAAATCTGAGTTAATTTCTTTATTTGTAATGAAGGGAGATCCTACACTATCAGTTGAAAATTTTCTAAGATGTCTACTCCTCCTTGGAGAATGACCAACTATAACTTTTTCAAGTATGTTGTTCTTGAAATGATCCCCATCAGTGCTTCTTGGTGTCCTCTCCAACTGATTGATCCTATGCTCCAAATCGCGCAAGTGGTCGGATGAACGTGGGGTCTCTTCAAATGCATATTTCTCAACATCAACATCATTATCAAACTCTGTGTATACTTGATTCTCATTAATAGTACATTTCAACGGAGGGTAATCAAATGGAGGAACTTCGAATGGTCCATTGGTAGTCTCGGACATACTATTGTTCCGACTAAAACGGCCCTTTTCCGTCTCACCATCACCATCAGCCTCAGATTCTGTTAGCCCATAACTCATCATTCTATGCTTATACATTTGCACCTCACAAGTCAATGATTGAATTGATTGCTCCCTCTTATATAATATATCCTCCAACGCCATAATCTCCTGCTGATCATGTGCAGTTTTCTCCTCAGTGTACCTCTTAAATTGTTTAAATTCCATCTGAACCTCTGCCTTTTCTCCTTGCAACCTCAAAATCATTGACATGGCCTCATTTGCAGCCGAGGAAGACGCATTTCGTTCTTCCTCCAGTTCAGCACTTAAATCCTGAATTGTGTGTTGTTGCTTACTTACCATTTCCCTTAGTGCTATACATTCATTTTCAATTTCAATACGAGCATTTAGGGGTAAGACAAGGCCAGGGATCATAAACTTATTCCCATCATATTCATCAAATTTTCGCTTCACAGACCGGAGCCAAGTCCCTGAATAGGACATGTTCATTGTAGAACAACTGCTGCACCCACAATCACAACAGTTGACTTGGCTAGTCGTTGGGGCCGAATTTTGAGAATCCATATTCTAATGCACATCCAATCAATCGTCGAGAATGGAATAACAAAAGAAAGCAGGAAAAAAAAACAGAAATTTCACAAACCAAAAGGCGATTAATCCTGTACAACAAGCTCTCAATCCCTCCCTCTTTGATAAAATGTTAATGTATGTATATGTATACCCCTCGGTTTCACATAGGATGAATTCCTCCTTCCCTCAGTTGTAACACAGAATACAAATTCCTGCAAAACACCCACAATTTTTTCAATTCCAAGCCTAGGCACAATACCATAAAGTTATGTTTACATTGTTGTACTCAAAAAAAAAAAAAAAACTAGGCATCAACAATTATTAAAACTCCTTCCATTTCAAAAAATTTGTCACAATTCGCTTTTCAAAAGTAAAAACAATATGAATTTTGACTCTCAAAAAGCGAAACGTGACAGCTATTTTGGGACGGACAGAGGGAGAATATGGATTATCATGTGCAGTACCAAGGCCAAGATTTAGCCTGGTATCGTTGGTACCCGTTATCTTTTCACATTTTTTTCATACAACAACAACACACCCAATATAATCCTACAAAGTGGGGTCGAGGAGGGTAGGTGTATGACCTTACCCCTATCCTGGAGGCAGAGAGGTTGTTTCAAATACACACTCGCCTCAATGGAAATGCAATAACAGAACTTAATATTCAGAAAGCATGACAAAACAATCTGAACAAAAACTACAAATTACGATAATCGAAACCAATTCAAGGTCACATTTTATGCCATACAAATATAATTATACATCACCACAATCCCCCCCAAAAAGAGAAAAATTCTACATCTTTCACATAAATTATATTGAGCTTTATACCCGTAACAAAATGCTTGTATCATTAATGCAATTGCTCTATTGTCGAGATTAATTTTCCTTATATGAAAAAACAAATCACCAAATGCAAATCAATTCACATATACGAACAATCTATCCATTTGCATAATAAACGTGCGTATATAATATAAATATGCACCACGACATCTCACGTTTAAATCCCGACAGAGAAAAAGAACGTGATTTCTTCTCTTCTATCCTAGCCATGATGAACAGAGTTACCTGATACATGTTACCACATGACAAGTATCTCATTTGTCCTAACATTGATGTACAGAGTTACCTAATACATATTGCCAACATGAAAGGTATTCTATCATTGCATAATAAACATGCATATATAATATGCACCACGATGTCTCACGTTCAAATCCCAATAAAAACGTGATTTCTTCTCATTTATCCTAGCCATGATGAACAGAGTTACCTAATACATATTACCGACCTGACAGGTATCTCATCTGTCCTAGCATATTGTCAACATGACACGCATTCTACCACGAGCTAGCACACCACGATTATCGAAAAAATAAACGACAAAAAAACGATCATAAAAATTAACGTACCTGAAAATAAAACGAGATAACTGAGAAACGGAGGTAAATTTCTACGGGAAAAAATGGAAATTATAGTTTTCCAGCTTCCCGGAGAATTGTAGATATGGAGAAAAGCGAGGGAAAAAATGAAAAAAAATAATACAGAGATAGAGGGAAAAAAAAAGAGAGGGGAGGGATAGAGGGAAAGGAAAATTAAACGTGGGAGAGAGAAAAGAAAGTGAAATTCGAAAACCCTTATTATTATTATTATTGTTATAGATTATTTTCCATTTTGTGAAATTTGTAATCTTTTTTGTTTTTTTGATTTTTTTTGTTTTCTTTTCTTTTCTCTTCTCTCTAAGTTCTTTTTTTTCGAAAGAAAAAATGTGGGATGATTTAGAGGAAGTGAAATTTTGGTTGAGAGTTTTCTTCGGAGTGTAATAACGGAATCCGTGTCTTATGTTTGAATAATATTTTAGCATTAGATATTAGATAAAATTAGAAGAATACGAAGGAGTAATACATACGTGTTGATTCAACTTAAAGAATTTAAATAGTTAATAGATTATTAGTGAATGTTTCTGGTTACTTTAGCTACTTAAATTTTAAGAAAAAATGGTCTTTTATTATATTTAAAGGCTAATATATACCGTACATTAAATAGTTTAGTCAAGACTAAATTTCTTATTTAAATAATTACTTCTCTTATTTTATTTGCTACTAGGGGGCGGGACCGTGTTAGCACGGGCCCAACATCGATCATGTTTAGAGTATTTTAAAATTAAAAAGTAAATTTTTGAAATTTGATACCACTCAAATGATAAATTATAAAAATTTATCATAAGCTGAGAGACATTTTAAGTTGTTAAATATTATAATTTATAATATTTTTTTATGTAATTTTCAAATGTTATACATTACTTCACTTGTCCAAATTTTTGTAGCATTGATAGTCAATTATATTTTTAAAAATAATATGAGTTTTAAATTATTGTGATCTATAATATCTTTTCTTCTATTAAATTTAAGTGACACATATATAATTTCAAGAGTCAACCAAATATTTTATTTTGAAAAAAAAAATAAAAGTTGATAAATATTGTGATTTATAATATTTTTTTATGTATTTTTCCGAAATATATAACAGATTAATTTTTGTTAGATATTTCAAGCTGTTAATTATTTTAATTTATAATACTTTTTACGTAATTTTTAAATAATATATGTTACTCTCCTTCTCCAAACTTTTATGGCATTAATAGATAATTATATTTTAAAAATACTTTAAATTATTAATTATTATGATTTATAATACTTTTTTTATTCCAATTTAAATAACACTGAAATAATTTTAAGAGTCGATCAAATATTTGTATCTATATGATGAGATGCAACGAGTCTACTTGGTATTCTATTTTTCTACTTTAGAGATGTTGTGTCTTCAAAACTGATACAAGACATATAATAGACAATACTTATGGTAGAATAGTCAATGATCAAATACCTTTATTTTGCATGTAATCACTTGTATAATTTATATTGCATTTGGTATAATGTTTATGATAGTGATAACCTTATTAGGTGTATAATGACCAAATCGCCCTTAAGCTTTCTTGAAATGACCAAAAAAGAGCCATGTCGAGACCTTTACTTTTATATTAGGGAAAAAATATCGTTTTCACCCCAAACTATACCTGAAAAGTCGAAATCACACTTAAACTATACTAGTGACCTATTACACATCTAAACTATAAAAAAGTGATACTATTTCCACCTTAGAAGGTGACGTGGCAGAGAAGGTGTATTCACCTTCCTAAGGTGCGTGAGAGAAGAAAAAAAACCTTAAAATGACAGCTTCCATACACGTGTCACTATTTTATTTGCCATTATATCATTAAATACTACTAATATTCTTCTTAATAAATACAATTAGATTAATTATTTTTGCAATTGAAAAAATATTAATAAAATTATTTTTTTATTTTTATAATTGAAAGAATGTTAATAAAATTAAATTTTCTTATTTATTATTTTAATATGTGGGTCCCGCCTTCAATTGCTTCTTCTCCAACAAAATCACCATTAAAACACCACCACTAAATCATCAAATTCAAATCTTCACCACAATAATTTTAAAAATCCAAATTTCATTATCGAAATCACAATACAACCATTAATATAATAAAAATCACAAACAACCACCATAAAAATCCAATATCCACTACTAACATTGACATCGGAATCACAATATGTGCAATTAAATCTTAGCTTTAAATCGTCAATAAAATTGTCATCGAAATCACAACTGTCAATCCCACTGTGCATACCCGAAATCACAACACTCCATATTACAACATTCAATTCGTCAAATACTCCATTAATTGACGAATCTGAGAATACTCAAAGCCCAAAGTCTTCCAAGAAATCTATGGTGTGATTTGTTACACCATAGATTTATGAGAATACCACATCTTTCATCTCCAATCTATGGTGTGATTTTTAACTCGTCAAATCGTCCAATTTGAAAATACCCAGTTACCCACGTGTTTCCAGAAACCACATCTTTCACCTCCATTAACTCAAAGTTAAAAAGGACGAGTTGTTGATGAAGAGAAGAAAGTGAGAAAGGAAGTGGATTATTTGAAGGGAAAGTGAAGTAGAAAATAAGTGAACAATTCAACAATTTCATATTTTTAATGGTGAATTGTTGAATATTTTCTTCCATTGAAATTTTCTTGTTGAATTTGCTTGGTTATTTGAAGGGAAAGTGAAGTAGAGTAAGAGTGAAGAAGAAGGAATCAAAATTTTCTTGTTGAAATTGCTTGGTTATTTGAAGGGAAAATGAAGTAGAGAAAGAGTGAAGAAGAAAGAGTTGTTGAATTAATGTATTTTCTTGATTATTTATTTTTAATCACAAGGGTTATTTATTAATTAAATAGAAAAATTAAATTAATACGTGCCATCAGCACAGGGCGAGTGGAGTACACTCCACTCATTAAAACTGGGCATGGGTGTTGCGGGGAGGTAATAGTATCACTTTTTTATAGTTTGGGTGTGTAATAGGTCACTAGTATAGTTTATGTGTGGTTTCGACTTTTTGGGTATAGTTTGTGGTGGAAACGATGCCTTTTCCCTTTATATTATAGAAATAATTTGGCGAATATCAATTTTTTTATATGTCGTTAAATATTTTAATTTGTTAATTATTAAAATTATAATACTTTTACGTCATTTTCAAACAATATATGTTACTTACTCTGTCCCAATTTATGCGACACTGATAGAATTTTTAAAGTCAATACAATTTTTTATATATCCTTCAAATATTTTAAGCATAATACGTGTTACACTTTTTATCCCAATTTATGTGAGACAAATAAAATTTCAAGAGCCAACAAAAATGTGGTATTGTAAATTATTAGTTATTGTGGTACGCTATTTCTTTGTCTCAATTTATTTGGTATAAATATAATTTTGGAAGTTAACAACATTTGTATATATTTCTTAGATATTTTAAATTATTAATTATTATAAATTATAATTCTTTTACGTAATTTTCAAATACATTTTATATCAAAAAAAGTTAAAGAAAAAATTAAATTAAATTTACATAACATAAAATATAAAATCATATATGAAGTATGAAACTAAACAAAAAAAATGAATAGCCAATAGGAATTCAAAAAGGAACAGATAATGGAAAAAGCGGATGGGACCTACACCTATAGAAGATTAATGAGTGGAATAACTCAATTCTAGGCTGGCTTTGTTGTCCAATAAAGAAAATGTGTATTGACAAAGAACTTAGATTCAACACATCAAAGCATCAAAATTTTCAAAATACCAAAATACCCTTATTATAAAACCACAATGACATATAGTACACATGTTGAAATCAATGCTTATATAATATAGTAAAGTAAAGTAGAGTAATACAGTATAAATTCTGAGATAGACTTCTTCTTTAACTTGGACTTTTCTCTTATCCTGCTGGAGATCTTGGTCAAGCAGAATCTTTACCTAGTGATGGCCATGTTTTCTCTAAGATTTTTTTCATTTTATTTTTAAACTAATAATTGATTAAAACCAATGAAGAATATACTATGATTATTTTGACTATATCTTTGATGATGTCCAACTAATTATACCGAAAACATTTAAAAAGTGAGGTATAATATTACGGACTCATTTGTTTGCATTAAGATTAATACATATAAATATGCTTAGATATCGATGGCCCGTGTTAGTATATTGTTTTTTGTCATAATTTATATGACATAAATAGAATTTAGATATAATTTCGAGGGATGTGGATGAATGAGTATAAGTTGTGGTACTCGAGTAGCGTGAGACATAGAAATAGGGTAGGTATCTTAGTAGATGAAGAACATAGGGAGCAGGTGGTAGAGGTTAAGAGAGTTAGTGATAGGTTGATTTTTATTAAGTTGGTCATTGGAGGGTCTACGGTGAACGTTATTAGTGCTTACGCTCCGCAAGTAGGTTTGGATGAGGTGGAGAAGAAGGGCTTTTGGGAGGTTTTGGATGAGGTGGTGAGGAGCGTCCCGAGCACTGAGAAGCTTTTCGTGGGAGGAGATTTCAATGGGCATATTGGATCTTTGTCGAGAGGTTATGATGATGTGCATGTCGGTTCCGATTTTAGGGCGAGGAATTCTAGGGCTTTTGGGTTGTGGATAGCGAATTCGAGCTTTCCGAAGAAGGAGGATCACCTTATTACGTTTCGTAGTTCAGTGGCCAAGACTCAGATAGACTTCTTGCTTCTTAGGAATAGTGATAGAACGCTATGTAAAGACTGTAAAGTCATACCTAGCGAAAATCTTTCGACTCAGCATAGGTTGTTGGTGATTGACTTAGTTATCAATAAGGGCAAAAGGAAGAGGAGTGTGGAGGCTAGGCCCAGGATTAAGTGGGGTAGCTTGACTTTGGCTAGTGCTTTGGAAACGGGGGAGAAGTTGAAGAGTAGGGGGTTTGGGAGAGTAGAGGGGATGTGGATAGTATGTGGGAAACGACTGTCAGTTGCATTAGGGAGACCGCTAGAGAGGTGTTGGGTGTCTCGAGAGGTCGATCTGGCAAGCATCGAGGAGACTGGTGGTGGAACGAAAAGGTTAAGAGGAAGGTGGAGTCTAAGAAAACGTCTTATGCTAAGTTGGTGAAAAGCAAGGATGATGAGGAAAAACAGACGAATAAGAAGGAGTATAAGGTAGCTAGAAAAGAGGCTAAGTTAGCGGTTACGGCGGCTAAGACAACAACTTTTGAGAGCTTGTATGCGGCTTTAGAGGAGAAATGCAGGGATAAGAAGTTGTATAGGCTTGCCAAGGCCATGGAGCGGAGGGCTCGTGACGTTGACCAAGTAAAATGCATTAAGGGAGAGAATGGTACAGTGTTGGTTGAGGATGCCCTTATTAGGGAGAGGTGACAATCCTATTTTCATAAACTTTTGAACGACGAGGGGGACAAAGATTTCGTGTTGGGGGACTTAGAGAAATCTGAGGAGTGTTGCGATTATGGTTATTGTAGGTGTATCAAGGTTGAGGAGGTCAAATGAGCTATTCGTAGGATGCGTCGGGGTAGGGCGACGGGGCCAGACGAGATTGCAGTGAATTTTTGGAAGAGCACTAGTGAAGCAGGTTTGGAGTGGTTGACAAGGTCGTTTAACATTATTTTTAGGGCGGCGAAGATGCCTGAAGCGTAGAGGTGGAGTACGATGGTTCCATTATATAAGAACAAGGGATTGTAACAACTATAGAGATATTAATTTATTGAGTCATACTATGAAGGTTTGGGAAATGGTGGTAGAGTTAAGGCTGAGAAGGATCATGAATATCTATGAGAATCAGTTTTTTTTTTTGCCAGGTCGCTCGACCACTGAAGCCATTCACCTTATGGGGAGATTAGTGGAGCAGTTTCAGGAGAGAAAAAAGGACTTGCATATGGTGTTTATTGATCTTGAGAAGACTTATGACAGAGTTTCGAGGGAGATTTTGTGGAGGTGCTTGGAGGCTAGAGAGGTGCCCGTGGCGTACACTAGGTCTATTCAGGACATGTATGATAGGGCGAAGACTCGTGTGAGGACAGTATGTGGAGATTCAGAGCACTTTTCAGTTTTGATAGGGTTGCACCAGGGATCAACTCTTAGCCCGTTTTTATTTACCTTGGTGATGGATGTTTTGACGCAACATATTCAAGGGGAGGTGCCTTAGTGTATGTTATTTGAGGATGATGTTGTACTGATTGACGAGACTCGGGGGAGAGGGAGAGTTAATGATAAGTTGGAGATTTAGAGACAGACACTCGAGTGTAAAGAATTTCAGTTGAGCAGAACTAAGACGGAGTACTTGGAGTGTAAGTTTAGTGATATGTCGCGGGAGGCTGGAGTGGTTATGAAACTGGACTCTCAATCCATTCAAAAGAGGGAGAGTTTCAAGTATCCGGGGTTTATGATTCAGGGCAATGGCGAGATTGACGAGGACGTCACGCATCGTATTGGGGCAGGGTGGTTGAAATAGAGGCTTGCTTTGGGAGTCTTATGTGATAAGAAGGTGACCTTGAAACTTAAAGGTAAGTTCTACAAAGTGGCAATCCGGCCGACTATGTTGTATGAAGTGGAGTATTGACCAGTTAAGAACTCCCACATCCAAAAGTTGAAGGTGGCGGAGATGAGAATGTTGTGATCGATGTGTGGACATATCAGGAAAGATCGGGTGAGGAATGAGATTATTCGGGAGAAGGTAGGAGTTGCTTCGGTGGAGGACAAGATGCGAGAAGTGAGGTTACGTTGGTTCGGGCACATATGAGGAGGGGCTCGAATGCTCCAGTGCGGAGGTGCGAGACACTGGTTATGGATGGTTTTAGGCGAGGTAGAGATAAATCGAAGAAATATTGGAGGGAGGTGATTAGGCATGATATGAAGCAGTTACAACTTAAGAAGGACATGACCCTTGATAGGAAGGTGTGAAGGATGCGGATTAGGGGTGAGAGTGCGTCGGTAATAGTAAGAGAGCGTTCTTTTGTGTCTGTAGTTTTTTGTTCGTGGTGTTGTGTGATGTCTATGATTTCAGTAAGATAGTTCTTAGTATTATCTTATGGTTGTAGTATTATCTTGTGGCTAGCGGTGTTAGTTTATTTTGCATACCGTACTACTTTATATGCATTTATCGTTTGTGTTTGTTATACTGTTATCGGTTTTAAGCCAGGGATCTATTGAAAACAACCTCTCTACTTCACCTGAGATAGTAGTATGGTCTGCGTACACTCTAACCTCCCCAAACCCAACTATGTGGGAATACACTGGGTATGTTGTTGTTGTTATTATTGTTAATTATGTGATTTATAATGCTTTTTACACAATCTTTTAATAAGATATGAATACTCTCTTCAACTCATTTTATGTGTCACAGATAAAATCTCAATAGTCAATAAAATTATTTTAATATTATATATGTATATATATATATATATATATATATATATATATATATATTTAAGTCAATTGTGATTTACAATACTTTTTATCTCATTTTCAAATAATGTGTTATTTTATGTCTTCCTCTGTCCCATCCCAAATTATGTGATTGTAATATAATTTCGATAGTCAACCAACTTTGTTATGTTGACATATCATTTTGTCTCTATTTTACCTTTTTTATGAAATATTATTAGTTTTTTAATGCTTAGATGACCACAATAATTAATTAGGGTGATGTAGTAAACTACCTATTGAAGCGAAGCAGACATGTTTTAAATAACTTACAATAGCCAATTAGAAGTGATATAGCAAAATTACTATAAAAAATACTTGTGAAAAATATTTAAGTGGGCTTAAAGTGATATAGCAAAATTACTATAAAAAATACTTGTGAAAATTTTTTTAAGTGAGCCTCATATAACACGCTAAGTTAATTTAAAACATAAATAGCTAATTTATCATTTTATGTCTATTTTATCTTTTTTATTAAATATTATTATTTTTTAATACTTAAATTACTTATAATAATTAATTAAAAGTGATATATTAATTTTTAAATGCGTAAATGATTTATAATAATTAATTATCGGCGATACAGTAAAAATCACGATTGAAGCATGTGAAAGGCGGCAAGATGGCAGAACGACCCTAACCAGCTTACCTTCGCTCTTCTATATATTAGAAAATAGACATCTAAAATTTCTTATATGAATATTGAATAGTTACTTTATTTTTCAACGTTTAAACTAAATGTGCGTGCAACAAAAATATATTATGTACAATCTCATGGAATGGAGTATGGGGAGGATAGAATGTGCAAAACCCCTACTTCTAAAGCATGATTTTGAATGTGCATAAATTATTTATTCTAAATATAATAAATATACGATTTAATACTAATAATAATAATAATAAAAAAAATAAATAATATAAAACTATTATTTGATAAAAAATAAAATATTTATGTTCACTAATGATGGCGGATATTGTTTGTAGGTGTATTGGATAGTGATAGTAGCAAGTAATGATAGTTGTAATGGTAGAGATGATTAATATTTGTAGTGATTGATGCGATCGATGGTGGCAATCGATAGTGGTGATGATGATTGTGACTGTGGAATTGGTTAATGTTAGTAGTTGGCATGTTGGTATTGGTGATCGAAGAATATGTGATGGTTGATGATAGTTGATAGCAGGGTTAGTTGTGGTGGCTTGTCACGACCCGAATCAGAACCTGACCGTGATAGGTATCTCAAGTCCACCATGGATTGGAGACCACACCCTTCGCCTAACCTCATGAGCACAATGATAATAATAATAATTACGATGCAAAACCCAGCTCAGAATATAATAAAGAGATGAATAGATAACTCAAATGAACTAAGAATCAAAACTATACCCAGCCAACCCACATCTGTCCACAAAAACCTCAAACAACTGAATATCAACCTAAGTCGGGACATGCCCTCGACTATAGCCAAAAAGGAACCCAAGAGATAGTGTAAAACACAAGAAAAACAAACTATGAAATGACGGGCCTTCCGGAGAATGGAAGCTCACCACTTCAAAGCAACTCGACAGATGGGTTAATCCATCTAATGCTGCACAGGGGTAAAAGAATTGTCTTCGGACCTTACATTATGAAATAATATAGTGTCCTAGGACGGTCGGTGGGATAAGCACTAACATGTAACTCAGGATAGGGATAAAATAAATGTCATATAAAAAATCAGTCAAAACCACATGCACACATTCATAAGATGTTGGGATAGGGAACAAGGTTTAAGCATGACATTTAAAATCATTAACCTGAACTGTGTAGCTTTAATCATCCTAAGGACACCCACAAGCTATATGGGTTCAACTCTCCTTGCTGAAAGGACTCCAGTGCGTGTTAGCCCTACGAACCGGAGAAATTCGAGGAAAGACCAAAGCCACCGAGGCTCCAATCATTCCCAAATATATATATATATATATATATATATATATAATGTGTGACTATGCACATGGTGATAAAGACCCCCACGTCGGCAAACGTGATTTTCAGTATCGATCCCCATGGGACCTCCACCTTCCACGACGAGCTATACAACCCCCTTTAAACTCAAATTAAAATCATTTACACATATTCTCATTCATTAATCAAGGAGTATTTCAATTAGGCATTTACCATTGGTATCGTCATACCAAATAAAGATTAAGCTTGCAAACCAATCCATTATGCCATTCCAAAATCAAATAGCCAATTGACTCCAAAGTTTTTAATTTAAAATCAATTCATGGCCACCAAGGCCTTTCAAAATCAATTTATGTTTCATTAACCTTTTATGCAATGCAAGGTTTCAAAAGTGAAGTAGATTGTGTATATATCCATGTTTTAAATCAATTTCACAAGTTGAGTTAAGGTTAAAGCCAATTCCAAATCATTAAACCATCAAATGTGGGAAAACCCATATTCCCCATTTCAATTCCCACTCATGCATTTATTTCATTCAAAATCATGAAAAAAAAATATAAACAATAAATTAAAAATCAAGAAAATTCAATTCATGTAATAACCATTCCAAACCTCTCAACCCATATTCAAAATTCAACAATTAAATCACATGGATATCAATTAAATACGTATTTTTACATAAAATTAATTTAGGGAAGAGATACATACTTGAAACACACTAGAATTTGAAGTTAATTTGAAGTTTGGAGATGAATGATGAATGCACAGTGGATTTTGTGCTTGAGGGTGAAATAAGGGAATTTGATCTTTGAAAACTGATGAGATTGAGACTATTTTATGTTTAAATCATTGTAAGAAAAATTAAATGTAGAAAAATTTAAAGAAAAATATTTATAATATCGAACTCAAATGGAGTTATGTTTTAAGGATGTTGTTGCTACTGGCGAACATGTGTGGGCACTATCATCTGGAGTGTTACCAGATGGTATACGAGGAAGTTGATGATTTCAATCAAAGCAACTATTTGAGTTTGACACTCCAATAAATAATGAAAAAATTGTGACTTTTGATGGTCTAGAAGAATTAATTAATGTTGAAAAAAAAAAGTAACAATAAAAGTGATACTAGAAGAAAAAGAAAGGTATCAACAGAAACAAAAAAAATTAATCCTAGTCAGAAAATTAATTCATCAATGGAGAGAATTACAAACGTCATTGAATCACGCACTTCAATAGAGTTGAAGAGAACTTCAATTAATATTAAGAGTGTAATAATTATAGCTCACAATTTGCCTGATATGATTGTTGATAGTGATTTATGGTGGAAAGCGAGTGATTTATTTGTTAAATAATCAATGAGAGAAATATATTTTGCATAAGAAGATGCAGAGTTACAATTGCAATTGTTGAAAATAAATATCATTCTTCATAAGGATTAGATTTATGATGTTATTTTAAAAAGTATGATGTTCTTTTCTTTTAATTATCTTTCAGTTATAAAATTTTGTTTATTCAAATTATTGAGTTATTATATTTAAATAATTTACACTATTATTATATGAGCAATAAATTTACTTTTTGTACAACAAATAAATTGTCAATCTTACATTATTAAGTTTAATAATATTTATTTTTTTCTTTTTTTTTACAGATATGTCATTGACTAGAAATAATAGTGATGTGTCTGATGTGATGTGTCAGATGATGAAGTTTTAATTAAAGATAATGATGATAATGTTATTTTTGATGCGGCAATTTCCAGCATCATTTTCACAAAAGAATATTTCATGAAGTTTTACTTAAAGGTTCCATGCAAGACTTCTCTTCATATAGATTTTTATTTTATTAAAAAAGTACTTGAAGGACATGATCGATGATGTCATAAAATATTTAGAATGGAAAAACATATTTTTCTTAACTTGTGCAAGAATTTAAATGAACAATATGGCTTGAAAGCAACAAAAAATATTACCATAGAGGAGATGGTTGTTATATTTTTAATGATAGTAGGTCATAGTATAGAAAATCGAATGATCCAGAAAAGGTTCCAACACTCAGGAGAAACTATTAGCAGACATTTTCATCATATTTTATTTGCATGTGTGAAATTGGCTATGAACATCATTAAACCAAAAAATTCAACCTTTTATGATATTCAGCGTAAATTAAAAGAAGATAAAAGGTATTGACCATATTTTAAAAATTGTATTGGAGTTCTAGATGAAACACATGTATCGTGTATTGTCCCTTCGAAAGATTAAATTAAATACATTGGTAGAAAAGGTCTCACTTCTCAAAATATTATAGCAATATGTGGTTGGGAGATGTGTTTCACATTTGTACGACCTGGATGGGAAGATACTACACATGATGCTAGAATATCCAGGCACTTAGAAGATCGGATCTTAATTTTTCCCATCCACCACTAGATTAGTAATTTTAATATTATGTTTTGTATTATTTTATAAATTATAGTATTTTTATATTGATTAATTAATTTTCTTTATATTGATGTAGATAAATATTATTTAATGGACTCGGATTATTCAACAACGATTACTTATTTAGGACCATATAAAGGAGAGCATTATCATCACCCTGATTTCAGACGTAACTCTAACTTCAGAAATTCAAATGAAACTTTCAATTTCTTTCACTCCAGTTTGAGATGTACAATTGAAAGAATATTTGGAGTTTGAAAAAATAGATTTGCTCTCCTACACTCAATGCTATCTTTTAAATTCGACACTCAAGTTCATCTTGTTACAACTATTATGGCTATACATAATTTCATATGACAACGCTCTACTACTGATAAAGACTTTAATTATTATGTTGACAAAAACATCATCATAGAGACTGAAGAAGGAGATAAGTTTTTCGGTATACCTTCAGGAATACAAGATAAATCTTCTACTAGTATAGAGACATTGCCTGATAAAATGATACACGAAAGACAAGAGAAATACGAAACAAACACCAAAATTAGTTCACTAGCCAAGAAACCGAGGACCTCTTTTGGTGACCCCTCTCAGATTCGCTACCAACAAGAAGAATACAAGGCACAATGGCGTAATAACACCAAAATAGTAGCAACACAATAAGAACAAGATGAACAATAGACTAATTTCGGATTCCACATTAACAGCACAAACACACGGTTACAACATCAACACTACTACACGATTACAAAGAAACAAAAGGATAGATAGTTAGACAAATTGAAGGTATAGTATTAACAACCCAAAAGCCTATTCCACTCTTGGACCTTTAAGATCACACACATCAAATACCTAACTCTTACGTTGGCACAAGAGTGGTCCCGATCTCCCAAGAATCCAACGTTTCCAAGCTTGAATCCAACACGAGCGATTCCACACTCAGTTGATTTTCCTAGTTACAATTTTGGGTTGGTGGTCTTCTCTCCTTAGAGAGAAAATGTTTCAAGTATTATAAACTCATAATATTCATCAAAAACTCCCTAATGAAACCCTACATTATTCTATTCATAGTGTATTACAAATAATAGGTAAAATGACCAAAAGGTCCCTTAGTGAAGGGGCTCCATTCTAGTATATGTAGTGGACTGTTTTGATGTACATTTAGGTGATCCTTTGCACTTCATTGAACACACCAAGCCTCGGGTCAAATGTACGCCCTCATAAGTCCATCTACGTGATCGTACTCGTATCAACAGGGCACTAGGCCAGCGTATAATAATATACCTGGATCGGCAAATCACGGTTTTGGGCAATGAGTTGTCTGAACTCGTGCCTTCTTCGGGGAACCACCTAAGCTCTCTTTATGTCCAATTTTAGTCTGTTCTGAAACATGCACCATTCTAGTTTCAAAATTTGAAAATCTGATTTCAAACATGCATTCTATTGTGTTCTGAATTAACATGGCATTATCTGAGTTGGTGTCGTCACACCAAGACTTGCAAGTCCTATTTCTGAACATAATGCATCATGCATGATTATTTCATCAAAAACTCAATTCAGACCACCCAAACATACAAATAGTATAAGAGATTTCATGTTCCGAAAGCTCAAGTCAAAACTATGCAAGGATTATCATTCTTTCAATAATAATGAGGTGGTCCTGAAATCTTTGTCAAACCATGAAACTCTTTCCATTAGATATTTATATTCAATATTTATCAATACAAACAATCCTCTCTTTTGATTCAAAAATCATATTCATGTCATAGTATAAATCAATACATTTTGTATCATGCTTTTCGAGATGCATTTCAAAATAATCTATATCATATGAAAAATGGGATAAATCATATCAAAAGAGGGATTTCATGTGAGTCATGCTCTCAATTCAAACATCACATTAAAACACATACATACATATACATAGGATTTCAAATCACTTTGGGGGAAGGCCTAAAGACCAAAACAATATCATCAAGGCTTCTAAAAACATGATTAAAATCGTAAATCCAAAACCCTTTTCTTAAAAATCATGATTTCTAAACCCTTTGCATAATTTAAAGAAGATTTCTATGCCCATGAAATTTTTGGAAAACCCCATGTAACTTAAATTATAAGATCTGAAAGATGGAGCCTAGATCTTGATAGAGGAAACCCGGATCTTGATTTGTTTCTTGGAGATCTTGAACTTAAGGCTTGATTTTTCTTGTCCTTGGAGAAAACCCTAATTGATCTTATTTTGAGAGTGAAGAGGAATTTTTGATGTTGTAAAACTGATAATGATTGATTAATAACACTTAAGGGATGATTTAATTCATGTGAAAGGTTTTTGGAGTGAGGGAAAGACCAAAATATCCCTAAGGAACCCAAAAAAAATCGCGTAATTGCATCAGTTGACGATCAGGGTTGACGGGCCGTCACTCAGGTGATAAGTCATCACCCAGGTCGTCACTTTTGGGTTGGTTTTCACCATTCACTGCCTTAGGATGATGACCAGGTCTGATGGGTCGTCACACAGCTGATAAGTCGTCAGCCTCGTCGTCACGTTTTGGTAAACAGACACTTCAAAGTAAAATGAGAATAAATTTCTACTCCGATATCGTATTAAAGAGAAACCAGTGGCGTTGGAAAGAGGACTCAAATAACTTTCATTTGATATATAGTAGGCCTCCTAATTCATTATATACAAAGAGTTATGGTTGATTGAAGTTGAACCAAGTTTCGACGCTCACTCAAACTCGAATGATAGGAAAGCTTTCAACTCATCCTTGAGTTAGGGGACCTCTATGATATCAATTCATGCTCAAATAGGTTCCCACACTACATAATTGATTAGCATACCAAATTTTCATAAGATTTATGGCTTTTGGATCATCTACGCCTAGAAATGACGATTTTTGTTCTAGCCCGAAATACGGGGTGTTACCTTATCTCCCCCTTGGGATCATTTGTCCCTGAATGATGGGTAGGAATGTTGAAGTCTTAAAGGTATGGAATAACGTGGACATGATATGTCTTCTAAGAAGGATACAACTGATCTGAAATATTTAAACTTCTGTCATGAAATTGAATTCTGTGCTGATTTGAATTTATTTGCTTCAAGGAGCTGATTCATGTTGAGAATTTAGGATTCCCTTGAAATATTCGTGATCCAATCATATATATTGAATTTGGAAGTGATACTTATGCAAGTATGAATCGTGAGACAACTAGACTTAGATCGTACATGGGTATTACACTGTCTGAGCTGAAATACTTGGAAAATTTAGAGATTATGCGCTAAACTCTTATGCACCGAGTCATGAATAGATAGCTGAATCTGAAACATGTTGCTTGGAATGAACTGAATTCACAATTTACATGGATGGAATAGATTATCTCTTGGGGATGGTCATACGCATGAGACTTCGGATAGTAGGGCTAGGCAAAAAGGTGGAAAACCACAGTAACTTGTCTGCCTGACTGTTAAACTGAATTGCTGGCTATACAAATTAATTATACTTGGAACTTATGCTTAACCGGAGTATCTCTTAAACACTCTCTCTAAGGAAGTTCTATTAACATTCGGGAGCAAAAGAATCTTGGGCATAATCTACACTAGATATCTGACTAAGGAATCACAACATTGACACTACTCTATAGCATGGAATATAGACCTATAACTCATAAATTAGGGTAGAATTACCAGGCCTTAGGCAATGCAACTTCTTACTTTCCAGCTTAGCACACTTCCCGAATACTCCCTTAACTATACTATTCCCCTTAAATACCATGCTCAATCGATTCAACTTAAAATTCTCATTTGGGTATTGATAAATCTTTCTACTAATGTCTAAAGTGACTTAAATCCTCTCACCGCGATCTAGACTAACTCTAAACCACAAAATACAACATGCCGCACAACAATACTAGTCTAAACCATATGATTCAGTCATCTATATTTTTTTAGAGATCACACCCTAAACATAACGTGCCTTACCACTTCAATGATGACTAACTCTGAACTCTTACTATGGATTTACTAGCACATATTACGTTACTCCACTTAAATCCCAACATGTCATTCAAGCCTATATTTATAACCACATATGAACTTCAAGGCAAACACCCATAAATACACACTTCACATAGTCTCTAAACCATTGTCAATATAACTCCCATGCGCTATCCAAAGAACATACACACACAAATTTTCATTAACCATCACATGTATCAAAGACTTGACCCCAAATCTTACTTCACACTTATGGTCTTATCTAAGACAAACATATAATGATCTTTCATCAACAAGAAACATCTACTCATCACCACTATCATTACATAAGGAGGAGTTACTAAAAGGTTAGAACATAAGACCTTGAAGCATGGAAGAATATTATATGAGACTCGACACTTAACTGAGGCCTGAGGAACAACGAATCAACATCAGGGATTCATAAAAGTGATCAGAATTGAGGGCATACCTGGCTATAAGATGAATCTCGCCAATCATTTGGCGTGTAGCATGAGTTATGGGAACTGAGCACACTATAAAGCGTGAGTACATGAGTTATGAGCTGCATGACCTCAATTTGGAGTTCATAACTTATGAAATATGATTCTGACTGCTGAATGAACTGGAATTCCTCATTTAGGAACTGGAAAAGCACATGATTTTCTGTCATATGCATGAACATGAACCATGATCATGGAACTGAAATGTAAGGCATGAGTAGGTATTGGGATAAATGAAAAATACTGAGATAAAAATGGGTTGAGCCTCACCCTCATTTTCTGGTATTCCATATCATACTGGCATCACTACTAGAATCTGAGAGCCTGACTTGGTTACATGTTCTATCATCTCCCCCTTAGATTTAAGCCATCATCTTAAGTTTGTGAGATCCCTTACTAAACTCTAAACTAAAGTATACTCACTGCACTCTAGGGTCTGGAATACGACAATACACGTAATTAATAGAACTTAACCCAAATGACTACACCTGGAAGTGGAAAACCCACTGCTAATACCACCTTCTAAGACACACTCTATCATTCTATAGCCCCAATAGTCATCACATAATACTGGAATACTTACTTCCTTTGGATCTTCACAAGTATCCCCATAGTCGGAGTGCACACCCTCTAACGCTTCAACTCTTATTTTTATGAGCTCAACCTTCAAGAACTCAATCTTAGCTTCTAACACTTAACATGGATATCACCAAGCCTTTGATGAACCATAATACTTCCGTCATAGCACACCAATATCGCGACTCTAAACTTATGTCTCTCTACCATGAGAATCAAGATCATATCAAAAGGCTCAACACTATCAATCAAAATTCCTCAACTTGGCTATTTAGAACACCATATACCATCTAACTAGTCTTTCTCCACCTAGCAACTCAATGGTACCACTAGCCATACACAATATGTAATAACCTTAGAAAAATACCGCAACCTCATATCACCTTGGGCATACTTCTACATCATACTTACAACATCATACTTTATTACGAATCAAATAAACTTAAGCTCTTGCATACACTGTTCAAGCCTATTAGATCACTTCCATATAACTATTATCATTAACCAAGAAATCATCACATCCACCTCTATGGACATTAACTGATCAAACTTAATGTCTAGTGCTGAACATGATTTACAACCCAACCTTACGCACAATTCTCACTTGGAAACCATGAAATAAACATCAAGAAATACTAGTACACTAGAACTTCATAACAACAATAATCGATCATGACCTTATGTTTTTTCTTATCATAACTCATTAGCACATACTATTTCAACACATCAAGCCTACTAATTTATTCCCACAAAACATACATCATTAATCTCATGCCACTATTCTTACCACCAAATTCTACATTTAAATTCAAGCCTATAGTCTAGCATCAATCATCTACCACCAATGAAGAATGCTACATGATATACTAGTCCATTAAATTGGGAAATTCTACCCAAATACTTCATTTTATCTTGATACTACCCATAACCAAAACACCTTTATGACATTACTACTATACCTCCAAATCTACTACATACCTTCTCACAAGTAGTACTAGTTTACAACTACCAGAGAAAAGAAGGTTAAGGGGGTAAAGTCACATAATAGACATGATCAACCTTAACCTTATATTATACTTCAACACGATCTTATCTACACAAAAGTCACCCTCACTCTGACTTCTAACCTTATGACTTCATATCATCAACTTCTTGATCTAATCTCACCACCAATAGGTCATGAAACCGACACTTTAACTTATACTACTACTCGGGTGAAAATACAGTTCCAACAAACACAAGAACAACAAGATGAACAACAAGTTGCTAGTGAATCAAAATAGGCCTCACACGACTTCACTAGATTTTGATTTTTGTGTTTTGAACAAGAAAATGGAATGAATAACAAAGAAACTATGCTAGTGAATTGAAAGATCCCCACACGGATTCACTAGACTTTTTGTTTCAACAACACAATGATATCAAGATTACAAGAGATAGAAACTTGACACACAATATTTAATGACCCAAGAATACACATCTTACTCTTGTCTTAACTGAACGCCTCTTAAGAACGAGGACACAATTTTAAACTTGAGGGACTTATGACACATCAGGGAGCTCCTCTCAAGCCCTTTGTGTAACTTCTGAAATTTCTGTTAGTAAATCTGAGAGCATTATCTGAGAACACCATAGTAAGGAAAAGAATTAGGATAAATTTTCTTTCGTATGGGCTACACCGTAGCACGAATTAGAGTATGAAAGAGGAATATCCTGACTCCATAGCATAAACTAGAACATGAAGCAAGAGAGACATTCCTAAATGCCTAGTAGCCTCCTGCCTATAAGTGTGGCGCGCTACATACCCATAAACAAAACTCTACCCGACGGGATTTCACAGACACCCTGGAACCATGAACCGTGCTTTGATACCAAGTTTGTCACAACCCAAACTAGGTCCTGGCCGTGATGGATATCCCGAACCATGAAGGCCCGGACGTCCTACTCTATCTGGTAGTCATGCACAACATTCATATAATAAAAGAAAATACAAAATTTTGATCTAATACGGAAACATGGTCATACTCTGAATTAAGTTTAACAATAAGGAATGAAATCCAAATTCAACTAAACAACATCTGGAACAGTCTGCAAAATCTCTACTACATGAAAATCTGACAACTATCTGAAAACTGGGACAAGGCCCCCAGTGGACCTAAACCAAAATAAATAACATAATCTGAAAGACACAGGCCTTCTGGAATAAAGAAGGCTCACCAACTGCACACATCACTGCTGTCTAAAAACTCTATGGCCTAGCAGGACCTCTGAACTGAGTTTTAGACCTTGGAAGGAAGGGGGGGTCAATACAAATGCACTGGTACGCGAAGAAATCCAAAATAAAGATTGTATATAAACAAAATAGTTGAGAGATTGTCATAATCATCATGAAAGATATCATTCAAAACACATGGGCATTTTTTATAATCATAAAACTTTTCTGTCAATGCAATTTTTGATCTTTGTATTACTTCTGAGTTAGGTGGCACTCCCCTACAAGTCTGATATTCCACGGGCTATATGGAATCCACCATTGACTAGGCGGAGAAGCCCTCAACTCAAGTGTGCCGCAAGGGTTGGAGTGTCTGAGTCTGATACGCCACAGGGCACTAGGCCAACGTATAATAATATACCCGGATCGGTAAATCATGATTTTGGACAATGAGTTGTCTGAACTCGTGCCTTCTTCAGGGAACCACCTAAGCTCTCTTTATGCCCAATTTTAGTCTGTTCTGAAACATGCACCATTTTAGTTTCAAAATTTGAAAATCTGATTTCAAACATGCATTCTATTCTGTTCTGAATTAACATGGCATTATCTGAGTTGGTGTCGTCACACAAAGATTTGCAAGTCCTATTCCTGAGCCATAATGCATCATGCATGATTCTTTCATCAAAAACTCAATTCAGACCGCCCAAACATGCAAATAGTATAAGATATTTCATGTTCCGAAAACACAAGTCAAAACTATGCAAGGATTATCATTCTTTTAATAACAATGTGGTGGTCTTGAAATCTTTGTCAAACCATGCACCTCTTTCCATTAGATATTTATATTCAAATATTTATCAATACAAACAACCCTCTCTTTTGATTCAAAAATTATATTCATGTCATAGTATAAATCAATACATTTCGTATCATGCTTTTCAAGATGCATTTCAAAACAATCCATATCATGTGAAAAATGGAATAAATCATATCAAAAGAGGGATTTCATGTGAGTCATGCTCTCAATTCAAGCATCACATTAAAACACATACATACATATACATAGGATTTCAAATCACTTTGGGGGAGGGCCTAAAGACCAAAACAATATCATCAAGGCTTCAAAAAACATGATTAAAATCGTAAATCCAAAACCCTTTTCTTAAAAATCATGATTTCTAAACCCTTTGCATAATTTAAAGAAGATTTCTATGCCCATGAAATTTTAGGAGAACCCCACGTACCTTAAATTATAAGATCTGAAAGATGGAACCTAGATCTTGATAGATGAAATCCGGATCTTGATTTATTTCTTGGAGATCTTGAACTTAAGGCTTGATTTTTCTTGAATGTTTCTTGTTCTTGGAGAAAACCCTAATTGATCTTATTTTGAGAGTGAAGAGGAAGTTTTTGATGTTGTAAAATTGATAATGATTGATTAATAACACTTAAGGGGTGATTTAATTCCTATGAAATATTTTTGGATTGAGGGAAAGACCAAAATACCCCTAAGGAACCCAAAAAAATTTGCATAATTACATCAGTTGACGATCAGGGTTGACGGGCTGTCACTCAGGTGATAAGTCATCACCCAGGTCGTCACTTTTGGGTTGGTTTTCACCATTCACTGCCTTAGGATGATGACCAGGTCTGATGGGTCGTCACACAGCTGATAAGTCGTCAGCCTCGTCGTCACGTTTTGGTAAACAAACACTTCAAAGTAAAATGAGAATAAATTTCTACTCCGATATCGTATTAAAGAGAAACCAGTGGCGTTGGAAAGAGGACTCAAATAACTTTCATTTGATATATAGTAGGCCTCCTAATTCATTAAATACAAAGAGTTATGGTCGATTGAAGTTGACCCAAGTTTCGACGCTCACTCAAACTCGAATGATAGGAAAGCTTTCAACTCGTTGAGTTAGGGGACCTTTATGATATCAATTTATGCTCAAATAGGTTCCCACACTACATAATTGATTAGCATACCAAATTTTCATAGGATTTATGGCTTTTGGATCATCTACGCATAGAAATGACGATTTTCGTTCTAGCCCGAAATGTGGGGTGTTACAGGCTTATAAGCCCAACCTCACTTGGCCCGTCGGCCTCAGAGGCCTGACCCGTCCGCCTCAGAGGCCAGCCCATGGGCTGGGACATTAAAATTAATTATTAAATATTTTTAAGTTGGTCATTTATTTATTAGGAATTAGAATTTTGTCAATCTTTTCTAACTAGCTACTTATTTTTGTATCTATTCTTTGGTTGATGCTAATTTTTTGAAAGTTCTTAGTGTGTGTTTAAAATGGCTAGTAAGCTGCTTTTAGTTGTGAACTTCAAAAATTTGCTTTTACTCGTGATGATTTAGTAGTTGTTGCTTTTTCTTAATGCAATATTTTGTTTAAATTTAGGCTCTCTTCTGTTATAATCTTGCTTTTTTTATGTATATACTTTGTGTATATCTATATTTATTATCTTAACCATATTAGAATTTTTCTATGAAATTTGTAGCTAATCATCATTTCTTTGTTTATTACATTAAATGTCATGAGCTAATTACAACTAAGGGATCGTTTGGTGTGAGGTATAAGGAATAAATAGTGTGAGATAAAGTGAAAGACTATTTTATCCCATGTTTGTTGTGAGGTATTAGTTAGTACCGGCATTATTTATCGCACCATTTACACCATAGTGATAAGATGAATTATCCGTATAAATAAGGGAATAACTAATTTCAAGATTAATTATCCCAGGATAACTCTTTCCCAACCTAACGATCCTTAAAGGTATTAGTAAGATTCCTATTACATGCTAAAAGCTAGTAGGAGACATTAAAGTGAAACCATAAAAGTTGGTGATTGTCTAGTACTTACAATATTTTTGTTTATCATGTTTCTAGTTGCTTTTATTTTTCTAAATGACCGACCCCCCAACCCGCGGTCCTCTTAGGGCTGGGTTGGGCCACTATTTTAAAGGCCCTTTATTTAAAAGGGCTAGCCCGTTCTAGCCCATTTAATTTTTTAGCCCGCTAGGATTGGATTGGGTTGGGTTGGGCCAGCCCATTTTGACAGCTCTACTAAGGGTGTTACACTCTCAAAGAGAGAAAAGTCTTTCACATATTCATCATTCAAAAAACTAAAGAGAAAAGACCTAAAGGAGACTATGTATCGCCTTATTACATAATGGGAGACAAAATGACTCCAATACCCTTAATGAGGTGGGGCGGCCATGGAGTGTTACTTGAACAAGGCTAAGTGACCAAAATGCCCTTAATGAAGGTCCCAAAACCGTGAGTCCTCAATCTTCAATGCTCCAAGCAATCTTCCACACGTGGGATTGCTCTTTGGTGTACTCAAATCGGCCCCTCCATGTAGGATCTCGTGTCCTCAATGCGACCAAAGTTTGATGCCCCACGTACTGACTTCGAATGATGTCATCGAAAGCTAAGGCGACCATTTGACCCGTATAAGTAAAAAAATGCGAAAGTTCACTATTTGCTTAGGTGCTGTAACTAAATATCATGTATACTCAGAGGTTAGTATGTCCTATTTTTGGTTCAGTTCCCTGAGTTACAGATAAAACTATCATATGATAGGAAAGGTTTATAGTGCTTTTATATTTGTTGAGTAAACTCTACTTTTAGTACTTTTTTCTTTTGTGCATCCAAGGGTGTGGCCTAGTGGTCAATGCAGTAGGTTGAGCGCCATGATTAATTTTCAGAGAGACAAAAACAGATATGCATCGTCATGCTTAACTGAATTTTGCTTTACTTCATAATGAAAGAGTTGTGATGTCTAGACACCGTTGGATGCTAGCGAAAAGACTACCTTAGTATGTGCACCTCAGCTCAGACCATGTAATTCCTTAATAAAGGTCTTACTTGTGGAAGTATAACCTCACACAGTGTGGTGATAGAAACTTCTTCAGATTGTTTTCAGTATCTATCTGCTTGTTTGGTGTCGTCAAGTGGTGAAAGTTCAGCTGTAATTGCAAGGCAATCACATCAACCATCTTACCTAATCCTTCATAGTCTGTACTTATAGTCCACTGTAGAGGAAGGTTAAGAAGAAGGCTCTGACATTGATTATCTCTATTGGTTCATTCCGAACTTTATTCAATATGAGTTGCTTTACAAATATTTATTGAATTGTATACTATTTGGGAGGGCTATATTTTGCCTGGGCCTTCACGCATCGTCAAAGTGTTGCACTACTGCTGTGGCCTGACGCACCCACCAAAACAGCAGTGTATCGTTTTTGCTCAGTACATTGTGAGGGATAAGAGATAACTAATCTATGAAAAACTTTAAAAAAAAGGTTTTTAACTAAAATTTTGTGAATATGGAAGTGCCACAATTTTTTCAGATTTTCTTTTGATATTAGGCAGTGATGAAATCTTCTTTACCATTCTTCCTCACCAACACTGTACGAATGAAGTATAATTTTTGCTTACTTCACAAGAGGGATTATTAAGGTGTAGTTATTTAACATTTTATTTCATTGATCTTGTATTTTCCAAGAGGAATCAAAATTCTTGGACAATTTTTGGCATCATTTGTTCATCTTTCATTGTTGTTATCTCTGTTCCATTGTTGTGTCAACAACATTGGCCCATAATTGAGCTTATCACCGATAGAGTAAGGAAAGTGGCTTGGAGCCTCGGAATCAAAGTAGACATTTTCACTGCCCCCTCTCCTCTGTGCGTGCGTGTGTGTGAAAGAGAGAGTGAGAGAGTGAGATAACGGTCGTGTACGTGAATCTCAACTATTTCATCGAATCATCAGACACCTACCACCTCTCATGAATAATTGTGTCCACCATGACTTGGACAAATTTAAAGAAACTACTGATCTCTTTTGTTTCTACGGGATTTCAAGTCTTAGTCTCTCATGATTTTCACCCATTTCATTGATCGCTAGACACATCTTGATGCTAGCTAGAAGACTACCTTAAAATGTGCACCTTAGTGATGTGATTGCTTAAGAAAGGTCTCACATGTTGTGTTGATAGAAACTTCTTCAGGTTGTTTCCAGTATCTATCTGCTTGTTTGGTGTTTCCAAGTGTTGAAAGTTAGTTCAGCTGTAATTGCAAGGCAATAACATCAACCATCTTCCCTGATCCTTCATAGTCTGTGCTTGGAAAGTTGTCCACTGTAGAGAAAGATTGGGAAGAAAAGTTATGTTTCATCGAATCATCAGACACCTACCACCTCTCTTGTATTAAGTAATTGTGTCCACCAAGACTTGGACAATGCACAACTATTTCATCAAATCATCAGACACCTACCACCTCATACATGAATAACTGTGTCCAAGAATGTCGACAAATGGAAAGAAACTGTTGATCTCTTTTGTTTCTACAGGATTTCGAACCTCATTCTCACATAATTTTAACCGATTGCCAGATACATCTTGATGTTAGCTAGATATTGCTCCAAAAAAATGCAGTACTCTTGGAGGATCCGAAATGCACGTGCCATCATTGTTGCAGGCTTGTAGATATTGGTTTCTTGAAATACATCTGAAGAACTGTTCTCTAATAGCTTGTTTGATAAGGAGACATACTATTTCTTAGTTCTTGTATATTCAAATAGAATCAAATATACATTACACTGATTTTTTTTCCCATCTCTAAACAGAAAGCTATGGAGAGTAATGAGTGATTATCCCACATTGACAACTAATAGAGAAGCCGAGCGAAAGCTGTAGTATTTGTAATGGCTGTAGTAAGACCTATAGCCTAGGCTTGTGGCCTCCATTGCACTTTGGTGGGGTGCCTGCCTAAGGTCGGCCCAAGTGTTCGAGCCTATGTCATAATTTGTGGTAGAGGGGGCCTGTGTTCGCACGGCCCTTGCCCAGTTCGAAGTAAAATTTTATAGCCATGTGAGTTCAAATGTGTGCTTGGCCCAATTGAATCAAACATGGTCTTTTTTTTTTTTATATTGATATTTTGTGTGATATATAGTCTCTTTATATTTTCAAATTAGTGTACTTGTCTGTGCGGATTTAAACAAATTAAAATATGATTGAAGATATAGTAATTTAAAATACGATATTCTGCTTCTGTGGAGGAACGGGACACTCGCGTTTGCTTCTTGGTGCACCAGGAAATCAGATTCGGTCCCATCATAACAATATATCCAGTAGTGGACTTTCGATCATCTTTGTCGTTAGCCCAATCCGAATCAGAAAAAACAGATATATCAAACGAGCCCTTTTGAAATAAAATTCCACAGTGAAGAGTACCTTGAAGATAGCGCAGAATGCGTTTCAAGGCCTGAAAGTGTTGTTCTGTGGGAGCATGCATTGATTGGGAGACTCGATTGACTGCATATTGGATGTCCGGACGAGTAACAACAAGATAATGAAGTCCACCGACGAGGCTCCGATATAGTGTAGGATCGGCAAAGGGAGTATTCGGCCCTGGGGATTGGCGGACTGCCATGGGAGTGACCGCGGGTTTGCAGTCTGTCATTCCAGCCCGATTTAGAAGTTCAAGGGTATATTTTGTCTGATGCATCAATATGGTTCCCGATTTGCGGATGAGTTCGAGGCCAAGAAAGAACTCCAGAGGACCGAGGTCCTTAAGTTTGAAGTCATGATGCATAGCTTCAGTAATTTCAGTGATGAGTGATGACGAGCTGCCTGTAATAACAATATCATCCACATAGATAAGAATGATGACTGTCCCTCGAGAACAGTGAAGGGTGAAGAGGCTGTTGTCATGATGGTAGGTGCGAAAACCAAGACCCTGCAGAAAAGTAGAGAGACGTGTGTACCAGGCACGAGGGGCCTGTTTCAGGCCATACAGTGATTTGCGAAGCTTGCAAACATAGTGAGGACGGTTGGGATTAACATATCCCGGTGGCTGAACCATATAGATTTCTTCCTCAAGATGACCATGAAGAAAGGCATTGCTGACGTCTAGCTGATGAAGCGGCCAATCATAGTGAAGAGCAAGAGACAAGACCAGACGAATAGTCTGTTGCTTAACAACAGGGCTGAAGGTCTCCTTATAATCCACACCATACTCCTGATGATACCCTTTTGCAACCAGACGTGCTTTATAGCGAGAAAGAGATCCATCTGAATTTCGTTTGATGCGAAACACCCATTTGCACCCAATAGACTTTCGGTTACTAGGCAGAGGTACCAAATCCCATGTACGTTGTTCATTCAGAGCCTGAAATTCCTCATCCATAGCTTGGCACCAGAAACTATTTTTGGAGGCTTGGTTGTAGGTAGTAGGCTCAGTTGTGGGATGTGCATCAAAGGGTATTTGAGTGTGGTAGGCTTTGGGTTTGAAGGTACCGGCCTTGGCTCGGGTTGTCATAGGATGAGTGTTGAGTGGAGGGTGATTAGGAAGGGGTGGTGGAGTTGTATGATGCGTGGGCGGGGGTTGGGTGGGGCTGCCGTGGGAGCTGGGATGTGCAGCGGTGGATGGGGTGGCTGTATGTGTGTTAGGAGTATGATGTAGGGAAGTGGTGGGTTGTGTGGCAGTCGGCTGGGTGTTCGGGTGGGAGGTTTGGGGTTTCGGGTGGGTAGTGGTGTAGTGGGGTACCAGGTGCCGAGTGAGCCGGAGCATGAGCGTGAGAAAAGGACGGAAATAATGGCACAACGCCAAGTGGATTGGGGGAGTATGGAGTAGAGGAAAGACTTGTGTAAGGAAATTGTTCCTCCACAAAACGAACATGACGGGAAACATATGTTTTCTGAGATACAGGATCGAAACATTTGTAACCTTTGATAGTGGGATGATAGCCTAGAAAGACACAAGGGGTGGACCGAGGTTGAAGTTTATGTTGAGTGTGCGGACGCAACCAGGGATAAACTAGACACCCAAACGGGCGGAGATGGATATAGTCGGGTGGATGATTGTAGAGACGGGCATATGGAGTGGAGTTGGAGAGAGTGTGAGTGGGCATGCGATTTATGAGGTAGTTGGCAGTAGCAAGGGCATCAACCCAAAAGGAAACAGGTAAGGTGGAATCATGGAGGAGCGCAACAACTGTTTCTATTAGGTGACGGTGTTTGCGCTCAGCAACGCCATTTTGTTCAGGGGTATATGGACATGAAGTGTGATGAAGAGCCCCTAGATTTTGAAGAAAAACACCAAATGCATTGTTGACAAATTCTTTGCCATTGTCACTTCGAAAAATTTTGATTTTGGCATTAAATTGATTTTGAACCATTCGGTCAAAGTTTACAAAAATAGTATAAGCTTCGGATTTAAATTTCAGAGGATAAAGCCAAGTGAATTTACTGTAATCATCAACAAAACAGATATAATAACGAAAACCTTGAACAGAAGGAACTGAGGTTGGACCCCAAACATCAGAATGAATTAATTGAAATGGCGCAGTGGCCTTGTGTTCAGACAGTGAAAAAGGTAAACGACAAGATTTAGACACTGAACAGGACTCGCAATGTAATTTTTCTGAAAAATTAAAACCTAAGGAAGATAAAATGGATTTGGTGATGGCGGATGATGAGTGCCCAAGCCGGCGATGCCAGGTTGACGAGAGAATGGCTTGACTCACAACAGACGGAGACCTGGATGGAAGAGTGTATAGCCCATGCTCACAGCGGCCCGTGTACCGCACCTGGTTCGTGGTATTGTCCACTATCTGGAAATTGGTGTCATTAAAAATGAGGGTGCAGTTATTTTCTTTAGTAAAGCGATAAACAGATAAAAGATTGGATGTGAGGGAAGGGACGTGGTGAAGGGTTGAGAGATGAAATTTACCATTTGGGGTATAGACATACCCAGAGCCGGTGTTTGTGATGGGAAGGGATTGACCATTGCCTACTGTAATAGTTTCTGAGCCATGATACGGATGAGGAGCTTGAAGTTGTGAATAATCCGACGTCACATGGGTGTTAGCACCTGTGTCTAGATACCAATCGCCAGATTGAGCGTTTGTGGACGCATGCATCGCCCTTGATCCTCCGGACTGGCTATTTACATTCTGCGAGTCATCATAACGATACCAGCAATTAGCCGCAGAATGGCCCCGTTTAGCACAAATTTGGCACGTCGGAAGATCTCGTGTGGGCATCCGCTGGTTTCCTCGTCCCTGTCCGCGGCCTGACTGGAAGCCGTCCCTCGGTGGAGGCCCGCCTCTGCCTTGCTGCCCGGTGTTTCGACGGTCACCGCCGCCGCTGCCAGCCGAGTAAAGAGCCGTGACGCCAGGGGTGGAACTGGCTTCTCCGAGCAGTAATTTGTGTTCCATGTCTAGATTCAATTCTTCTGCATTAAGCCATCCAGACAGTTGATTCAGAGTGATTTCGACAGGCGAGAGGCGAATATGCTGTTTGAGAGAGGAATAGCCAGCCGGAAGACCACGTATCACGGCATTCACCACGTCTCGTTCAGGAATAATCTCGTTCACAGCATCTAGGTCAGACAGAATAGAGGCCACATCATCAAGGTATTGAGTCATCGTCTTCGTTCCCTTCCGAAGAGTATGCAATTTGTCACGCAACTGAAAAATATGAGTCGTGGACACAGAGTTGTACCTTGTGGCTAGTGCGTCCCAAAGTGAAGCCGATGTGAGAAAACCCCGGGCGTGTTTGTGCACAGAGGGGCTAATAACTGCGAGAAGACAGGCTCGGATCTGAGTGTCTACGATCATCCACGGAAGGTAGTCGGGATTTGGGAGCTTGACGTCGTCCTTCTCGGCTGTCTCGGGCTGCGGCTTCTCCGCACCGTCAATCCATCCGAGCAGCAAGTTGGCTGCGAGGGCGGTGCGGACGTTAAGTGCCCAGGCCGGGTAGTTGTTGTCAGATAATTTTTCGGGGATGAGATTGTGGAGATTCCTGAGCAGTAATTTTACTCCAGACGGTAATTTTGACAGAGGATCAATAACCTTGTCCATGGCGCCGACCTACGGCGGAGGAGGGAGGCCGTGCGGCGTGGTGTAGACGGTGGCGGCGGCGCACACACGTCGGAAAAGAGGAGAGATTAGGGTTTGGGCGGAAGAAGAAACCCTAGCTTTGATACCATGATACAGATTTAATAATTAATTGATCTCATTAATATTGAAGGGGTTACAGCTGTATATATAGAGAACTGAAGAATAACTAATTACAGAATAACCCAGATGTATTTAATAATTATATATGTAGTCTATTACATAATATTATGTACAAATTATTTGATAAAAAGAATCGTGAGAAACATTCTAGTTGAATAGGAAACACCAATTTGAACCTATGTAAGTGAATTTGAAAAAGAAAATCAAAAACAAATTTAATGAAGAAAAAAGTTATGTTATAAGTATTAAGTATCTAATCCCATATATATGATGGAGAAAAATTAAAGAATGTTTCATAAAATATAAATAAATGTTAAAGAATAAAAAATGTATCATGATTAATAATTAAGTCACTAATCTTGAAAGATCGTTTTAATCTTCTATTTAGCTTTCACCGAAAGAAGTCGCTCTGATGCCTCCACATTCCCTCACTTCCACATATGAAAACTTTAATATAGATTTTTTTTTACTAAATAGCCTTATTAATAATAGTTTTGAACTCTGAATTTGACTATTACTACATTACGAAGTTATTTGATATTAAGAGCAGAAAGAGAAAAATATACAATAAAATCCTCTTGATTTCATAAATTGAACAAGTAAACTGAAATAACTATTTTTAGTATAAGTGCCAAGTAAATAAAATGGAGGGAGTATATTTATATATTTGTATTGAATGATAATTAAATTTAAACAACTATGTTTAGTATAAGTGTCGAATAAAATAAGACGGAGAGAGTATATATACATATTTTGTACTGGATGAAAATTAACTTTAAACAATATCGATGTATTCATCATGAAATGCAATAAATAGGAGAAGGTTGAAAAAGATATTTTGAAAAGTTACAACTTTTCATTTTCCATTTTAGTGAGTAATTGAATCTCATAATTAAGAGAGGTAAAAGAGAATGACTTTAATTTTTTAAGCTTCTTGAAATGATATTTCCATTAATGAACTACTTCATTTTAATATATTTTTATTTTTTAATTAAAAATGAAAGGATGAATTAGTAAATATTTAGATTTTATAATAAAAAATAGAAATAAGTGAAATGGTAAATTTGAGGCATTTAAATTCTTACATAAAGAACAAAAATGAATGAAGACAGCAGTAATTGACACATCTACTTTTATATAATAATAAATAAAATAAAATATTCAGAAAATTGTCATAAAGATTAGCGAAAAGAACCTGGTATCATGAATTAGCACCCTACGCGGGTGTGTTTATAAAAAAATCATGTGTGGATATATGCACACCAATCATGAGTGTGTTTAGTATTTCAATTAAGAAATCTTGCGTTTGCAATAAACCCAGCGTGTCCATCCATCATGGTTGGGCCAAGTTTTAAAAAAATAAATATATAAAGGAAAAAGATAAATAAAATCCCTAGCTAAAGAGAAGTGCCACATCACTTCTCTAATTTTATACTATATAGAATGTAGTTTTTGTCTATCGAAAACAACCTCACTACTTCGGGGGTAGTGGTATGGACTGCGTACATCTTACCCTCCCCAGACCCCACTTTGTGAAAATATACTGGATTTGTTGTTGCTTGTATAGAATGTAGTTTTACATTCTATAGTTATAACCTAACTTATTATTAGTTATCACAATTACAACGGTTATAATTGTAAACATAAATTTTCATTAACTGAATTATCATAAGTTACAACGGTCATAAAATCTTTGACTTATTTGCAAGTGTTAAATTGGTATAATTTAATTAGTTTGTAGATAATGATGTTATATATTATTTAGTGAAATGAAGGAAAACATTCAAAAAATAAATAAACTGATCGGCCATAAAGAGGTGTACGTCACCTTATATATATAGGTGTTTTTATTGATGTTCATAAGTATTTAACTTTATGTTTTAGTACTTTCATAACTTTCATTGACCTACTTTGAAATCATTAAAAAACGGTTTTAAAAAGAATAATAAAAATAAATAAATACAAAATTGAACTTGTTTGCCGCAAATTCATAAAATCAAATGGAATGAACTTCTTTTTCTTTTATCTTAAATACATGACGATAGAAAATTATTATTGAGGGGATTATTAATATGAGAGGATTATTACAATGACCATAAAAAATTATTATTAAGAAGATTAATAAAGAGAAGAGAAAAGAATTGAGTGTAATTAAGAGGATTAACAAAGTTGTCCTTTGAATTTGTGGCATAACACAAAATAAATAGAATAAAATTTCACAAGATCAAAATTTTTGAAAGTAATAAAAGAGGAAAAAAGTAAAAAAATATAAAATTTTGATCAATTAACTGCAGATTGCCCTCTAATAGATCACAATTATATTCAAATAGAGATAGCATATTTAAAAGGTAAATGCTAATATAATATAATATAATATAATATAATATAATATAATATAATATAATATAATATAATATAATATAATATAATATAATATAATATAATATAATATAATATAATATAATATAATATAATATAATATAATATAATATAATATAATATAATATAATATAATATAATATAATATAATATAATATAATATAATATAGTATAATATAATATAATATAGTATAATATAATATAATATAGTATAATATAATATAGTATAGTATAATATAATATAGTATAGTATAATATAGTATAGTATAGTATAGTATAGTATAGTATAGTATAGTATAATATGGTATAGTATAGTATAATATAGTATAGTATAGTATAATATAATATAATATAATATAATATAGTATAGTATAGTATAGTATAGTATAGTATAATATAATATAATAAGTTTTATATTAGCAATAAAATAATCTGAATATAAAAAGTTCAACATTTTGTAATAAAATCTTATTCTTGAAAAGTACATATATATATGTTATATTTGAAGAAATAACTAATTGACAATACTAAAATAAACAACAATAAGTGTATATACATTATTTACAAATCATTCAAAAAAAAATACATTTTTAAACTAATTTGACCATCTCTCTCGATGAATTAAACTTTCTTCTTCATCATGACAATGAACTGATATGATACTAATTTGACGATCTCTCTTTTGATGAATCTTATACCATCATCAAACTTCCTTCTCAGTGTTGATAAATTTGTAAGCGATGCTTTCTCTTGAAGCTCCATGATTTTCGGTTACTTACAAAGTGAGCAACCTGATTTAGTTCTTGAGTTTTTTCATGAAATATTAGTTGTTGGCGTAAAATCAAATGACATAGAAAGTAGATAGAAAAATGAAAAAAAAGAAAGAAATGGAAATGAGCATCCAGAACTCTATAGATGAATGTTATTTATAGATTTGTTAAGTCATAAGAATAGGTAAAAGGGAGTTGAGAAGACATGCTATTAAATAATAATACAAATAGATGGAGGTTTTTTTTGTAACTTATTAATTACAATTATATGTAATAAATATGATAGAAAAAATTTAATCATTAAATAAATTAATTAATACAAAAAGTGAAGAAAAAAATGAAAAAAAAGATAAATAGGAATGGAGGCCATAGAGAGGTGCCACATCACCTCCTCCATGACCTTCCTTTATATTATATATAAATTCTTTGTAGTAACAACAATTCGAATGAAAATTATGGAGGAAGAAGTTTTAATTTTGGGAAGTAGTAAATAATTACATTTGAGTAGTATGCAATAAATAAAGAGACACCAGAAGGTTGCTATAGAAAAAAGGCCCCTGACTTGACTCGGCCTTTTGGCTTCGCGCCCTAAGCGTCGCACTACTGCTTGGGCCTGTGATATGACTGCTCCTTTACGAACTTATTCTAGAAGAAAATCCAGACAAACAAGTGGAGATAACCTGTCTTAGTTAGTTTCAAATAAGATAAGTTATATAAGCAGTTATTTATAGAAGTTATCATCAGTTATGTACAACAACAACTGTCTGCCTATGTCCTATATTTATGTCTTAGTCAGCAACAACTGTCTACATACATCTTATCTTTATGTTTTAGTATAAATATTGTATCTGGAGAATTCTAAATCAGAGAAGCAGTATTATTGTATTTGTATCTGGAGTTTTGTCCACTCCATACGAACTTAGTTATTGGTTAATGTAGTGTTTACGATTCTTTCACTTTATTTAACCAGAAACATTTTAATTTCATTCTCTTCTTCAACTTAGTTTCTATCATTTTGGTATCAGAGAAGCAAGATCCACAATGATATCCATACAATCTTCTAATGAACCACCATCACAACCAGTCACAAACTATCCAAGTGAACCTTCTAATAGTCAAATTGTTCAGCAATTAACATGTATAACATCACGTTTGGAAGCATTAGAGTCAGCAGTGAAGGGTCAAACAAGTGGTACTCAAACTGATGTTAATCTTGTTACATCCTTTAAAGGAAAGGGTCCAGAATATAATAGAGGTCCTCGTGACACTAGAAAATCTTCTAGGGATGACGATGTTGATATTGATATGGATACGCCTTGGTGGTTAAGGAATCCATCCCACAGGCCACACACAAAAATGGAATTTCCTCGATTTAAAGGAGGAGATCCTCGTGGTTGAATTTTGAAGGCTGAATTTTTTTTTTCGGTACTATCAAACACATGATGATTTAAAAGTGGATATTGCAGCCATGTATTTAGAGGGTGGTACACTTGATCTCTTTGCGTGTATTAATAGTGAGCGTACACTATTGTATTGGGAGGACCTTGTTAAAGCTTTACAAGAGAACTATGGTCATGCAGAATTTTAGAATCCAGATGAACATTTATGTAGCATTCAATAATTGGGCACAGTCCAGGAATATCACCAGGAATTTGCTAAACGATCTGCCCGAGTCAAGAACTGGCCAGAACATTGTCTTTTGGGAGTGTTTCTTACTGGACTTAAAGAAGAACTCAAAGTAGATGTGAGAATTCACAAGCCCAGAATAGTGTATAAAACTATGAGCCTTGCTGTGGAATTTGAGAAAAAAATGGGTTCCAATGGTGGGAATAAAGGTTCGCAATGGACAAATATGTCACGATCCAATACAAGCGAAATGGGTTCTGCGCGTGATGCTCTCCACCAATCAGTAGGTAACCAACTTATGTCACAAACAAATCCAAATTCTGCACAAATATCTTCTCGTCCTTCTCAGAATCGTGCTTGGGATATATAGAAACAGAATCGTATAGCCAAAGGACTTTATTTTAGGTGTAATGAGAAATTTGCACTAGGCCATCGTTGCAAGACAAAATCTCTCACTCTTATGGAGACAGACGACAACATTGAAGGGGGTGAATTAGTGGAACAAATGCCAAGTGACGTTATTGACGGGGATGCAAGTACAAATGACCTTGCTGAAATTTCATTCCATGCTTTTCTAGGTAACACAAAAGGCACAACAATGAAACTTCAAGGGACTTTAAATGGACGCAAGGTGCTACTTTTGGATGATAGTGGATCATCCCACAATTTTATCTCTGAGAAAATTGTTCAAGAATTACAGTTTCTGGTTCACATTGTGCCCTATTTTGGAGTCCAGATCGGCAATGGAGAAATCATATGTTGCAACCGTCTATGCCAAAATATGGTTGTGAAATTCCCTGGATTAACTATTGACCAAGATTTCTATCCTTTCTCTGTTGGGGGGGGGGGGGCTAATTTGGTGCTTGGAATTTGTTAGGACCGAAATAATTAGGTGTCATGTGGAAGCTAGCAAAGCAAATCTCGAAAGACGCCACGTAAGAAGATAAACGAGAAATACACCAAAAGAGATGCAATAATTTTACGTGATTCGGTCAATCGACCTATATCCACAAAAGGAGATGAGCAATCTACTATATAAAAGAGAGTACAAACTGTCAAGAGAGACAACCTCACATAATTCACTTAGAATAAAAAGAGGTTTACACAAGTGATACTGCAACACTTGTCTCACAAAGTCTCCCCCCAAATGAAACTCTCAAATCCCTAGGACTACATTGTGGATGCAAATAAACTAGAAGAAAAGAGCCTCTATTTGTAGAGTCTATAACCTTTTCGTATAAGAATAAAGATTAGCCAAATATGGAGAATTTAGGTTTTCCTTTTCCTAAAGGGAAACTCAATTATGGTACCTAAAGGAAAACCCAATTATGGTAAGAAAGTCAGGACAAACACCAACAATTCTCCCCCCGGCCTGAATTTATGATAAAATGAATTTGCTCCACCTTCTTCACATAGTCTTTATCAAATTCAATCTCCATCTCCAAAATCTCCCCCCTTAAATTTTTGTCTCTACACAGAGTAACACTCAAACCAAAATCTTCATTATCGTCAAATAGGGTGGAATGTGATGCTTCATTAGAAGGAATAAGGGCTATTCTTCTTCAAGATGACCATCCGATTGTGTATTTTAGTAAGGGACTTTCTTTTTCTAGTCGTTTAAAGTCTACCTATGACCGGGAATTGCTTGCTCTTGTTTTAGCTTTGCAGAAATGGAAACATTACCTCTTGGGCCATAATTTTTATGTCAGAACATATTGTTGACACCCAAATTTGTCTCTCTGTGCCTAAAATTAACGCTTTCAGGCTTTCTGATCATTAAAGGGCACAAAATGTAATTTTTTAACAAATTATTGATAATCGTCATTATTTTATAATTTTTCATCAATTTTTGTCATATTTTTAATTTTACATAATTTATTAATAATTATCTTTAATTTCATAAATTTTAGAATTTTTATCAGTTTATTATCATTTTAATATTTTTGCACAGTCATCTGTCTACGCACACAACATAGCACTGTAATTCGTTATCGTACAGTATAATTTAAATTATTTTATAGCATAATAATTTTTTTTCAAGATAATTATATTTTTTATTTATTATATATATATTTTTTGTATTTATATATCGACATTCATTATTTTATATGTTATTTAATACGACCTGCAAAAGCTGAGTCGGATCAATTATTTCAACACACAGTACAATAATAATTCGATGTCTTTGTCACATTAATACAAATAATATTAATGTAATTTTCTTTTTCTATTTTCTCCACTTCTTTGAATTTCCCACATCTTCTTTCTCTAATTTAAGGGATATGTTGGAAGAAAAAAATATATTTGATAATTTTTTTTTTTTAAATACATAACACAATAAATACACAAAATATGCACATACACGACATAATATCATATTTTTTACAATATTTTTAATTGATTATATTTTTTCAATATTTTAAACATTATTTATATTTTTTCATAATTGAATTTTTTTTTTTTCTATTTTTACGATTCACAAACACTGAATGGGATTAATTATTTTTACACAATATACTATAAAATATAAAAAGGGAAGAGAAACAACACAAAATAAGGGCAACCACAAGATATATTGATATTTTTTTCTTTAAATACACAAACCACACAATTACACACACTGTACACACACATAATCCACACTACAAAAAAATTGATCTCCTTCTCTCTCTCAATCTCACGCCCCTTTCTCCCTACTCCATCTCTCTCTTATTCCCTTTAAAAAACCACAACCTCATCACCACCGGCGAACCGCCGTCGGTGGACCACCGTGAAGCTTTCTCCTTTCCTTACTTCCCATACCCCTCACATCTCCACCGCCGCTGATCCAGCCGGCAAAACTCCGACGCCTCAAGCTGCCAGCCACCAGTCCAACCGCCATCTCCTTCCTTTTCTCCCCCCAATTTTCCTCTCTCCGATGCCTCACTGCCGACCGCCGGATTTAATCACCGGCCGGCCGGCGACCACAAATCGCTACTGCTCCTTGCCGCCTCTTCCTCTTTCCCCTTTTCCTTCATTAATGGAGGACACTGCCTCGTCAGAGAAATATCTAGATCTGTCCCGGTTCGTGCTTCTCCGGCGTTGCTCCGGTGAAGCCTGTTGAAGCAACGCCGACATTATCGCTGTTCAAAATTTTTCTTTCTTTAATCTTCGATTATTATGTTGATTAACTGTTATTTCTCTCAGCATTGCTCTGTTATATGTTCATGGATTTTGTTGTACTATTTTTTTTGAATTGTTGTTGACATTTTGGTTAGCTCCATGAATTCCGGTGAACCTTTGACATTGTTGTCATACCATTATTGTAAGTTTCCCATTACAAAAACGGACTTTATTTTCTCAAATTTATTATTTTATATTAAGGGCTGATATTTGGCCGATTAAGAAATTTTTCATCGATTTTTGAGGCCTACACAAATAAAAAGACGGATATTATGTATATAAATACGTACTAAAATAAATAAATTTGGGCGATGACGAAATTTTTTTTACAACGCAAAAGATTTTAGGACTCGTATCTTGGCAAGGCTATTTAGGACGGCCAATAAATTGAGCAACCACTTCGTAGCCATGACGTATCTAAAATTTAATTTGAGCCATCTTTTAGCAAAAAATATATTTTTAAATACATATATGCACACTTACCTTATAAATTTATTTTGATAATTATTTATTTTTTACTAATATTTTTATTACAAGTGTTTGTATAGGTTCTCGGAAATACTTGTCGGGAATGATATTCAGAGAAGAGCTTGAATTTTTTTCGTATTTGTATTCTCTTTTATTCTTATCACTATATAAATATTAATTATAGTGAAATCTTCATTTTTGGGGCGCTGGGCGGGGATGTTCTTTATTTATACAATCCTTACCACGCGTTAGGCAAATTTAGGCCGTTAATATTTATATTAAAATTAATTTAGATATTTGATTAATAAATAATTCACACTTTTTACACTAAAAAACATTATGTAATTTTTTCTTTAAAAACATTATTTTTTTTATTCAATCTTTGCCTTTCTTTTTTATATATCCTTACATACGTTTGTTTATACATCTTTACGTGCGTTTATATATATTTTTCAATAACATATGTATTATATTATTTTTGTATTTGCAAACATTGATTTTTCTTTTTCTTTTTTAAAAATAAACCTAAGTCTGGTCGGGAACCACAGTTGTGGATTCTGAAGGATGCCTAACCCAATACCTTCGGAATAATTTGAACCCTTACCTAGAATTTAAATTGGTTTCGTAGATTAGAATAAAGTCATACTTGTTAGATAAATAAATAGGTTTCCTATTTTTCCTTAAAATTAGGTGGAGACTCTGTACAAAGTTGGTTCTTTTAGAGTCCATTATATCGTGCTCGTTTTGACCCTAGATAAAAATCGGGTATGACAGTTTGGCGACTGTGCTGGGGATTCAAGGTTCTAACCATTACAGTCTTAGGTAACCATTTATGTTTTTTATACACTGTTATTTATTTTTTCCTAATTGTTTTGATTTATCTTGTTTATGTGGCATAATTTTTTTTTTATAATTATTTTGTATAGACTATTAATTTGTTTATCGCTTTATATAAATTGACATTTTGTTCATATTTCCCCTATTTCGAAATACTGACACGCACACACATTGTCCACGCGGATTGTACATTGTACTTTTCCAAAAAATTTTCAAATCACCTTATTTTAGAGAGTCGGGAGTTTTACTGTCGTGGGACTACGTGCCTTCTCATATAGGAAATTTAAGTCCGTGTCTACCCACTTTTAGTCAATATAGGTTATAGCTAAAATACCACCTTTTAGGTGAATGCATCATTAGACAACTCTATGTTCGAAGGATTCCCGACCCAAGTGACACATTATTATAATTTTTGTACATATTTGAAGGATTATTGTGTCTGTTCATATTTATTTGCTCTAAATTTGTTATACGAATCAGTTAAAAGATGCACCTTAGCAACATCGCCACTAGCTGCGTATGTTTGAACTATGTTTTGACCCGATTCTTGTCCTGACAAGATACGTAGGCAACCTTGCATTAGAGTTCAGTCTTTTCACTGTTTTAAAATAATTTCTCCGGTATTCAAAACTGGGGCAATATTCTGAATCAGTTCAGAATGCTCTCCAGATTCTTCAAGAGCACAACCAATAACTCCCAAATCCAAACCTTAATTACATTAGTGCCTAGCCAGCCTACTTTCAGATACTCACCTAATTTTTGTGCGAGAATACCTAGCTTTTTCTTTTGAACGCCGTGATTCATTAAATTTATGATGTATCAATCCTCACTTTTAAAAGCAATGGTTCAATATTTTTTTCCAGTTATAATACTCCTGCCAACTGCGGTGAAATAATGTCATAATTTCTTCAATGTCTGACTTTTTTTAATCTTGTCAGCATACTGAAGTTGTGTCAAACCTCTCCCCATGCTTTACATCCATTTTTTCGATCATTTGATCAGAACAATTTTGATGCTAAAAGCAGTTCTTTCTTGATCGTCTTTCACATTATTTTTATGAATGACCATCAATTTTTTTTTCTCATACATATTTGCAAATTTGTCTGAACTACGCAGACCTGATTCTTGTTTTCACAAGATACGTAGGCAACCTTCATTTGGGTTCGGTCCCATTCTTTTTTGAATAAAAAAATAAAATTAAATTAGTTGGTACCAATACAGCTAGGAGTGTGGATGAGAAAGAACAAATTGGTATGATGAAAATGACTGACTTCATGGTAAACCATAGATTCTTTTGGTACCTTTTATCACACCTGAGTAACACTTGAAAAATTTTCTTGCATAAATATAAGACAAGAATGAAATTAACCTCATCGTTTCATGCGCATTGTGTGGTGAGCTTTAGTTTAATTTTTTGCATTGCATTGTTGATCTAGAACTTGGCCTAAATGTTCGTTGTGGCGAAATTCTGAGTTACGCTTGGTTTATGAAAGGATCATAGGCTTTCTTTGACCCGATTGAGCATTTCACAGCCCACCAAATGACATTTATCCCTAGCACTCCTTTATTTTGAGCTTAAAACATTTTCTTCGGATAACCGCATATGAACCTTTTCCTTTCTGAGTGCTTACATGAACTATCCCTCTCTTGGCCCTACCTCCTTGAGTGCACTACATACGTATAATTTGTGGAAAAAGATTCAAGATCAAAGATACAAAATGCAAAAGATATATTGACCTAGATGAACAAAAATGAAAAAACGACTTCAAAAGGAGCAAAGCCCCACAAAAAGAAAAGAAAAAGGAAAAAATAAATAAAAAATATATAGTTTCTTGGAAAAACAAGAGAAAACTCCAACACAAGATTCAAAAGAAGTCGAAGAAAATACAAAAACAAGGGACAACAAAGCACAATAAAGAAGATCACGCGTCAAAGCACAACAAATGTTGAAAGCACAAATACAGTGTAACGCTCATTGAGGAATTAGTCACTTCCATCCCAAATATTATCCTACCTATCCCCAAGCCTACATTACAAACCAATAGCAAGTCCAACAGGATCCTATTCCAAGTGTCCTCACATTAGTGGATACTTATATGAAGGTCAAGCCTATGGTATCACAATTGCATGCATTAAATTTCTTTCTGAGTGTGAGTGTATTTCTCTAGACGTCCCCAAATTCAAAAAGAAATTACTCAAATAAGTGAGAAATGAGACTTTCTTTCTGGAGAGGGCACTTGAAACATGAGAATAAGCATAGTTCAAAATCTTTGTTTGAAGCAAGACGAACAAATGTTGTCGGTACTTAGGTATGTCTGAGGTACCACTTGAAACTATAGGAGTTACCCTGAAGTCGATCTCGGTTAGTCGGGAAAGAAATGGAGAATTCTTATACGCTACTAATTATTGATATCAACCGAAGTCAAGAAAAAAACGTGCATACTTCATCTCTCAGCACTTTTTATCAAGAAAATATATATATAAAAAAATTCTTTTTTTTAAGACATCCATACGGACATTTTTCACCTTTAGTTTAAAGCACCCACTTTCACATGCATTTTTTTTTTTACTTTTTATTTAAGGTTTTTAATTTTCAAATATGAATGTTTTGCCTTTTTCTTTCAAGCACATACCTTTAAATACCAACATTTTATTTTTCAGCCAGGCGCTCATCTTTGAGTATTTTATATTTTTTATAGCTCCGCCAGTCGAGAGGTTATTACATTTTTTCTCCCAAGTCGAGAGTTTTTTAAACATCAACAGCCTCACTAGTTGAGAGGGCTATTAGATTTCAGTCAACTCACTAGTTGATGGCCTCAGTCTTCGTAAATAATCGGAGATGACAATCAACATAGTCTTCGTAGACAATCGAAGACAACATTCATAACATAGTCTCTGTAGACAATCAGAGACATCATTTTATCATCAAGTCTCCGTAGACAATCAGAGATATCATACATAGTCTCGTATACAATCGAAGACAACATTCATGACATAGTCTTCGTAGACAATCGGATACATCATTCATTACATAGTCTCAGTAGACAATCAGAGACGTCATTTTATCACCACTCTCTATAAAGAATTGGAGATATCAACATAGTCTTTGTAGACAATCGGAGACATCATTCATTACATAGTCTCTATAGACAATCAGAGATGTCATTTTATCATCACTCTCCATAGACAATTGGAGATATTAACATAGTCTTCGTAGACAATCGAAGACAACATTCATTACATAGTCTCTGTAGACAATCAGAGACGTTATTTTATCATCAAGTCTTCGAAGACAATCGGAGATATCATACATAGTCTTCGTATACAATCGAAGACAACATTCATGACATAGTCTTCGCAGACAATCAAAGACATCATTCATGGCACAGTCTCTGTAGACAATCGGAGGCGTCATTCAACATCAGTCTCTATAGATAATTGGAGATATCATACATCAGTATTCATAGACAATTGAAGATAAAAATCATCGTCAGTCTTCATAAAAAATCGGAGAGGACAAATCAACATCAATCTCTATAGACAATTGAAGTTGTCATCCATCAGTCTCCATAGACAATTGGAGTTGTCATCCGTCAGTCTTCGTAAACAATCGAAGACAAAAATCAACATCAGCCTACATAGATAATTGGAGATGTCATCAAGTCTTTGTATACAATCGAAGACATCATCATTCAGCATCAGTCTCCATTGACAATTGGAGATGTCATCCTTCAGTCTTCATTGACAATTGAAGAAAACAATCAGCATCAGTCTTCATAGACAATCAGAGATGAAAATCAATATCAGTCTCCATAAACAATTGAAGATGTCATCCGTCAGTCTTCATAGACAACCGGAGATGACAATCAACATCAGTCTTTGTAGATAATCGAAGACACCATTCATCAACATCAGTCTTCACAATCGAAGACGCCAATCAGTATTAGTTTCTATAGACAACCGAAGACATCCTTCATGACACAGTCTCTGTAAACAATCGGAGGCGTCATTTATCATCAAGTCTCTGTAAATAATCGGAGGTATCATACATAGTCTTCGTAGACAATTGGAGGTGGCAATCATCCGTCAGTTTTCATAGACAATTGAATTCGACAATTAACACCAGTCTCCATAGACAATTGGGGATATCATAGATCTACCCCCATAGACAATTGGAGATGTCATCAAGTCTTCGTATACAATCAAAGAGATCATCATTCAACATCAGTCTTCATAGACAATCGAAGACGACAATCAACATCCGTCTCCATAGACAATTGGAGATATCATCTAGTCTCCGTATACAATCAGAGACATTTTTTATTCATTACATAATCTTCGTAGACAATCAAAGATAATTTTTATTCATCTCATAGTCCGTAGCTAATCAGACACATCTTTCATTCATAAGTCCCCGTAGACAATCAGAGATGTCATTCATCTTCAAGTCCCCGTAGACAATGGGAAACGTCATACATCCTTTCAGTTATAATACAATCCACAATAACAAGACATTTTTTTCCTTTATCTGAAGACAGTATCAACCATGAATTATACACTGGGGTAAATTTTGAGAGTTGCCTCAAAATTTATCCTATTTTTTCATTTCGAACTACACTGACCTGATTCTCGTGACACTCGGGATATGTAGGAAGCTCTGTGCAGAATTCGGTCGTCACAACCATAATCATTATTTCTCCTCAATAAGTACACAATCTTGCATACCCAACATCTCACAGCTCGATACTGGGGCAATTTTGAAAGGAGAATCGAGAATAGATGAACACTCCTATTCCCAAATAGTCCTTCTTTTTATAATCATCTTCACATGGTCTCTCACTCTTAATAACAGGGCGATTTGCCTAATCTTTTGAACTACACCGGACCTGATCCTCATACAACTTGAGGTGTGTAGGCAACTCTAAATTAGAGTTCGATCAAATTTTTTGATAAAAATGATTTTTTTATCGAGTAAAATTGGGTATACATCAACGTTTTCGTCTGATGACTTATACATCGTCTTCAAATGAAAAGGGGATCGTTGTTGACACCCAATTTTGGCTCTCTGTGCCTAAAATTAATATTTTCAGGCTTTCTGATCGTTAAAGGGCAAAAAATATAATTTTACATATTTTACTAATAATTATCTTTAAATTCATAAATTTTAGGATTTTTATCAGTTTATTATCATTTTAATATTTTTGTACAGTCATCTGCATATGCACACATCATAGCATTGCAATTCGTTATCGTACAGTATGATTTTAATTATTTTATAGCATAATATATTTTTTCAAGATAATTACTTCATAGCATTGCAATTCGTTATCGTACAGTATGATTTTAATTATTTTATAGCATAATAAATTTTTTCAAGATAATTATATTTTGTATTTATTATTTATATTTTTTTTGTATTTATATATCGACATTCATTATTTTATATGTTATTTAATACGACCAACAAAAGTTGAGTCGACTCAACTATTTCAATACACAGTACAATAATAATTCGGTGTCTTTATCACATTAAAACAAATAATATTAATGTAATTTTCTTTTTCTATTTTCTCCACTTTTTTGACTTTCCCACATTTTCTTTTCCTAATTTACGGGATATGTTGGAAGAAAAAAATATATTTGATAATTTTTTTTTAAATACACAACACAATAAATACACAAAATACGTCTATACACGACATAACATCATATTTTTTATAACGTTTTTACTTAATTACATTTTTTCAATATTTTCAACGTTCTTTATATTTTTTCATAATTACAAGTTAATTTTTTTTGTATTTTTACGATTCACAAACACTGAATCGGATTAATTATTTGTACACAATATAATACAAAATAAAAAAAAAAGGAGAGACAAACAATACAAAATAAGGGCAGCCACAAGATATATTGATACTTTTTCTTTAAATATACACACCACACAATTACACACACAAACACACACATAATCTACACCTAAAAAATTTGATCTCCCTTTCTCTCTCTCAATCTCATGCCCCCCTCTCTCTCTACTCCCTCTCTCTCTTCTTCTCTCTAAAAAACCACAGCCTCATCACCACCGGCGAATCGCTGCTGGTGGACCACCGTGAAGCTTTCTCTTCCCTTACTTCCCATACCTCTCACATCTTCGCCGCCGCCGCTCCAGTCGGTAAAACTCTAACGCCTTAAGATGCCAGCCACCAGTCCAACCGCCATCCCCTTCCTTTTCTCCCCCCAATTTTCCTCTCTCTGACGCCTCACTGCCGACCGCCGGATTTAATCGCCGGACGGTCGGTGACCTCAAATCGCTACTACTCCTTGCTGCCTCTTCCTCTTTCCCTTTTTCCTCTATTAATGAAGGACACTGCCTCGTCAGAGAAATGGCCAGATCTGGCCGGGTTCGTGCTTCTCCAGCGTTGCTTCGGTGAAGCCCGTTGAAGCAACACCGGCATTATCGCTGTTCAAAATTTTTCTTTCTTTAAACTTCAATTATTATGTTGGTTAACTGTTATTTCTCTGACCATTGCTCCGTTATATGTTCATGGATTTTGTTGTACTATTTTTTTTGAATTGTTGTTGACATTTTGGTTAGCTCCATGAATTCCAGTGAACCTTTGATATTGTTGTCATACCATTATTGTAAGTTTGTTGTAGTTGTTGTTGTGGTTTGGCTCTATGATTTTTTATTGATTCTGCATTTTTTTGGTGACTACCATTTTGCCGTTTGATACTATGCTGATAACAAACAAGAAAAGCCAACACCTGGTTAATGAAATTATCTCTCCATCTGGATATTTGAGGCCACCCCATTACAAAAGACGAGCTTTATTTTCTCAAATTTATTATTTTATATTAAGAACCGACACTTGGCCGATGAAGAAAATTTTCATCAATTTTCGAAGCCTTCACAAATAAAAAGACGGATATTACATATATAAATATGTAATAAAATAAATAAATTTGGACGATGACAAAATTTTTATTACAACGCAAAAGATTTTATGACTCGTATCTTGGCAAGGCGATTTAGGACGGCCAACAAATTGAGCAACCACTTCGTAGCCATGGCGTATCTAAAATTTAATTCGAGCCCATCTTTTAGCAAGAATTATATTTTTAAATACATATATGCACACTTACCTTTTAAATTTATTTTGATAATTATTTATTTGTTACTAATATTTTTATTACAAGTGTTTGTATAGGTTCTCGGAAATACTCGTAGGGAATGATATTCAGAGAAAAGCTTGAATTTTTTTTTCGTATTTGTATTCTGTTTTATTCTTATCATTGTACAAATATTAATTATAGTGAAATATTTATTTTGGGGCGCTGGGCGGGGATGTTCTTTATTTATACAATCCTTACCGCGTGTTAGGTAAATTTAGGCCGTTATATTTATATTAAAATTAATTTAGATATTTGATTAAGTAATTAACACTTTTTACTCTAAAAAACATTGTGTAATTTTTTCATTAAAAACAATATCTTTTTTTATTCAATCTTCGCCTTTCTTTTTCATATATCCTTATATACGTTTGTTTATACATCTTTACGTGCATTTATATATATATATATTTTGCAATAACATATGTATTATATTATTTTTGTTTTTGCAAATAATGATTTTTCTTTTTCTTTTTTAATAATAAACCTAAGTCTGGTCGGGAACTACAGTTGTGGATTCTGAAGGATGCCTAACCCATTCCCTTCGAAATAATTTGAACCCTTACCTAGAACTTAAATTGGTTTCGTAGATTAGAATAAAGTCATACTTGTTAGATAAATAAATAGGTTTCCTATTTTTCTGTAAAATTAGGTGGTGAATTTGTACAAAATTTATTCTTTTAGAGTTCATTATGTCATGCTCGTTTTAACCTTAGGTAAAAATCGAGTATGGCACAGATCATTATAGCCTCAAGTATCTCCTTTCCCAGCGTATTACAACTAATGAGAAACAAAGATTCTTGATGAAATTACTTCCCTTCGACCTCACAATTATCTATAGAGCAAGGAAAAATAAGTTGGGGGCTGATTCTCTTTCAAGGAGGCCATTGAATGCTGAATTTTTAGTTCTTGTTATTCCTGTACCTTTGGATTTTTCCAACTGGCAAGATTTTCTCCAAGAATATACATATACTCGTGAGATTATTCAAGCAATCTGCCAAGACCCTTCCTTGCAACCAGATTTTCACCTGGTGGATCAGAAACTTTATTTCAAGGAAAGATTGGTTATTCCAGATAATTCTTCTCTCTGACAAAAGCTTATATCAGAATCTCATGATACACCTTTCGCCAGACATGGAGGATATTTTAAAACCTTGAAGTGCCTTTCCTCTAACTTTTTCTGCCCAAGGATAAAGTAGGATGTTAAACTCTTTGTGTAGAACTGTATGGTTTGTCAACAGGCCAAATACCAAGCTTTGGCCCCTGCTGGACTTCTGCAACTATTGCCTATACCTGATAGAATATGGGATGATATCTCACTTGATTTTATTATAGGACTTCCCAAATCTGGTGGTTATGACACAAGTTTGGTTGTCGTAGATTGTCTCAGCAAGTATTCTCATTTCATCCCACTTTCTCACTCATATACTGCCAAGACTATTGCTAATATTTTTTGCAAAGAAATTATATGTCTCCATGGCATTCCTCGGTCTATCTTATCTGATCGAGATGCTATCTTTCTCAGTGCTTTCTGGCAAGAGCCTTTTCAACTTAGCCAAACAAGATTAAGAATGGGTCCGTCTTAACTTCCATAATATGATAGACAGACCGAGATGGTTAATAGATGCTTGGAATCTTATTTGCAATGCTTTGTTATGGAACAACCTCGTACATGGAGTCAATACTTACCGTGGGCAGAATTTTCTTTCAACACAGGTTACCACTCATCCACAGAGACTACTCCATTCAAGTTTGTTTATGGTAGAGATCCTCCTTTTATTTCTCCTTCTGTTCATGGAGAAACACGCATTGCTGAACTTGAAGAACACCTTTTGAATCGTGATGCCATGTTGAAAATTATTAAGGATAACCTTTTAAAGGCTCAAACTCGAATGAAACAACAAACTGATTCTCATAGGCTAGATGTTGTCTTTCAAGTTAGAGATTCTGTCTTTCTATGTGTTCAGCCTTACCGACAATGATTTTTGGCTAATCGCAGGTATGAAAAATTGTCACCTTGGTTTTTCGGACCATATAAAATCAAACGTTGTGTTGGACCTGTAGCATATGAACTGGAGATACCATCTTCTTCCAAAGTCCATCCAATTTTCATAGCTAATAGGAGGGTCCCTTGCCCATATGGCTAATAGAAGGGTCCCTTCCAAAGTTCTTCATCGCTAATAGGAGGGTCCCTTACTCGTATGGCTGCAGAGCTCTCGCGGAATTCTGACTCAAGTCCACTTAGTATTTTTACCACTAGTTCTTCATTATTGACGGGTGAACCTGCTGTGGCGCGTCCATCAGAGAGAGAGCGAATCTCTCGCATATATTCGGAAATGGATTTGTTGTCCTTACTGAGTCGATTGAGATGGTGACAAAGGCTGAAAATGCAGGTTTGTGATTTTTTTGCAAAGGAAGTGTGAAGTTGATCCCACGCAACTTTGGAGTTGATAGCAGAAGCTACCGTGGGTGCGATTGTGGTATCTACAGAGGCCATGAGAGCATTTTGGATCAATTTATCCTGACGAAACCAATCCTTGTACGCAGGGTTGGATGTCTCAAGGCCGTTAGTTGTGATTGTTTTAGCAGGGGACAAGATGGTGCCGTCAAGATGACCATAGAGGTCATGTCCATGAAGCAATATAGCAATCTGGGATTTTCAGATAGTGAAATTAGTGCTGCCAGTTAGTTTAATGGGCAGCTGGGATGATGGATTGAATTGAATCAAGTGTTTGAGGACATGGGCTGCGTCGGCATTAACGACGGGGGCAGAAGTGGCCATCGCTGTAAAGAGAAGAGGAAAAAAAATGGATCTTGGACTCAGTTAAGAGTATTTTGGCTTTGATACCATACAAATGTATAAAATGAAGATGAAGTTGTTTGATTTCATTGATATGAAAACTAAATAAGGAAAGAATCAACTAATAAAGAATTGTGATCTTCTCCTAAATGGAAACTAAATCACTATGAGATACTAAATCAATCATGAGATATCTTAACATGTGGTACATGCTCTATTAGTTTCAAGTCACAAACTCAAATCTTAACCGTGAAATTTTAGTATTTTCATGAATCCTCTTATATAAATTTTTGGCTCCGACACTGATTATTCCTATTGGTTTGTTATGAACTGTATTCAAAATGAACCACTTTACAAAATATTTATTGAATTAAAGACTCTTTGGGAGGACTATATTTTTGCCTTTGCTCCTTTTGTTATGTTCACCAATTCCACATCAGAGGAAGATTGGAAGTAGACAATAGAAAGTTGCTCCTTTTCTCGGCCTTTTGGCTAATGATCAAGTGTAGTATCTGTTCTTATCAGTTTAATATCTGATATGTGGACCATTGGTCCGCACTATATTAACTCTATTTTTTGAGGGGAAGGTCCATTAAGGTAGCTTGCTATGTAATGACCCTTCAGGTTATTTTCCATATTTATGCTTATCTTCACTGTTTTAGCTTCTCCATAGCTGCCCCAAGTCATTTATGACTTGCTGGGACTGATGGTTCGGTTACCGGGCAATTTGTTTGGTTTTTAAAAATAATTCCCTGTTTAGAAGTGTACACTGTTCCAAATGGCCACCGAGTGAAAACTCCAGTGAAACGATCTCAAATACAAATTCTGACTGCGCCAGCAGATCTGGAATATTGATTTAAGTTTGGGCAGACCTTTGGTTTGGGTTTTAACGCACCCGAGCTCATTTCGAGCTATTGAACGGAATTTATGAAAAACGAAACTATAGGTGCAGACCCCACTTTTTGCCAAAACGATCTTGGATGAAATTTTTGATAATCCAATGAATTTGAAATGTGGTTTACACTCAAATTTCACTATTGGATCATATATTTTGGTTTCCGAATGAGTTTCGAGGGTCAAAAATATGTTTTTGACTTTGCTGGTGGCCCAGACAGCGACTGCGGATCTCCGAAGCTGGTAGGGGTATATAAGCATCCTATAGGCCGCGTTTTTCACCATTTTCACTCATTTTTAAGAGCCTAAAATCCTAAATGGGTATGATAACTCAAAATTGAGTCTTGTGGGTGTCTAGGGAGCTTGGTAAACATCTTTTATCATGATTATCATCCGGATTAAGGTAAGATTTTATCACTTTATTGGTGAATTTCTTAGTTCTTGACCCAAAACTTCAATTTAGCTTAGGGCTTGATTTAGCCCTAAATTTGGTTTGTTTTCACCAATTCATTGAGGTTTATGATTCCTTGGTGATGTATGCGCATTGGGCTGACCTCGAAAATGCGATTTCCGTACGTGGGACCCACTTGGGGTTTTTGGTGTCGTTTTTGGATCCGAAGCATAATAGTGCAATATGGGTAGCGTTAGACTCGTATTGATGATTAGATTATATTTTTGATAGTGTGATGACATTTTAGGGATTGTGAAGTGAAGACGAGCATGTGGTGCTTGAAGTGTGATTATGCGGTTAAGCCTCGAGGTAGGCTTCTGTCTATTCTTCTTATGGATGATGTGTGATATATATTACGTGTGAATGTGAATGTTAATATTGATATTGTATAGAATGATTTAGTATTGATTATACATATAAGTTTGGGGATTAGATGGGGGTTTTGACCCGTAGGTTGAATTACTTAATACCCTTGTAGAATCCTATTGCCTTCTCCCTAGTTTGGGTAAATTTGTAGCATGGATATTATCTAATGCTATGCTTGGAATATGATTTTAGCATTTGAAGCATGATTTGTATAATTAGCCTTATTGGGCTAGTGTGATAGTTTTGGAACTGTAAGTTTGGTAGAGTTGACTTGAGTACCCTTGTTTCTAGTCGAAGTTACTATCTTAGGATTTAATATGGCTTGCTTGATATCTAGAAGATGAACTAGATACCTTAGCCTAGTTTGGGGCATTGTATGCCTAATTATGGAAATTATGGATTAAAAGTGGGATCATTCGACCCTCTTAGGCCTAAGCTTATGTTAAGTCTTGTGGACTTAGTTGCGGATGTTAGACCTATATGAGCTAGTAAACCTTAGAATAAGGTTACTTCATAACTGGGTGACTTGTATTGATATTTCAAGATTGTGGCTATTTAGTTATGGTTATGATACTACTTGTGGAAGTGATATTGGGCATTTAGAGATATTCCTCCTAGATACATTATGTGGCCTATAGAGATGCTATTTCCTCTTAGACTTGATGATTGGCCTATAGAGATGCTATTTCCTCTTAGACTTGATGATTGACCTATAAAGATGCTATTTCCTCTTAGACTTGATGATTGGCCTATAGAGATGCTATTTCCTCTTAGACTTGATGATTGGCCTATAGAGATGTTATCTCCTCTTAAACTTGATATTTGGTCTATAAAGTTGCTATTTCCTTTAGTCATGATTGTTGGACCTATAGAGATGATGGTCCTTTTGGATATGTAAATTGGCCTAGAGAAGCAATATTCCTCGTCGTCTCTACGTATGACCTATTGATATAGGATATCCTATAGACAATTACACGTCTATCTATATTATGCCTCCTAGATGTGAGATATATTTAGTGTGAGAGATGATAACATATATATTTATTATGCCTCCTATATGTGAGATGCCTTCTATATGTGAGATGATTAGAGGTATGCTACGACTTATACATATGATTATTGATATGAGTTCCGGATATGTATATGGGCCTAAGGCCATGATTATGATGTTGTGATTATTCCGAACAAATTAATGGGCCAAGGGCCGTGTTATAGTACTAATTAAATATCCAAGAAATGTTTATAGTTATGAATGATGTGATTGGGATTTATGACTATGAATATATATATGTTTGTATACACATCTCTCCGGTATGGGACAGAGGAAGATGCAGTATGATGCTTATTATTCCACTAACTGAATACTGGTGATGGCATGCATAGGTTTGGTACGTTCATGATTATTTATCATTATAAATGATGTGATTATAGCTGAAATGTGATCTTATGGTTGTTCTTCTTGTTAGACCGTTAAGCTATGTGGTAACTAGTTGTATATTAGCTGAATATTACACTTGATGGCTAGGAAGCTAATGTATTAGTTAATGAATATTGCTTAGTTGGAACATGGTAGCTAACGATGGTCAGTTAATGAATGATGTCATTTAATAAAAGATGGTTAGTCGACAAGTAGTATGTGTCTTTATGATCATTATTATGGCTAGACTATGACAGATTGGTCATGGATCCGGTATTGGGATTGAGGTATGTCTTCGGCCTTTGCTATCTTATAATTACGTTACTATGCATGATTATTCTATGTCTAGCCATATGGATTAGAAATCCTGAGTATGTTGGTATTAAATCCTGATAGTATTATAATGAGGTCTTAAAATGAGAACATGACGATCTAGGTTATGTTTGAGATGACCTCCTGTTTATATGTATTATATATATATATACATCTAGCTATATGAAGTCATGGTACTATCGGATATTCCTTTCTTCATTGTTCATATTGCATAATCGTTCCTTTACCTTGTATATTAAAATATATCTTTCTTTCGCTCTTTATTTGTATATTGACCTGGGATATAAGGTATAGCTTTGGCATATATTGAATGTAGCTGGAATAGGATAGTTCACCTTGATACTTCCTTAGTCTTATTATGTTAGACTCTTGGACATGAATATGATAGTTTCCTTTGTTATTCTCATTGACTTATTACATGATTTATGGACTCTTGGTTGTAGTTTCCATTCTGTTTTTATGTTGTATATATCTACTTTATCTTTGGAGCTCAGTTGGAAGTTTCCTACTGAGTACCATTCGTTTGGAACTCATACTACACCTCCGCATCCTGCAGATCATAGTACGAGTTATCGCCGTTGATGTGTGCATCGTGTGAAGTAGCCCTGATTCAGAGACTTAGAGTGAGCTCCTGACATTCAGAGTATTACTTATCTCTTTCCTATGTATTAGACTAGCCTCTAAGTTGTATTCATAGGTAAGTTGAATTAGTGTATTTATCCTTGATATATCACTTTTGTACTCTTATTATGTTTAGATGCTCTTGTACTTATACCACCAGGTTTTGAGTTTTGTCTATGTATTGTTCTTTATCTCATATATTCCGTATTTTTTTTCTTATGTTATTGAGTAGTCCGTTACTAGCCGTTTCGAACTACAGGTTGGCTTACCTACTAGTGGGTTATGGTAGACGCCATCATGACCTGAAAAGTTGGGTCGTGACAAATTGGTATCAGAGCCTGGTTTTTTCGGTGTATTAGTACATGAGCTAAGTGTTTGTAGAGTCCTGCGGATTGGGGCAGAGATGTCCGTAACCTATCTTCGGGAGGCTACAGTGACATTTTAAGAAATTCACTTCATGACACTTTATCGTGTGTCCGCATTCCTATGAACCTTGAACATATTCTTTGACTTTATTCTATCCACGAAGGACGATGCGATATTGTCAACAGATGCGGATAAGACTCCAATACGGGTTTCCAGAATTTTAGCGCAGCATCAGACTAGACAGTCAGAGATGGATTTTGAAGATCTTCAGTAGTAGCTAAAAAATATTTGGGCTGAGTCCTCATCAGACTTGCGGAGTTTGGTATGGTTCTTCGGGCCATGGTGACCATTCTGAATTATGAGGGGTAGTATCTTGAAGCATTCTAGATTCTTGGTTTGGTTGTGTTGTGATGAGACACTCGTTCTGAGAATGCCTCTGGTATGAGATAAGTGATCAGATAGAGCTTGCATGTATTCCCTGCCAACCTAGAGTTTCTAAAATAGGTTGTGATAAAGAAAGTTTGGACATAAATTTGTGGATTTCTCCCAGCGTCAGTTGACCATCCATTTGGGCTTAGTTTGTGTTCTCTCAATATTGATGCTTCACTAAATGCTATGACTATAGAGAGACCGACTACTAGCCTAGGGAGTATCCCTGACATGAATTCTAGTTATTCAGCTCATTTAGATCAACTCATGATGTTGTGGCATCTTCAGTTATAGATGGTGCGTTTGGCGCCTCAGTTGATGATTCAGTCAGTCGATCCGATTTAGACCCGTTCAAATTTATTTTTCCTATGCCCGTTAGTCACGTGACTACAAATGTTGCCAAGATTGGTTCATTTTTACTTCTCACATTTATCTGTTATTATGTGTATTTAGGTTTTCATATCCATTGATAATCATATGTCTTGATGAATTTATATCGGTCATTATGTGCCTTATTGTTGAATTCATGATTATATTACTACTCCATGGTTTATTGTTTTTAGTAGTGGATGGAGTAGATCTATATTGATATTTTTCCGCTATGGGTGCGGTTTTGGGTTTGAGTCCCATTTATCTTGACACATTAGCCCTGTTGTGGCCCTTGAGTAGTACATGATATTGATGTTCATTTTGGTATCGCCTGTTCAGAATGTTGATCTTGATATTGCTATTGCTACTGCTACCACTGTGTGAAATTATTGATATTACTTGATATTATTACTTGATGTTGTTACATGATGAATTTGATTCTCGCTGGTAAGATGTATAAACTAATGTTATCTAGTTAGAGTTTCATTTTCTTGTGATACTAATTGGTGGCTAGAGTAGATATAGCCTGATTTGGTGATTCCCCCTAGCCTGGTGAGGTTGACTGTGTTCCCTCTTGGTTAGCTATATTATATTTGTTCGGGCATGTGTTGTGGTATCGAAGGTAAGTTGACCTTCCATGATTTTTGTGGATTTGAGTCAGCAATTTAGTTATGTTGCCTATTTTTGAGTTTGAGATTCTTAGACTTGTCTCCTGGTTTGTGAAGGATTTTGTTTTGACTATCCCTTCCAATATAGACCGTTTGTGAGATAGACCAGTTTAAGATCCAATCTTCAATTGTGGCTATTTCTTTGCCCGATAGTGGTTTTGACATCGATATTGAGGTGTCATGGATTCGTCTCTTGGATTTGATGGGTTTGCTCCTTTGTGATGGATTGCCTTGTTGTTAGTGTAGAGATTGGATACTCTTTCGTAGTTGTGACATGGTTTTGTCTAGAGGAGTTGGAAGATAGAGGCAAGTGGCCTTTTCTGTGATCGCTTCTAAAGTTGGAAAATTAAAAACTCTTTAGCTTGAGTTGTTGGTACTTTGGTAGTTGTCTCAACTTTGACCTTCGCCTTGAGATTGGTATTTCTTCTTTGATGATGTGGTTCTTGGGTGGATTAAGGAAATCCCTATTTCAGCATTTGTTTGGCCTAGTGAGGCTTGGTGGAGTGATTATCCTCGATGATATATGTTTATGGCTATTTCTTTGCCTAGATGGGGTATTGTATTGGTTAATTTCCGGCTTAAATTGCATTTCTTCGAGTTGCTAAAGTGTTTGCCTTCACTGGTGTGGTTTTAGGTCTTGAGAAGTTTGAGTATGTTTTGATAGCTCATGCCCTCAAGCAGATATGGGGTAAGTTATTTGCATTTTCAGTCGACGATTTACCCTTTTACATGACTTCTAAATTATGGCTTGTTATGATTTATCTCAGATTTGTTAGATTTAGATACTAAAATCGATTTGAATGGTAGGTAATGATATAGGTTTATTGGTTCAGTTTTGACTTGTCGCTTTGGAATGGCGATTGGGAAGTATGATAAATTTGGATCATTAGTGCCTACCCATTCTTAGTTTTTGTTTAAGATATTTGAGACTGAGCGATATAGCCTTGGTATTGAAATTTCAGCTAGGTGTTGTAGAGCTTGCGTGCAACTTTTATTTTTGACTTGCCTTCATTCAGATTTCATTTATAAGATGATTGATCCTACTCTGTGGTTGTCTATTCGGTCTTCTTGACGCCGGTTGGATTATAGTTGATAAGTGTTCAGATAATAGCCCATGGGCACCGTATTGGTTATTTCAGTTTTGACCTCAAGTTTCAGTTTTCTTTGGGAATTTTGGATGATTTACTTAGTGAGAGTAATATACTCGAGTTGGATTTAGTATGCCTTTATTCTCAATTGATGGGACATCCCGGAGCAAAATATTCAGTCATAAGTAGTTATACCTTGGATTTTGAAATTTCAGTTTGATTTTCATTCGGACTGGTTGCAGCATTGACACGGATTGCATTTCTTGATTATCTCCATTTGTATGCCCAGATAATGCCTTATGAGCTTATTTCCATGTTTTCCTTATGGACTTTCAGCGGATCAACTTTAGTTCTTTGATTTCTCCATGATGAGATGGAGTCAATAAGACTTAGGTGATTTTCCTCCTGGTTTAGAGTTGAGAACATGTATAAAATTGTTAAGGAATGTTATTTTTGGGTTTGGAGTTGGTTTTATGAATTATGTCTTGGTTTACTTTTGGCTTGGATGAGCCTTTGTTGATTTATATGAATATAGAGATGGTATCAACATGATGTGATTCAGATGTGCGTGCACTGGCCTTTCAAGTTCAGTTGGAGGCCAGTTAGCGGTTAAGTTGAGTTGGCTATTTTGGAAGTAGAATGAGAGTGCTTGTTGAAAAAGGGATACTTGTGGCAAAATCCCTTAGAAGTGTTTTCTCTCTATTGAGGTTACCTGGGAAGTCATGCTTGGAGCATGTGGGCCCAATACCTCATCCGTTCGAGCTTTTGAGATTCTTTCTATCCGTTGACTTTCGGGGACAAAGTCCTTTTAGTAGTGGATGTTGTAATGACCCTTCAGGTCATTTTCCATATTTATGCTTATCTTCACTGTTTGAGCTTCTCCATAGCATCTCCAAGTCATTTATGACTTGATGGGACCAATAGTTCGGTTACCGGACAGTTCATTTGGTTTTTAGAAATAATTCCCTATTTAGAAGTCTTCAATGGTTCCAAATAACCACCGAGTGAAAACTTCAGCGAAACGATCTCGGATGCAAATTCTGACTATGCTAGCAGATCCAGAATATTGATTTAAGTTTAGGTAGACCTTTGATTCGGGTTTCAATGCACTCGAGCTTATTTCGAGCTATTGAGCGAAATTTATGAAAAATGAATCTATAGGTGTGGGCCCCACTTTCTTCCAAAACGATCTCGGATGAAAATTTTGATATTCCAATGAATTTGAAATGTGGTTTACACTCAAATTTCACTATTGGATCATATATTTTGGTTTCCGAATGAGTTTCCAGGGTCAAAAATATGTTTTTGACTTTGCTGGTGGCCCAGACAGCGACTGCGGATCTCCGAAGCTGGTAGGGGTATTTAAGCACCCTATAGGCCGCGTTTTTCACCATGTTTCACTCATTTTTAAGAGCCTAAAATCCGAAATGGGTATGATAACTCAAAATTGAGTCTTGTGGGTGTCTAGGGAGCTTGGTAAACATCTTTTATCATGATTATCATCCGGATTAAGGTAAGATTTTATCACTTTATTGGTGAATTTCTTAGTTCTTGACCCAAAACCCCAATTTAGCTTAGGGCTTGATTAGCCCTAAATTTGATTTGTTTTCACCAATTCATTGAGGGTTATGATTCCTTGGTGATGTATGAGCATTGGGTTGACCTCGAAAATGCGATTTCCGTACGTGGGACCGACTTGAGGTTTTTGGTGTCGTTTTTGGATCCGAAGCATAATAGTGCATTATGGGTAGCGTTAGACTCGTATTGATGAGTATATTATATTTTTGATAGTGTGATGACATTTTAGGGATTGTGAAGTGAAGACGAGCATGTGGTGCTTGAAGTGTGATTTTGCAGTGTAGCCTCGAGGTAGGCTTCTGTATAGTCTTCTTCATGGATGATGTATGATATATATTGCGTGTGAATGTGAATGTTAATATTGATATAGGATAGAATGACTTAGTATTGATTATACATATAAGTTTGGGGATTAGATGGGGGTTTTGACCCGTAGGTTGAATTACTTAATACCCTTGTAGAATCCTATTGCCTTCTCCCTAGTTTGGGTAAATTTGTAGCATGGATATTATATAATGCTATGCTTGGAATATGGTTTTAGCATTTGAAGCATGATTTGTATATTTAGCCTTATTGGGCTAGTGTGATAGTTTTGGAACTGTAAGTTTGGTAGAGTTGACTTGAGTACCCTTGTTTCTAGTCGAAGTTACTATCTTAGGCTTTAATATGGCTTGCTTGATATCTAGAAGATGAACTAGATACCTTAGCCTAGTTTGGGGCATTGTATGCCTAATTATGGAAATTATGGATTAAAAGTGGGATCATTCGACCCTCTTAGGCCTAAGCTTATGTTAAGTCTTGTGGACTTAGTTGCGGATGTTAGACCTATATGAGCTAGTAAACCTTAGAATAAGGTTACTTCATAACTGGGTGACTTGTATTGATATTTCAAGATTGTGTCTATTTAGTTATGGTTATGATACTACTTGTGGAAGTGATATTGGACATTTAGAGATATTCCTCCTAGATACATTATGAGTCCTATAGAGATGCTATTTCCTCTTAGACTTGATGATTGGCCTATAGAGATGTTATTTCCTCTTAGACTTAATGATTGGCCTATAGAGATGCTATTTTCTCTTAGACTTGTTGATTGGCTTATAACGATGCTATCTCCCCTTAGACTTGATATTTGGTCTATAAAGTTGCTATTTCTTTTAGTCATAATTGTTGGACCTATAGAGATGATGGTCCTTTTGGATATGTAAATTGGCCTAGAGAAGCAATATTCCTCGTTTTCTTGACGTATGACCTATTGATATATGATATCCTATAGACAATTACACGTCTATCTATATTATGCCTCCTAGATGTGAGATGTCTATAGGGTGAGAGATGATAACATATTTATTTATTATGCCTGCTATATGTGAGATGCCTTCTATATGTGAGATGATTAGAGGTATGCTATGACTTATACATATGATAATTAATATGAGTTTTGGATATGTATATGGGCCTAAGGCCATGATTATGATGTTTTGATTATTCCGAACAAATTAATGGGCCAAGGGTCATGTTACAATACTGATTAAATATCCAATAAGTGTTTATAGTTGTGAATGATATGATTGGGATTTATGAATATGAATATGTATATGTTTGTATACACATCTCTCCGGTATGGGACGGAGGAAGATGCAGTATGGTGCTTATTATTCCACTAACTGAATACTGGTGATGGCATGCATAGGTTTGGTACGTTCATGATTATTTATCATTATAAATGATGTGATTATAGCTGAAATGTGATCTTATGGTTCTTCTTCTTGTTAGATGGTTAATCTATGTCGTAACTAGTTGTCTATTAGCAGAATATTACACTTGATGGCTAGGAAGCTAATGTATTAGTTAATGAATCTTGCTTAGTTGGAACATGGTAGCTAACGATGGTCAGTTAATGAGTGATGTCATTTAATAAAAGATGGTTAGGCGACAAGTAGTATGTGTTTTCTAGTAATGATTAACAAAAATAGGATGAATAGTTGATAATAATGAATAGTGGATAAATGATGGTTTTGGTCTAATGATGAACCTAGACTAGATGTTAGATGTTGACTATTAAATGAATAGTGGTTAGTTGTTATCCTGTGAACAAGGATTATGTGAAGGATAATGTTTAGGCTAATAACTAGAGGTTATGTGATGACTAGCGAACTAGCGGTTTAATAATATTAAGTGTTGGTTAGCTAATAATGAGTAGTTGGGATGTATTGATAAGATAGACATCTTTACGGTTATGAGTACATTGGCTTGTGTCTGTGCACCTATTATATGCCTATATTTATGTGTCGAGAGTTATGATGATACATTGGTACCCGGCAAGGCTGGAGAATATTGCGATGAAATACTGATACCCTGCAAGGCCGGAGGATATTATGATGATATTGATACCCGGTTCGAGTTCGGAGGATACTATTGAGATGATATTGATTCCCGATAAGGCCAGAGGATATTATGATGATATGGATACCCGGTTCGAGTTCGGAGGATACTATTGAGATGATATTGATTTCCGGCAAGGACGGAGGTTGATTACGATTATGATGGTCCTGATGAGGACAGTTATTATGAGTTGTGATATTGATGGTATACTTTGCATTCATTTCTGTATGTGCATCGCCTATCACCAGTATACACCTATGTCTATCAGCCGGTATGGGACGGTTACATAGATATGCATGGAGAATATGCCTTGTGTTGTTATATGTTGATTGAACCTTCTGAGTCTGGGGCGGTGGGGATACGCATAAGCTCGGCTAGGTATTTGGTTGTCCGGAGTAGATGATTATTTACGATGTTATAGATATTTTTATTATCATTGTTATGATCATAATTATGGCTAGCCCGTGAAAGATTGGTCATGGATCCAGAATTGGGATTGAGGTATGTCTTCGGCCTTTGCTGTCTTATGATTACATTACTATGCAAGATTATTCTTTGTCTAGCCATATGGATTAGAAATCCTGAGTATGTTGGTATTAAATCCTGATAGTATTATAATGAGGTCTTAAAATGAGAACATGACGATTTAGGTTATGTTTGAGATGACCTTCTATTTATATGTATTATATATATATATCTAGCTATATGAAGTCATGGTACTATCAGATATTCCTTTCTTCGTTGTTCATATTGTAAAGTCGTTCCTTTACCTTGTATATTACAATATATCTTTCTTTCTCTCTTTATTTGTATATTGACCTGGGATATACGGTATAGCTTTGGCATATATTGAATATAGCTGGAATAGAATAGTTCACCTTGATACTTCCTTAGTCTTATTATGTTAGACTCTTGGACATGAATAAGATAGTTGTCCCTTGTTATTCTCATTGACTTATTACTCTTGGTTGTAGTTTCCATTCTGTTTATATGTGGTATATATCTACTTTATCTTTGGAGCTCAGTTGGCAGTTGCCTACTGAGTACCATTCGTTTGGTACTCATACTACACCTGCGTAGCCTGCAGATCATAGTACGAGTTATCGCCGTTGATGTGTGCATCGTGTGGAGTAGTCCTGATTCAAAGACTTAGAGTGAGCTCCTGACATTCGGAGTATTACTTATCTCTTTCCTATGTATTAGACTAGCTTCTAAGTTGTATTCATAGGTAAGTTGAATCAGTGTATTTCTCCTTGATATATCACTTTTGTACTCTTATTATGTTTAGAAGCTCTTGTACTGATACCACCAGGATTTGGGTTTCGTCTATGTATTGATCTTTATCTCATATATTTCGTATTTTTTTTCTTATATTATTGAGTAGTCCGTTACTAGCCGTTCCGAACTACAGGTTGGCTTGCCTACTGGTGGGTTATTGTAGGCGCCATCATGACCTGAAAAGTTGGGTCGTGACATGTTATGTCACGCCTCAAATCCTATTGGGGCGGACTGGCACCCGTAATCGAGGAGGCCCGGGAGAACCAGCTCATAACCTTATACTTCCCATGCATACCTCTATGACAACCCAAAATTCGGACAACATCATGTCGTATATAAAGGAAATAATCACCTGTATAAGCTAGAGCACACATATATATGTATATACAATACTTGGCCGTTGGAGCCATCACATCTATTAACAAAACACCACCTTGACTGTACATTAGGTCTACAAAGCCTCTAGACAATACACAAAGTTTAACTAAGGTCGGGACACACCCCGCCATATAACTAGCTTCTATACAATATCAAAAGTGACTGGATATGACACGGAAAGCCCCGAAGCAAATTGGAGCTCACCAAAAGTAGCTGGATATCCTGGCTCCTACTTGTACGGTGTATGAGCTGAGGTACCTGTGCCTGCAGCATGAAATGCAGGTCCCCCGTGGGGGACGTCAGTACGGAATATGTACTGAGTATGTAAAGATGTGGATAATCACATATGATATAGGAGCTCAATACAAATCAGAAACAAGTGAATAAATCGTAATAGGAGTGGACCACACTTACTAGAACTTGTGACAACCTGTACATTGTATTTATTCAATAACTTTACCTTTGTTCTTATCATCTTTGTAATCATTACTGTACTGTACTGTGACCATTAGGCTGCCTCCAGAACATATCAACTGGGATCGACCCATGATAGGCTTATGCCCCTGGGATACCACCCATAAACACATAAATAGGGATCGACCCATGATAGGCTTATGCCCCTGGGATACCACCTGATAAGAGAGAACTTCCATCACTTAGTTCAATTAATCTTTAAGATTGTTATTTCGGTCGCCACCATATTTTTGATACTTTGAAACAATGATACATCAATAAGAGACATATAAATAGACCATCAATGCAATAACAATGAAGTAAGAACTCATTGGCACATCAATGAAGTGTTTTGGAGTCATCAATGCCATAACAATGAAGTAGGAGCTCATTGGTATATCAATGAAACGTTTTGGAGTCATTAATAGCACATGCATCTTGTTTGAGTAACCGGATACCTTCTGACATTCATTAGTGCAATAAACATGTAAGATTTGGAAAACAAGTAAGTATTGGAATGGCTTGACATCTTGTAGGTTGGAAACAAGTTCATTGGTAACGTAGGACATCATACAAAACCATTATGGATCACATGTTATTGAATAACTTTGGAAACTTTCTTAATAGAACAATTGTTCACTTTCATGCCAAAGATATGGTATAGAGTATGCTTTACATACCTGACTGTCAACCTTCAATACTAGTCCCAAATGGACTTCCCGTCTTTTCGGATTACTTATCTACAATGAACATATATAGCAATCTAGTATTAGCAACCAAACGTCACAATTCAATTATTTGAATTAACCAAACTAGTGGTTAAGTAGTAAGCCTTAATTACACCATAAAGGGTGTCACTTTAACCCTCTTATACTCCAATTACATTCACATGCCATGCACATTCATACAACATCCTCCAATATCAAGTTTGGATTCATTTATCCTTCCAACCAATCCATTAAACCAAATTGAGCCATAGACATAAATAATCATCAATTCAATAGTATATCACCATATCCACCTTCCATAACTCAATTACCATATCCACCTTCCACAATTTAATACAACCAAACCATGCAAAATAGTCCATAACCCTATTTCCATCACCTTTCAATAACAACCAATACATATAATTCTCTATCACACATATACATATGGAAAAGAACAAAGGCAAACAATATTCATACCTTAGAATTCACCTCTTGATTATGCAATCCTGTTTGCACAAATAATAGGTGCCGTTCGAAGATCTCGAGATGACAAACACAGTTATCGGATTACTTTGGAATTTCTACGGTTGAATCAAAAGTAATTTAAAGGTCAAATTTGGCTGGGGTTTGTTCTTTCTCAATGATTGATGATGAAAATGAGTTTTTGAACTCATATACATGTATATATACTCATATTCCCATCCATAATATAATAGGAAATGAACAAAATGCCTTTAAAATTTAAATAATGTCAAATCTATACTTTGGTGGACTGTTTTGATAAGCTAAAGTAGATCGACCATAACTCTTTGCTCCGATATCGGATTTGGGTGAAATTGGTATCGTTGAAAGGATAATTCAAAGTTATTTCATTTAATATAAAGTAGGACACCCAGTTCGTCCTGTACAAGGAGTTATGGTCGTTTGAAGTTGACCCTAAAAATATGTTTTGATAGGCTGAAGTAAAACGAGTATAACTCCTTACTCAAACGTTTGATTTGGATGAAACAAATTGTATTGGAAATAAGACTCAAATATATTTATTTTAATAGGTTGTAGCTCTCCCAGTTCATTATATTAAGGGAGTTATGATCGTTCGAAGTTGACCCAAAAATTCGGCTGGCCTCAGTAGTTTGTGCGCAGGAAATTTTCCTGCACATTTACTATTCCCAAATATCCCGGCCACCGTTTTATAGTTTCGAACGTGGTCGATTATATCTGAAACCTATCCGTTTTTGGAAATCTTTATATCGTTGGAAAGCTTATTCAATAACCTTCGCATGGAAACATCGACGGTCAAATTCCGGTATAAATAAAATAAAAAATTAATTCCATATAAATAAGACCAATACACGTACTTGAACACGCCAATACACGTACTTGAATACGGGGTGTTACATGTTATCTGGGCCTTCGTGCGTTGCTAAGTGTTGCACTACTGCTTTGGCCTGGCACGCCCCACCAAATCTAGTTTAATCATTTAGCAGTTTATGACAGGTGGTGCCGTGCATCTCAACTATTTCATCGAATCATCACACACACCTACCACCTCTTATGTATTGAGTAACTGTGTCAACCAAGACTTGACAATGAACAACTAATCAAATCATCAGACACCTACCACCTCATACATAAATAACTGTGTCCAAGACTTCGGACAAATGGAAAGAAACTGTTGATCTCTTTTGTTTCTACAGGATTTCGAACCTCAGTCTCACATAATTTTCACCCATTTCATTGATCGCTAGACAAATCTTGATGTTAGCTGGAAGACTACCTAAGATTGTGCACCTTAGCTCAGAACGTGTGATTGCTTAATAAAGGTCTCACATGTTGTGCTGATAGAAACTTCTTCAGGTTGTTTTCAGTATCTATCTGCTTGGGCAGTGTTTCTCAAGTGGTGAAAGTTAGTTCAGTTGTAATTGAAAGGCGATCATACCAACCATCTCGCCTAATCCTCTTATATAAACTTTTGGCTCCGACACTGATTATCTTCTGTTAGTTTGTTCCTAACTTTATGTTGGGAGGACTATATTTTTGCCTTTGCTCCTTTTGTTATGTTCACCAGTCCCACATTAGAGGAAGATTGGAAATAGACAATAGAGAGTTGATATAAAAGCAAAGGCCCATTGCATTTCAAAAGCATACCTTTCTCGGCCTTTTGGCTAAGATCAAGTGTAGTATCTGTTCTTATCAGTTTAATATCTGATATTTGGGCCATTGGTCCACATGATATTAACTCTAGTTTTTGAGGGGGAAGACTCATCAAGGTAGCTTGCTGCCTGGGCCTTCAAGTGTTGCCTAAGTGTTGCACTACTGCTTTGGCCTGGCGTACCCCACCAATACTAGTTCAATGTTTGAGTTGTATGTTGTCTTAGTCAGTCTAGTAATCGGCGGAAATTTCTCACTTTACTTATTTTATTTATGGCTTCCTCTCTGTTTGTTTTTGTTTTTAGAGATCAGGTTCAAACTACTAAAGCTCGTAAGGAAGAGTCAAAGAAAATTGGACTATCCTATAGTCGAAGATAGGGTTAGCAAGAACACTTGTGAACTCGAATAACCTTGTGGCATGCTACCAAATCTACTCTACTCTACACTATCATCTTTCTTCCTTGTGAAGCAAACACGACAGATATTTATTCAACTGCGGCTACACTTACACCAAGAACTATTGCTTCAAGAGCTGATTCAATTGCAACATTTACTGTGACAAGAAGATTACACTGAAGCCGCAAAAGAGGTTTATAAGTTGTTTCAAATCACAAAGTTTAAATCTTAACTGGGACATTTTAGTATTTTCTTGAATCCTCTTATATAAAACTTTTGGCTCCGACCCTGTTATCTTCTATTAGTTCGTTCCTAACTTTATGCAAAATATTTATTGAATTATAGACACTATTTGGGAGGGCTATATTTTTTCCTTTGCTCCTTTTGTTATGTTCTTTAGTTTTATGGTGCTCACTTCTCCCACACCAGAAGAAAGACAGAAGCAGGCAGCAGAAAGTTTCTTCAAAAACCAAGGCCCATTACCAAGAAAACTCTTACTTTTCTCGGCCTTTTGGCTAAGATCAAGCTTAGTATCCTGTTCTTATCAGTTTAATATCTGATATGTGGACCATTGGTTCAGACGATATTAACTCTATTTTTTGAGGGGGAAGGTCCATCAAGGTAGCTTGCTGCCTGGGCCTTCATGTGTCGCCTAAACGTTGCACTACTGCTTTGGCCTGGTGCACCCCACCAAATCTAGTTCAATGTTTCTGCAGTATGTTGTTTTTGTGTCCTTTATACTTGTTTTTTATTGGAATTATTAATTGTGGTGTCTGTGCACCTCAACTATTTCATTGAATTTTGAGGCCTTTGGATGCTAGCTAGAATACTACTTTAGAATGTCGGAGCCAAAAATTTATAGACCGATTCTCTCACCCACAAAACTGCTGCTCTCGATCCCACCCATTCTTAAGTTGGCTGATGCACTTAACCTGAAAGTGAAGTCTGTGAGGTACACTCGTGGTAGTTTCATATTTCCTGGGGCTCAACCATATCCATATCACCATTTCTCTGAAGATGTGGGCATGCTTGACAGCTATTTCGGTAAAGTTTGGTGCAGGCAGCAATGCATATTTGATGGGTAGTGCTGCTACACAACAGAACTGGCATGTGTATTCTTCTTCAGCTGAATCTGCCGATGCCAATTTTGTGAATCCAGTTTATACACTGGAAATGTGCATGACTAACTTGGACAAGAAGAAGACATCCGTATTTTCAAGACTCAATCTAGCACTGCTGCTGAGATGACTGAAGTTTCAGGCATTTGTAGGATTCTTCCAGAATCTAATATATGTTATTTCGACTTTGACATCAATCTCCACAATTAACATAGCACCCGTGGATGGATTCAGCTATGCAAGTTTTGAAGCAGTGGGTTATGATTTCAGAGAGGTCAACTTGACTGCAATGATTGAGAGGGTGTTGTCCTGCATCAGAACCGATGATTACGCTGTGACACTCCTGAGAAGGAACTTTATACTGAGTCTGGCCTGGACAATATCGGATCTGGAGAAAAGACTACTGAAGTACTTGGTGAGGGAGGATCAGTTACATACATCACATTTGTGACAGCTGCGGATCCCCCAGATCAATCCTTAATATCTAGGCGTGCAAATAATGTTTCTTTGTGGGTTCATGAGGTCTAGTAGTAGCATCAGTGTTTGGTATTTAAATTCTGTGGTAAGTCCGGGATGAAATGAACTGTCTCTACTGAGTTAATGAACCTCGTTGTTACAGTGCATACCCTACTGATTTTAGTGTTTTACTCTAATAGTTGCCTATCAGTGGAACAAGTTAGCTAACGTGGTTCACATAAGTAAAATATGAAGACAATATTTTTACGTGGAAAACACCCGGATCAAGAAAGGTGTAAAAAACCACGAACCCCAACTTCACTAAAACTTTGAGCCTCAACAATCAACAAATTACAAGACTTCTTGTAAACTAGTAATTAAAGTTCTAACTCCTATTTCTACAATAACACAAATCTTCCCAAGATAAGTGTTCCCAAGTCTTCGAGTTCCCTAACTTGAAGACACAACTCCTAACTCAGTTTATATTTCACTTAGACTAGAACTAAGACTCATTACAACTAAAAGAACCAACCTATTACACAAAGTCTACGATTTGCTAAGTAAAGGACCGGGTTCTTCTTCAAGCTAGTGAACTGATTTGCTGATTGTTGCTTTTCTTATCCGTGTATGAGTGAAGCACTTGAATGTGGTTTCTTGTATTTAAACCAACTCCTAATTTAAATCGTTTAGATGATGTGCTCTTCTTTCTTCAATAGGACTCTATCGGGTAGTTTCACTCCTTGTTCCATTATATCTCGTTGATCCTTGGTCGAGTAGGACTCTGATATTTGTTCAATCTTCAAGTGTTTGTGTTTATCCACCTTTCAACCTCTTTGCTGCATGTGATAAGCGTTGAGAGCATATCGGAATTTCCTTGCTTATCTGCTTATCCACTCCTGTCTTTACGCATTGTCAGTCTTACATCTATTTCGATGTGCTTCACATGTGAGGAGCAGTATGACTAAAATGTTTCACACACATATGTCAATCATCAAAACTCCTTTGCTCTAACACTCGCAGCATTATACTAACGTTTTTGTGGGAGACTATATAAAATATCATCATTTGTGAATATATTTGTACTCCATGTTCTTCTGAATGTGTTTTACGCTTTGAACATTCACCTGTTTTACAAAATATTATTGAATTGCAGACTATTTGGGAGGACTAAATATTGCTTTTGCTCAACAAATCTTATATTGCTTTTGCTCATCAAATCTTAGTTTTTGTTGTTCAATATTTCCCACATCAGAAGAAAGTAAGAAAGAGACACCAGAAAGTTGCTATAGAAACAGAGGCCCATTGACATGAAAACTCATACCTTTCTCGGCCTTTTGGCTAAGATCAAGTGTAGTATCTGTTCTTATCAGTTTAATATCTGATATGTGGGCCATTGGTCCACACGATATTAAATCTATTTTTTGAGGGGTAAGGCTCATCAAGGTAGCTTGCTGCCTGGGATTTCACACGTCGCCTAAGCGTTGCACTGCTGCTTGGGCCTGGCGCATCCCACCAAATCTAGTTTAATTGTTTAGCAGTTTATTTGCCCTTATCTTTTTTGGTTATTTCTTTTTATATTTGCAAGGAGGTGATTCAGTTTTGATTGAAGATTTTATACTTTATTGATTTAATAAACTTTGTTGGTGTTGTTACATAAACATTAGGTTATTCAAATGCAATAAGCCTTTCAGATTTTTCTTTTGATGATAGGTCAGTGAAGAAACCTTCACCAGTTAGGTCCCGAAGCAGTGAACCTTCTATCAATCCGACAATTTTTGGCATCAGTTATTTCATCTTTCACTGTTCCATAACTGTGTCAACAACATTGGCTCGTAAATGAGTTTAATCTCCCAATTGGGAATGTAAAGTGGCTTGGAGCCTTGGAATCAAAGTTGAGTAGACAGTAACATTCTCTCTGCCCTCTCTCCTGTGTGTGTGTGAGAGAGAGATAACGGTGGTGGCCGTGCATCTCAACTATTTTTTTTTGAGAAGGTAACATTTTTTGTATAACTATTTTCTGCGTAAAAACTGCATTCATTCATACTTACAAGGAAGATGCAGAGATCCTATAACATCAACAAAAGATTCTACATCTTCCATATATTCATGTTATACCAAAAATAGAATAGGGTGCATCTCAACTATTTTATCGAATCATCAGACACCTACCACCTCTCTTGTATTGAGTAACTCTATCCACCAAAACTTGGACAATGCACAATTATTTCATGAAATCATCAGACACCTACCACCTCATACATGAATAACAATGTCCAAGACTGTGGACAAATGGAAAGAAACTGTTGATCTCTTTTGTTTCTACAGGATTCTGAACCTCATTTTCGCATAATTTTCACCGATTGCCAGGATGTTAGCTAGATATTGATCCAAAAAAATGCAGTACTTTTGGAGGATCCGAAATGCACGTGCCATCATTGTTGCAGGCTTGTAGATATTGGTTTCTTGAAATACATCTGAAGAACTGGTCTCTAACAGCTTGTTTGATAAGGAGACAAATACTATTTCTTAGTTCTTGTATATTCAAATAGAATCAAATATACATTGCACTGATTTTTTTTCCCCATCTCCAAACAGAAAGCTATGGAGAGTAATGAATGATTATCCCCATTGACAACTAATAGAGAAGCGGAGCGAAAGCTGTAGTATTTGTAATGGGCTGAGCTAATTGTATAACATACTTACTTGGACGGTGTAAATGGGTGATAAGAAAGACCCATGGCCTAGGCTTGTGACCACCATTGCACTTTGGAGGGTGCTTGCCTAAGGTCTGCCCAAGTGGTCGAGCCTACGTCATAATTTGTGGTAGAGGGTGCTTGTGTTCACGTGCCCCCTACCCACTTCAATGTAATTTTTTTTTTACAGCCTAGTGAGTTTAAATGTGTACTTGGCCCAATTGTATCAAATATGGTCTATTTTCTTTATATTGATATTTCTGGTGTCATAAATATTCTCTATATATTTAACTTCTTTGTAGTAACAATAATTTGAATGAAAATTAGGGAGAAAGAAGTTTTTGGCCATGAATTTTTTTTATTTTTTTTCGAAAAATTATTTCACTTTGGTCATGAGAGTTCCAAATACAATTTCGTAATTGTATTTCGAAAAGTGAAAATAAGTTTTACGTTTTTACTTTTTTCACTCATACTTTTTTTCTCACAAAATTTCATAAACAATTTTAATTTATATTAATGGCCAAACTCAACTCCAACTTCAGAAAATTGTGATTTTCATGGCCAAACGGGGTAATTTCGGAAAGTATTAAATAATTAAATTTGAGTAGTATGCAATAAATAAATAGACACCAGAAAGTTGCTATAGCAACAAAGGCCCATGACTTGACTTGGCTTTTTGACTTCGCGTGTCGCCTAAGCGTTGCTTTACCAATACGTTTGAGTTCTTTATATTATTTTTTGATACTGATTTAACAAACAGTGTAGCCATTTTAGTTGAACAGTAAATGCAAAGAAATTTTGCACACTAGAATTAAAAAAAGTAAATATGGGTGCAATGTCAATCCTGATAATGCAACTCCATACTGCTGAAGCTTTGACCAAATTTAGTTCAATGTTTCAGCAGTGTGTTGGTTTTGCCTAGTACTACATGTGTTACCACTTGTAATATTCATACCTCCCTTCCTCCTCCGTGTGTGAGAGATACCGGCGGTGTCCGTACACCTCAACTATTTCATCGAATTATTGGACACCTACCACCTTTCACGTACTGAATAATTGTCCATCAAGACTTTGGCACATGGAAAGAAATCACAGAACCCTGGTTTCACATGATTGTCACTCATTTCATTGATCACTAGACACCTCACGTACTGCATACTTGTGTCCACCAAGACTTCAGCACATGGAAAGAAATCACAAAAAACCCGATTTCACATGATTTTCACCCATTCCATTGATCGCTAGACACTGCTGGATGTTAGCTAGAAGACTACTTTAGAATGTGAACCTTAGTTCAGCTGTAATTGCAAGGCTCTGATATCAATCACATCAACAATTCTGCCCAACACTTCATTGTCTGTGCTTGAAAAAATTATCCAGTAAAGAGAGAGGTTGGGAAGAAGGGTTATGTATTGAGTTTATATTATGTCCGGATGGAGCTAGATATCCTCTTTGCTAGAAATATATATTGTGCAAAATGAGCAACTTTGGATCCCTAACGTGAAATAAGCAAATATATTGAAGACTTTTTGAATATTGAATCTAATATCTAGCATTGGTCCCGGAGAAGACCTCTCTCTTTTGTTAGAGCAAAGGGTGCCTAACCTGAAAGAGGAAATAGGAATTTTCCTCGATGCGAAAGAGCTATATCAGTAGTTTATCTGGGATGAATTCCTACTTGTCTTAGTAATGATAACAAAGTATGCCAAAGGAAGCTCGTGCCAACCTGCTGGAGAAAGGACCAGTCAATCCACTGTAGTAAAGCCATAAAAGTGGTATAAAAGTTGTTTCAAGTCACAAACTCAAATCTTAACCGTGAAATTTCAGTCTTTTCATGAATCCTCTTATACAAATTTTTGGCTCTGACACTGATTATTTCGATTGGTTTGTTCCTAGTTGTATTTAAAATGAATGGCTTTACAAAATATTTATTGAATTATAGACTATTTGGGAGGACCATATTTTTTGTCCTTAAGAGTACTCTCATCTTTCAAAAAGAGATTTCCATCTTTAGGAGGAATGTTGTCACACCATAATGGATTATCATATCGGCTATAGACTTCAAGGCAATCTATACCATCATTTTCTCCACTAGGTTCCTTAGGAGTGTGTATATCATCTTCAAACAAGACATTATACCTAAAGAGAGCATGATCTATCTCACGGGCAGATTTGGAACAAGAAAGTTCTTCACTCTCTAAAAGATCAATATCAAGTTTCAAAGAGGTTTTAAGTACAAGATTATCTCAAGAATAGCTCTCGGGTTCACTCCCATTTTGTTGACCAACATTTTCAAGTATTTCACTCACTTGAGTTCTATTAATCACATCACACACGACAATTTTCACAAATAAGTTGATCAACACCAATTACACAAGACGATGTACTTCCGTTAAACATAAAGGCTTCAACACTAGGTGGCCATAAATTGATCTTACAAGAAGAGTAAATTTGGTCATCAATAGGATCAACTGTATCCACATTCACAACATGTACATCATCAACAAGAGGAAAAGAATCATTAGACTCACAAGTAAGTAAGCTACTACTCACACTCAATGGGCTACTAGCCACACAATTATCATTCACATGCACAAAGGTGTAAGAGTTAACTATTTTACCTTGAAGTTCTTGAGTAGACTCTCTTTTACTGTGTTGTGAAGGTCCTCCACAAGCTTGGGCAGCAACTTCACTTCAACATTTCTCTCCTTCACTTGCCATATCGGTACCTACACAAATGTCCTTAGAAATAGAAGGACAAGCAATATTAGCTCAGTTTGGTGTGGTGGCAATCTCCTCACTTCGCTCCATACAACCTCTCCTTTTTCTACTCTTGGATTACCACCTTGCACAGCCTTACTCCTCTCAATTTTTTGTCACTCATCATCTCTCGGATTGGAGTAGGTGAGCAATTCTCTTTGTAGCCCGGGCAGCTTTTACCCTCTCAGTAATCAAATTGGGAGAAGACAACTTTTACCCTCTCGGTAACCTTAAACCCGTCCAAGAAGTATGGAATAAGTAAAGTCTCTCGACATAACCCCAAGTAGTCAACTATGGATGGAAAGATGTAGTTTCTATAGTACCTATCATTTAACACAACGAGGCAGCCCGATATCCCACAAATGGTCACCTTTACGGAGTGTACACTCCTTCTCGGATCAACATTGCAAGGCACATGATTACTAGTTGGTTTTGGAGATACATATCCTCTTTTTCTCGTGGGACAACCTCTACTATAGCTAGGATAACCATTCACACCATGTCGATTTTGATAAGAAGTACTACAAGGTGAAGAAAATGAATTTTCACATTCCTTACATGTACTCTCATCATAGCTCTCATAAGCTTTGCAAATGAAAGGGTTATACCTAAGACCAAATTTAGGTTCAGAGTTGGAAGTGTAAGACTCCTCACATGCCCCAACTTCATCACAAGAAACATCACGAGGTCCTACATCATCTCTATATTCCCCACAAGCGCTAGGCACTTCATTCTCCTCATTTTCTCCTTAAAACCGTGATCCTTAAATCTACCCAAGTTTTGATCATAACTATTTTCATAGCCACCACAATCTCCCTCAACTTCTTAGCCATAAAATCCCTCACTATAATCATAGTCTCTCATGTTGTAGTCACAATAATCCCCGGCTATCGAAGACATGTTCCCCTTATATCACCTTTTAAATCTACAAAAAGAACAAACAAGATTAGTAGTTAAAGATCCTCTCCAATACTCGTATACACTCACCTTTGTGATTCTCACAATCGGAGCGGCGAATATTGAAAGTTGCTTATACTCCGGTAGTCAATAAGGTGTCAATCACTACTTAGCGGCCGGAATAGATTCTTGTACGATCGACTCAAGATACAAAATAGAAAATTCTACTTACGAACTTGAAACAAAGAAGTTCAACAAATCAAAATGAGAAAAGCACACAAAGAACGAAAATATGAAAAAAATCCGGACTCAAACAACTAATTCACAATCTAGTAGGTGATTACTGGTTGCTAATTAGTACTAGACTCAAGAAATGAAACTAAGGAAATAAAGAAAAGAAACTTAGAAATTTGAAATTTTGAGCCTAAGTTTGTTTTTGGGGGGTGATGATGTGGCACTTTGGTGACATGGCAGTTTGCAACTTGGATTGGTCAAATTTTAATTTGGAATGGTGAAAATCATCTTTGGGAGGGAAACAACAAGACTTGGTGCCTCTTTTTTTAATTTCAAAAAAGTTTTACTTCTTTGCACCCTTTTAGCAAAACACCTTTTTGAAAGGTTGTTGTCTCTTTCCTCTTTTGTTAGTCTTGGAATAAGTTCTTACTCCCTTTTGGTAAACAAGACTTTTGAAAGACCTTTTGTCCCCTTTCCTTTTTAGATATCTTGGGATTGTGTCTTTCAAGATAAACACAAAATCATACAACTTTCTTCACCCTTTTAGATCAAACCACTTCCTTTTGAATGTTCTTGGTCAACAATACATGAAGAACAATAAGAACATTCAAGAATGGAAACCAACCCAAATGAGCTCCAAATTGAATGATTTTTGTTTTTTTAGCTCGGGTTGAAATCCACAACAACAACAACACGTTTAAAACCCACATCCTCAACAAAAAACAACAACAACACACTTTCAAGCCATCAATCCTCAAAAAATAGCAACCATCAAAGTTCAAGAACAACTCGAAAATGGCTCAAAATTTGGATCTTGACTCTTTTAGTGTTAGTGAAGAAGGGTCTAGCACTAGAAACAACCAAAATAAATAAAAAATCTCCTTTATAAGATACAAATTTTGGCCTAGACACCATAAATGGAACAAAATGTTTCTTTTTGGATTTTCATTTTTTCAACACATTTTTTTTGTGATTTTTGAGTTAACAAGCCCAAGATTGATTCTGTAGGAACGAAATCAATCCTTTCTCTAATACCAAATGATAAGGGACACGATAATAAACACAAACTAGCCAAGAACAACAAGAGAAAACTAAGAACAAGGTACAAAACAAGCACGGGCAGCAACATAAAGAATCCAAGAATAAGAAGATAAGACACAAACACACAAATGCAATAAGATATAGGGATAGATAAGATGACATAAGAAGTTATGAAGAAAGAAGAACCAAACCGTGTATTAAACGATGAGACCCTTAAAATCGCAACAAGAAACACCAATCTTCTTATGGTGACTGCTAATAGAATCAACTCCACCTTACAACCACCGTTTCTAAGAAAATATTAATAATGTCTTTTCCAAGCCCTACACTAATGGATTTTCCAAGACCTATACTAAGGGTTAGAGCTGTCAATATGGGCTTGACCCGTGTGGCCGGCTCAACCCAACCCTTTAATTAAGTGGGGTTGGTCTAAAATTTTTTAGCCCATTTATAAAAGAGGTTTTGTCATGACCCAAACTAGGGCCTGACCGGGACGGACATCCTGAACCATGAAGGCTCGGACGTCCTACTCTATCTGGTAGTCAAGCACAACATTTATATGATAAAAGAAAATATGGAATTTCTATCTAATACGGAAACATGGTCATACTCTGGATTAAGTTTAACAATAAAAAATGGAATTTGAATTCAACTAAATAGAATCTGGAACAGTGTAACGCCCTGAAAGTTTCCAAGGTAAAATTTGTCCCTAAAAGTATGAAGCATGGGATTCTAGAGTGAATTATACTCAACTCCCTGTGGAATTGTTTAAATTTTAACTTTTCATTACGTAGGTGACTGAATAAGCTTTCCATTGATATAAGATTCGTCCAAAAAAGACACCTGGTGAGGGAGTTATGGCTATTTTATGTGCTAGTCGAAGACATCGTCATTAAGGTGTTTAGCGCATCGCGGTGGCCCATAATATCGGGCACCAGTTATATTTTTACTCCGTCTCATTAAGAGTAAAAATTGTACTTCTCCAACCCCTTATCATCTTTAACACGGGGTTTAATCCCAAGAACACCAAAGTAAGTTTATTTTCATCAAAATCTCTCAAGAAACTCCATTAGGGTTTCAGACTAAAAATCCTCATAGCACAAGATTTAACCGCAGATTTTAGAAGATAATTGGAGATTTGGAATCCTCGCATCGTAGGCTCCAAGAATCATCCATTTACTTTCTGAAATAGAGGTACGTGGGGTTGTCCTAAATTTCATGGGCATGATTTTTGAAAAGAATTTACACAAGACCTTACTATCTATACGTATACATATTTTTTTATAAGTGGAGTTTTGTTTTAATATCAATAACATGTTTTGTGATATGGTTTTGAAAGAAATATTGAAATATCATGGGGTTGTTGGCTTGCATATATTTCAATTGTTGAATTGTGAACATGTGATCTGAATTTTGAAAAGGTGCGATGTATATGAATTGGGAATTCTTTAAATCCCCCATGATAATGTTTTATACCCCACACTATATTTGTGTTAAACCATCGAGACCATGAGTTTTTGCAATTGACATGATATTACTCATAGATGATAAAGTTTCTTGAAACTATTACATGTTGAGAACCATGGTGCATGTGTTTGATGTGTGTGAAAGTTTTATATATGTGCATATTGTAAATGGCATGAAAAGTTGGAGAATTGATGTGGTACTGTGACTTACAAGTCAATGGTATGACGATACCATATAAATGTATGCCATGATAGAGTTAGTTTGATTTAAGAGAGTTAGATGGTTACCCGAAGAAAGTACGAGTTGAAAGACTCTATGCTAGAAACTGTGATTTGCCGACACGGGATTATGGTACCATGCTTTGTGATCTTGTGTACCTTGATTCATGTTGTCCCAAATTGGGACTATAGTTAGGTGCCCTGCTTTGTGATCTTGTGCACTACCATGACATGTTGACTTGATTAGGGATTTTGGCACCCTGCTGTGTGATCTTGCGTGTCCCCCTTATAGATACTCCAATCCTTGCGGCAAACTTGGATTGAGGGCTTGGCCTCCGAGTCAAGGGCGGATTCCATATAGCCCGTGGAATTACAGATTGTAGGGTGTACCATCTAGCTAAAAAGTAAGACAAAGAGTGAGTCATGGTTTCAAAGTCTTTAAAATGCCCATGTGATTTCTTACTATATGATATGTTTATGAACTGTTTTAAATTGCTCTCATAGATGTTGATTATAAATGACTATTTTGGATTATCTCTGTGTACCAGTACATCTGTATTGACAACCTCCTCCTCCAACCTCTCAGGTTCTGAGGCACATTCTAGGGGCCAAGATAAGCAGTAGATAATTCAGACAACAGAAGAGATTGTGCAATGGTGAGCCTTCTATATTCTGGAAGGCCGAATGTCTTACAGATATTCATCATTCTATAGTTTGGTCTACTAGGGGCCTTGTCCCAGACTTCAGATAGTATTGTTTTGAGATCTAGTAGAGATTTCGCAGACTGAGTTAGATGTTATTTAGATATTGTTGGAGTTTTCCTTTATTGTTAAACTAATTTCAGAGTATGACCATGTTTCCGTATTCGATTTATAATTCCAAATTTTTCTTTTATTATATGAATGTTGTGCACGATTACCAGATAGAGTGGGACATCTGGGCCTTCATGGGTCGGATGTCCGTCACGGCCAGGCCCTAGTTTGGGTCGTTCAAACTTGGTATCAGAGCACAGTTCATGGTCCCAGGGTTTTTGCAAAATCGCGTCAGGTAGAGTTTTGTTAATGGGTGTGTAGCGTGCCACACTCATAAGCAATAATCTACTAGGAGTTTAGGAAAGTGTTTCCCCTCTTTGTGATTTAGTTTGTGCTTTAGAGTCTGAATTAGAACTGTCCCCTAATCAGTGATCCATTGTATTTCAGAAAACAGTCATGCCTTCTCGTTTTCCTGCAACCAGGATACTCAGGATGATGAATTCCACCTTACTCATGGCATGCTGACCCATAATGGAGCCCACACCCCAGAACCTGTTCCTACTCCGAGAGTACCTCCAGTCCCGACCAGTCCTCCTCGAGCTCCGAGGACAAATGTTAACCGTCCCCATTCTTCTCAGAGGGATATATCGAATGCAGAATTCAGGCAGTCCATTCACATGCTTGCACAACATGTAGCCGCATAGACTCAGAGGTCAGATGATACTGGGTCTGCATCTGTCACTTCCGAGGCCACTAGGGTAGGCCAGTTCATGAGAATTAATCCGCCTAAATTTTCTAGCACTAAAGTAGAAGAGGACCCCCAGGAGTTCATAGATGAAATGGAGAAGATTTTTAGAGTTATGCATGTGGATCAGGTGGAAGGGGTTTTGTTAGCAGCGTACCAACTTAAGGATGTAGCGAACTGATAACGCTCAAACTACAGCTCTCGTAAGAGTGTAAGCGGTCGTTGTCAAATATAGAACCCAACTGGGTTGGGTATCGATCCCACAGAGAATACTTGGTCACTAAGTAAGCAAAGATTATTAGACTTTTGGTGCAAGTCTCGTAAAAGGGGGGATTTTGTAGCGTGCAATAATGTAAACAAAATAATAGAGTAAAAACGGAAAATAGCAAAGTAAAAAGGAAAGAATGTTCAGTAAGATGTTTAACCAATGAGAATTGAGAGTTGGGGTTATGTCCACCTTATGAGTTATACGTCTCTATTGGCTATGAGTTATGCGGAATTCAGACATGCATGTGCTTATAGAGAATTGTATTCTATGGTAAATCCAGGCGTCTTTCAACCATCAAGGATTATTTCACTTTAACTCTTTCGATCTTAAAGCGTGTCTAACAGTACAAATTCTCCAAGAGGTTAATCCAGTTACGGCACTAACTTTTTAACAAGGGTTGGTGCCCTATTACCTTGACATTATCTCTTTTCCAGACATATAACTTTTCTTTCGAACAAGTTAATGCTATACTGGCGTATTCTATGTGTTTGCAACCACAAGAATTTAGATTAAGATGAAGAGAGTAATGATATAAGCAACATACGTGTCAAGAATTTACAAAATCATAGCAATAGATAGTATCTCATAAGGCTTCCATAACCCCAACAGAGAAGTTTAGCTACGCATGAGTGCAACGGAAAACACAATAGACATTATCATCATAAAAATCTCACGTGAATTCCTTGCAAATAGCTTTTCTCTTGTTGTAAAAATTAAAAGTCGAATATATGAAAAATAATGTCAACAATGAATTAATGAAGAAAAAGGGGAAGGATAGAATAGGGATGAGGGTGGTGAAGAATTGTTTTGATGGATGGATGGATGGTGGATGGATGGGAATAATAAAAATCTCCAGCAAAATTGGGTATTTATAACACCCATATCCTATTCCTACTAAGCTACTGCATTACTTATCCTAGTCCTACTAGGTTACTGCATCATTATCCTAATCCTACTAAGTTACTGCTGATCCCCAAAGTCTTTAGAAATGCTGTTTTTGCTCGGGACAGGTTTTCCATGCGTCACTTTTAGTCCCTAGGCGTCCAAGCTCTCCTTTCCTTCTTTCGTGAAGCTTCCTTGGGCGTCAAGTTATCCATAAAATGCTGAAATCTTCATCATTTATACCTGAAAACTTGCTAATCACGTTTGTTAGCTCACTTACAGGAAAAAGGACTAAAAGTGCATGAATTATATATTTTGTCCTCAAAACTTAGCTAAAATATGGGTAAATTATAGTACTTTAGGCGTGTAAATACGCCTATCATCAACACCCCACACTTAAAGCTTTGTTCGTCCTCAAACAAAATATCATGTCCATCTAAACATCTACTTAGGGTTTCACAGTAACAGCACAAAATATTCATCAAGACAGGCACAACAATTATTAACAAAGAGTAGTTTTCTGATCACTTCTAGAAACAATTCAACCTCCAACATAGACTCGTGATGATGGTTAATTCGTATTCAAAAGTTAAGGCACAAAGAATCATACAAGACTACCCAAAACTCATCAACCATGTGTGTCTCACATAAGATATTACCCATAATCACTCACAAGTATTGCATTTTTCAGAACATGGGTATAGGATTATCCTTGTTCTCACTCTCACAACGAATTCATATGTTGCAACTGATGACCATAGGCTTGCCCTTAGTGTAATGCTCTACTAATATCAGAATGCTAAGCTTAGGATCAAATAGGTCTTTACAGGTTGTAATGTAGGCTAAGGGACGGGTAGGACTATTTTGGCCAGAAATAGTGACTATGTTCCTAAGCGCTTTAATACATCACATTATGCCATTAACACTTTCTTTCAAACAACCTTTCTACTTTCTTTTAATCTACCACCCCTTCTCACCTCTTTTGTTTTTCAATTTTAAACATAACTAACTTTTTAGTTTTCTTTTCATTTTTCTTTTCATAACACACCTCTATGATAGCAATTCTTTTTCATAACAAATTCAAGCACCAATACATTCTAAGGCATCACACTCATCCAATTTCCTCTTATTTTGTCACATGACTTTACAATTTAAAGCACTTAGGAATTTGGATCAAATTATGGTCTTGAAAAAAATGGATTAGGCTTACATATGAGGCTGTCAAAGAAAATAGCTAAAGGCTCAAAGGGGTTAACTAGGATAATGTCCACGGGTAGGTAAAACGAAGGTAAACAAGTATAGGTTGCCAAAGAAATGCCTAAATCATCTCCTAAACTCACACTCTTTATTTCGCTTTACACACACACCAGGCAAGTTCTAGCATCAGCCACAAACACAGAATATACTATCATCTCACACACACAAGGCACATGGTCAACTTTATTGGGAGCAGTACAGACACTTGACCCAACAGATGAATGAATTAAACCACACAATTATCACACAGTGAGTCACACTTAGAGCCTAAATGTCTCAATAGCAATGATTCTAGCACAATCTCTTGTTATACTACCATGCCGTCTATCAGAACAATTTCATGCATCAAAATCTAAAAAAAAAAATCTACGACTAATCAAAATATGACCATAAATGTAGGCAAAGAAGTACAGCATACGAATACCAGCACCCCACACTTAGACGGGACACACTGCCCTCAGTGGAAAATAAATACGGAAAACCTGATTAGTCGGACTCCTTTTCTATGTCTGGGGTCATACCCCCTGCGTCGGAATCATCATCAGAGTCGTCATCCTCAGAGTTTCCTCAAATTGTACCCCACTTGATCCAAAAGTGTGTTGAGGTATTTTTAGCGAGGAGGATTCAGCTTGCTCTTTTCTTTCCCTTTTTTGGCCTTTCTGTGAGGTGGTTGCTGTGTCTTTTCCTTGGCGTGCTTTTGGTGCCATTGTACCTGAGATTAAAATGATAGTCATGTTAGCTTCATCTCGGTAGATACATTCTACAAACAAACAGTAGTGGCACCACCCCACACTTAGTTTGTTGGCACAAACTAATTAAGTGAACGTTGTCGATTACTCAGACTTCATCGATATACGTTTAGGTGTTATGTTCCAACAATATAATCAGCAAAGTCATCCTTTCATGTCATCTTAACTATCCTTTCCAACTCTATTTCATGTAATCTTGATCATACTTTCATGTTTGGATTGCTGTACCTTTTAAACAAGACTACTACATAGAGATTGTATCAAGTTATGACATAGAAATAATCACAACATTATGTGCTTGTATTCAATCTCGATGGACGAGTTGTTCAAGCTTCCAAGCATTCAATTTTTGATGTTTATGCAATCACTTCACCATGTCGACTCCGCAAAAGTATGACAGTGGATAACAATCAAATACAAGTCGGAATAAAATCGAGAACACCCACACGTATTCTTTCACTCAACGAGATGTATCACAACAAATCAACCACATTTAAATCACCAATACTACTTCAAGATTTAACAATTCATTATAGGCGTAGTAGTGTAGTACTTACGGAATATAAAAGAAGAACAAAGAAGTACTTACTTGGTTGATGGCCTCGGAAGATTTTTTTGCAAAGTAAAAGAGCAAAAGGAAAATTTTTGAGAGATTTTGGAGAGGTAGGCGGCACTTAGGTTGAATTTGCAATGCATTTTTGTTCTAAGACTAAGGTTCTATTTATAGGACAAGCTTGGGTCGGGTTTTGACCCATTTGGAATTGGATTTGGAGACCAAAAGTGACCATAGGCGTCGCCTATGCTATGGCATTGTTGAGCATAGGCGGCGCCTATGCCATGGCATACTAGATTCAGAGACAGAATGCTTTTGCATAGGCGGCGCCTATGCTATGGCATTGTTGAGCATAGGCGGAGCCTATGCTATGGCACTCTAGATTCAGAGACAGAATGCTTTTGCATAGGCGGCGCCTATGCTATGGCACTCTAGAATCCGAGAGCTTATTCCATAGCATAGGCCATGCCTTATTCGTGGCCTAGATTTACATAGGCCTTGCCTTGTTCTTTGCCTATATTTTCATAGGCAATGCCTAACCCATAGCCTTTTGCTTCTTCATTCCTAACTTACCACCTTCAACATGCAATACTTCCAAATCAAAATTTGAAACCAATCTTCTCCTTTACACCTCTTGCACCTACATTTACTCAAAAACAACAAAAACGATTAGAACGATGGGTTGCCTCCCATCAAGCACCTTAGTTTTGGTCGTGGCTCGACAAAATCTTAAGAAAACAAAACAATTAAAAACGATGGGTTGCCTCCCACCAAGCTCTTGATTTATTGTCGCGGCACGACATAGCTATCTCGATTACTTAGACTTCATCGAGATAGATGGGGCATCGTTTTCTGAATGGATTCAAACGACGCTGATGCTTACTTGTAGGCATGCAATCTTCTTCGATATGACTCTTGTGCATACATATCCCAGGAGGGATACCAATTATATCATCAGTAGACCAACCCATAGCTCTCTTGAGCCTCTTCAGAGCAGAGATGAGAGCCTCTACGTGCTGTTCACTTAGATCATCCGCAACCGCAACACTCACTGGAAGTGTATTTCCACTTCCCAAGAATGCATACCTTAGATAATTGGGGAGCTTTTTCGATTCTAGCACTGGTGGCTCATCAATGGAAGTCACCGCTGTTGGTGAAGATTGATTCGCTGTTAGAGCACAAACGGTTTCTTCATATTCTTTAGCATCCTCATGCTCAACATTAAGCAGCGCAGCAGACAATGGCTCAACAGTAAGCTGTTTCTCTACAGATAATGCTTTCTTATCCTCATAATGAACATCAGCTACGGAGAACACATTCATATCGCTGGGCTGCTTCATTACTTTGCATATATCAACGCGGACCACTTCGTCATTCAACCGAAATAAAAGCTCATTATCTCTCATGTCAATAAGCACACTTCCAGTTGCGAGGAAAGGACGTCCCAAGATTATGGGAACTTCAAAATCCACCTCGCAATCCAAAATCACAAAGTCTGCAGGAAAAATGAAGGTAGACACCTTCACCAACACATCATTCAAGATACCCATAGGTCGTTTTACCGATCTATCTGCCATCACGAGCCGCATATTGGTTGGTGTAGGGTCGCCCAACCCCAACTTTCTGTAGACGGATAGTGGCATCAAATTGATGCTAGCTCCCAAATCGCACAATGCTTTAGCAAAATTCATAGATCCAACCGTGCAAGGAATAGTGAAAGCACCAGGGTCTGCCTTCTTCTGTACTAAGGACCTTGTGGCAATTGCACTGCAATGATGAATATTATCTGCCGGCTCATAGCTTACTGCCCGCTTCTTTGTTAAAAGATCCTTCATAAATTTTGCGTACCCAGGCATTTGCTCTAGCGCCTCTACCAAAGGAACATTAATGGTCAGCTGCTTTAACATAGTCATGAATTTACTGAACCTGGTATCATCCGCCTTCTTCTTCAGTCTCTGCGGAAAAGGTGGTGGAGGAAGGGGAATCATTTTCTCTACGACTTCCTTTTCATCATGCTTCAGTTTGGCGATCTTTTCAGGTTGTGGACGTCGAGGGGTGACGTCACTAACACACTCTTCAGCTTCTTCGGCCTCAATAACATTATCCTCTATATCATCAACTACCTGCTTGCCTTTAGATGGATTTTCCAATACTTTACCACTTCGGGTAGTAATAGCCATACACGATCCCTCATTCCTCGGATTTTGCACTATGTAGCTAGGTAATGTTCCAGTTTTTCTTTGATTGAATGCCGCTGAAAGTTGACTCAATTGCTGCTCTAGTTGTCTTATTGCAGTGGAATGTGAGTCAACCAACTGATTTATTGAAGACAAATCGTTCTTCATCTCATTCACTCCCGTATTGGTTGCCTCAACTCCTTTCAACAGCTTTGCCATCATATCTTCCATGGACATATTTCCAGAACCAGATGCAGCGGCGTCACGTCTTCCAGGAGGTACATACAAACCACTCCTGTCAGTTTTATTCTTCCAACTACCTTGATCGCGGTCTTTGTATCCAGATTTATCATAATAGTTCCGACCTTGGTTTCCTTGGGCATTGCCTCGGAAACCCCCCTGATTATTCAAGTAGTTGGCTTCTTCCTCTGAATCAGATTCGTCTCTTCCTTTTGACGCAACTGCTTTGACTTTTTTGGTCTTCCCTGATAATAGATACTTTGTAAGAAGATCCATCTGTGTTTTCATGTGCGCCATATCTTGATCACGTTCCTCTTGTCTACGCCTCTGCTCTGCAGTCATGCCAACAGATACGGTAGAGCTTGCTACCTCAGAATCCCTGGTATGCCAAGCTCTACTCTGCTTCGTCATATGATCTAGCATATCACTTGCCTCGAGAAAAGTAAGGTCCATGAATGATCCTCCAGTCGCATTATCCACCACTGGCTTAGTTACCAAATTCAAGGATCTGTATAATATCTCCATCAAGTGGACATTGGTCATATGATGGTTTGGGCACCTCATAAGCTTCTTCTTGAATCTCTCCCATGTTTCGTGGAGAGCTTCAGTTGGAAGCTGTCGGAAGTTGCTGATCTCATCTCTCAACTGTGCTTTCTTGGATGGCGGAAAGAATCTTTCTAGGAAAGCGTCTTTCAATTGCCTCCAATTTGTGATAGAATCAGGAGTTATCCCGTTCAACCATAGAGTTGCCTCCCCAGATAGAGACAATGGAAATAAGCGCAGCCGAATTGCATTCTGTCCAACGCCTGGATTGTCGAATGACTTGCATGTAGAGATGAAGTTGATCAGATGCATATTCGGATCATCGCCTGCAAGTCCACCAAATAATCCCTTGAGCTGCAATAGTTGAATCATGGTGCTGGTAATATTGAACTTTGCTCCAGGTGCCAAGGGTGGAGGAATAATAGCTCCTGTAGCACCAGCTCCATCCAGATCGTCATCATCATCATCAAAAGGAATCTGCATAGCTCGGCGGTCAGGCCTCAGTCTAGCTTGACGATCTCTCCTCTGCATGGGTGCTGCCACTTCATCTGCATGCCTAGGATTTAGTAGCTCGTCATCACCTAGGTCCTCATCATCAAGATTTGTTGCTCGCCCAGGGTTATCAAGATTCTGATTATGCACTTGGGCAGCGGCCAGCGCAGCTAGTCTAGCCTGTTCCTGTTGAGCAGTCCTTCTATCAATGTCATGTTGTGCCTCCATCCTGCCAATAGAACCTGAATAGAACAAAACAACAGCCAAAAGTAAAATCTGAGAACTTTTGACCAAAGGGTCTAGTAACTATCACAAACTTAGTTGACAACTGTATTCCCCGACAACGGCACCAAAATTTGATAACGCTCAAACTACAGCTCTCGTAAGAGTGTAAGCGGTCGTTGTCAAATATAGAACCCAACTGGGTTGGGTATTGATCCCACAGAGAATACTTGGTCACTAAGTAAGCAAAGATTATTAGACTTTTGGTGCAAGTCTCGTAAAAAGAGGGATTTTGTAGCGTGCAATAATGTAAACAAAATAATAGAGTAAAAACGGAAAATAGCAAAGTAAAAAGGAAAGAATGTTCAGTAAGATGTTTAACCAATGAGAATTGAGAGTTGGGGTTATGTCCACCTTATGATTTATACGTCTCTATTGGCTATGAGTTATGCGGAATTCAAACATGCATGTGCTTATAGAGAATTGTATTCTATGGTAAATCCAGGCGTCTTTCGACCATCAAGGATTATTTCACTTTAACTCTTTCGAGCTTAAAGCGTGTCTAACGGTACAAATTCTCCAAGAGGTTAATCCAGTTACGGCACTAACTTTTTAACAAGGGTTGGTGCCCTATTACCTTGACATTATCTCTTTTCCAGACATATAACTTTTCTTTCGAACAAGTTAATGCTATACTGGCGTATTCTATGTGTTTGCAACCACAAGAATTTAGATTAAGATGAAGAGAGTAATGATATAAGCAGCATACGTGTCAAGAATTCACAAAATCATAGCAATAGATAGTATCTCATAAGGCTTCCATAACCCCAACAGAGAAGTTTAGCTAAGCATGAGTGCAACGGAAAACACAATAGACATTATCATCATAAAAATCTCACGTGAATTCCTTGCAAATAGCTTTTCTCTTGTTGTAAAAATTAAAAGTCGAATATATGAAAAATAATGTCAACAATGAATTAATGAAGAAAAAGGGGAAGGATAGAATAGGGATGAGGGTGGTGGAGAATTGTTTTGATGGATGGATGGATGGTGGATGGATGGGAATAATAAAAATCTCCAGAAAAATAGGGTATTTATAACACCCATATCCTATTCCTACTAAGCTACTGCATTACTTATCCTAGTCCTACTAGGTTACTGCATCATTATCCTAATCCTACTAAGTTACTGCTGATCCCCAAAGTCTTTAGAAATGCTGTTTTTGCTCGGGACAGGTTTTCCATGCGTCACTTTTAGTCCCTAGGCGTCCAAGCTCTCCTTTCCTTCTTTCGTGAAGCTTCCTTGGGCGTCAAGTTATCCATAAAATGCTGAAATCTTCATCATTTATACCTGAAAACTTGCTAATCACATTTGTTAGCTCACTTACAGGAAAAAGGACTAAAAGTGCATGAATTATATATTTTGTCCTAAAAAATTAGCTAAAATATGGGTAAATTATAGTACTTTAGGCGTGTAAATACGCCTATCATCACGAACCAATGGTACAACGAGTGGGAGGACGTGAAAGGGGAGAGTGCTGAGCCCACAGTTTGGGACGAGTTTGTGGGAGATTTTCTTGACAGATTCTTTTCTCTAGAGTTGAGGGAAACCAAATAAGAGGAATTCATGATGGGAAGATGAGTGTCCATGAGTACACTCTGAAGTTTAATCAACTGGCTCATTATGCATCAGAAATAACAGGAAATATGAGGGACCCGATAAGGAAATTTGCATTCGGCCTTTCCGATGATTTAACACTTGAATGTCAAGGGGCGATGCTAAATAGGAAGGTGGACTTTGCTAGAATGTCAGTCCACATAAAATAGGTAGAAGAGAAGAAAAAGAAAATGTTTGAATCTAGCGAGAAAGACAGGCAGGCGAAGATAGCCAGAATAACGGATCAGAACCACAGTCATCCACAGAGCAGTAACTGGGGAGGTAAATGGCAAAAGAAGAAGTTTTGGGGCAAGGTGCAGTCTGCAGCTAGCGCCCCAGTTGATAGGCGATCTCAGAGTTTTCAGACTATTTAGGGACCCAAAGCTTAGGATACTCAGTCGTAGGGCAGTGTGGCGCAGCCCGCCAGATTTTTTTCCCCGTTGTAACACCTGCAGGAAGAATCATCCTAGAAAGTGTTACTTCGAGAGGAGAAATTGTTATTCTTGTGGTCAGGTGGGACACCTTCAGAGAGATTTCCCTGATACAGGAGGTAATGTTGGGGGAGCCAAGTCACAGGAGAATTCTTCTGCACCAATACCTCAGAAGGGAGCCACTTTGGCTGCCGAGAGCGGTCGTAATCGGCTGTATGCTTTGACCAATCGCCAGGAGTCAGAGACCTCTCCAGATATGGTCACTGGTATGTTACAAATCTTTTCCCATGATGTATATGTGTTGCTTGATCCCGGGTCTACCTTATCTTATGTGACCCCATATATGGCTGTTGGTTTTGGGTTTGAGCCTAAAGTCATTACCGATCCTTTATTTGTTTCCACTCCGGTGGGTGATTCTGTTGTGTCTAGGAGGATATACAAAAATTGTGTAGTGTCTATTCTTAGCTGGGATACTGTGGCAGATCTCATAGAGCTTGATATGTTTGATTTTGATGCTATCCTAGGGGTGGACTGGCTCCATTCGTGTTATGCTACACTAGACTGTAGAAGCCAGAAGGTTACCTTTTCTTTTCTGAATGAGCCAGTAATAGAGTGGGAAGGGCACTCTTTAGCACCTAGGGGGCACTTTATATCTTATCTCAGGGCCCGTAAACTCATTTTCAAAGGTTACTTGTATCATCTTATTCGGGTTAAAGATTCTAACATCAAAAGTCTTTCTCTTCAGTCTGTTTCTGTAGTGAATGAATTCCCAAATTTTTTTCCAGATGATCTCCCAGGAATTCCACCTAATAGGGAGATAGATTTTTCCATTGATGTATTTCCAGATGCCCGTCCTATTTCTATTCCGCTATATAGAATGGCTCCTACAGAGTTAAAAGAGTTGAAAGAACAGATAGCAGATCGCGTAGATAAAGGTTTTATCAGACCTAGTGTTTCTCCTTGGGGTGCACTTGTACGGTGTATGAGCTGAGGTACCTGTGCCTGCAGCATGAAATGCAGGTCCCCCGTGGGGGACGTCAGTACGGAATATGTACTGAGTATGTAAAGATGTGGATAATCACATATGATATAGGAGCTCAATACAAATCAGAAACAAGTGAATAAATCGTAATAGGAGTGGACCACACTTACTAGAACTTGTGACAACCTGTACATTGTATTTATTCAATAACTTTACCTTTGTTCTTATCATCTTTGTAATCATTACTGTACTGTACTGTGACCATTAGGCTGCCTCCAGAACATATCAACTGGGATCGACCCATGATAGGCTTATGCCCCTGGGATACCACCCATAAACACATAAATAGGGATCGACCCATGATAGGCTTATGCCCCTGGGATACCACCTGATAAGAGAGAACTTCCATCACTTAGTTCAATTAATCTTTAAGATTGTTATTTCGGTCGCCACCATATTTTTGATACTTTGAAACAATGATACATCAATAAGAGACATATAAATAGACCATCAATGCAATAACAATGAAGTAAGAACTCATTGGCACATCAATGAAGTGTTTTGGAGTCATCAATGCCATAACAATGAAGTAGGAGCTCATTGGTATATCAATGAAACGTTTTGGAGTCATTAATAGCACATGCATCTTGTTTGAGTAACCGGATACCTTCTGACATTCATTAGTGCAATAAACATGTAAGATTTGGAAAACAAGTAAGTATTGGAATGGCTTGACATCTTGTAGGTTGGAAACAAGTTCATTGGTAACGTAGGACATCATACAAAACCATTATGGATCACATGTTATTGAATAACTTTGGAAACTTTCTTAATAGAACAATTGTTCACTTTCATGCCAAAGATATGGTATAGAGTATGCTTTACATACCTGACTGTCAACCTTCAATACTAGTCCCAAATGGACTTCCCGTCTTTTCGGATTACTTATCTACAATGAACATATATAGCAATCTAGTATTAGCAACCAAACGTCACAATTCAATTATTTGAATTAACCAAACTAGTGGTTAAGTAGTAAGCCTTAATTACACCATAAAGGGTGTCACTTTAACCCTCTTATACTCCAATTACATTCACATGCCATGCACATTCATACAACATCCTCCAATATCAAGTTTGGATTCATTTATCCTTCCAACCAATCCATTAAACCAAATTGAGCCATAGACATAAATAATCATCAATTCAATAGTATATCACCATATCCACCTTCCATAACTCAATTACCATATCCACCTTCCACAATTTAATACAACCAAACCATGCAAAATAGTCCATAACCCTATTTCCATCACCTTTCAATAACAACCAATACATATAATTCTCTATCACACATATACATATGGAAAAGAACAAAGGCAAACAATATTCATACCTTAGAATTCACCTCTTGATTATGCAATCCTGTTTGCACAAATAATAGGTGCCGTTCGAAGATCTCGAGATGACAAACACAGTTATCGGATTACTTTGGAATTTCTACGGTTGAATCAAAAGTAATTTAAAGGTCAAATTTGGCTGGGGTTTGTTCTTTCTCAATGATTGATGATGAAAATGAGTTTTTGAACTCATATACATGTATATATACTCATATTCCCATCCATAATATAATAGGAAATGAACAAAATGCCTTTAAAATTTAAATAATGTCAAATCTATACTTTGGTGGACTGTTTTGATAAGCTAAAGTAGATCGACCATAACTCTTTGCTCCGATATCGGATTTGGGTGAAATTGGTATCGTTGAAAGGATAATTCAAAGTTATTTCATTTAATATAAAGTAGGACACCCAGTTCGTCCTGTACAAGGAGTTATGGTCGTTTGAAGTTGACCCTAAAAATATGTTTTGATAGGCTGAAGTAAAACGAGTATAACTCCTTACTCAAACGTTTGATTTGGATGAAACAAATTGTATTGGAAATAAGACTCAAATATATTTATTTTAATAGGTTGTAGCTCTCCCAGTTCATTATATTAAGGGAGTTATGATCGTTCGAAGTTGACCCAAAAATTCGGCTGGCCTCAGTAGTTTGTGCGCAGGAAATTTTCCTGCACATTTACTATTCCCAAATATCCCGGCCACCGTTTTATAGTTTCGAACGTGGTCGATTATATCTGAAACCTATCCGTTTTTGGAAATCTTTATATCGTTGGAAAGCTTATTCAATAACCTTCGCATGGAAACATCGACGGTCAAATTCCGGTATAAATAAAATAAAAAATTAATTCCATATAAATAAGACCAATACACGTACTTGAACACGCCAATACACGTACTTGAATACGGGGTGTTACATGTTATCTGGGCCTTCGTGCGTTGCTAAGTGTTGCACTACTGCTTTGGCCTGGCACGCCCCACCAAATCTAGTTTAATCATTTAGCAGTTTATGACAGGTGGTGCCGTGCATCTCAACTATTTCATCGAATCATCACACACACCTACCACCTCTTATGTATTGAGTAACTGTGTCAACCAAGACTTGACAATGAACAACTAATCAAATCATCAGACACCTACCACCTCATACATAAATAACTGTGTCCAAGACTTCGGACAAATGGAAAGAAACTGTTGATCTCTTTTGTTTCTACAGGATTTCGAACCTCAGTCTCACATAATTTTCACCCATTTCATTGATCGCTAGACAAATCTTGATGTTAGCTGGAAGACTACCTAAGATTGTGCACCTTAGCTCAGAACGTGTGATTGCTTAATAAAGGTCTCACATGTTGTGCTGATAGAAACTTCTTCAGGTTGTTTTCAGTATCTATCTGCTTGGGCAGTGTTTCTCAAGTGGTGAAAGTTAGTTCAGTTGTAATTGAAAGGCGATCATACCAACCATCTCGCCTAATCCTCTTATATAAACTTTTGGCTCCGACACTGATTATCTTCTGTTAGTTTGTTCCTAACTTTATGTTGGGAGGACTATATTTTTGCCTTTGCTCCTTTTGTTATGTTCACCAGTCCCACATTAGAGGAAGATTGGAAATAGACAATAGAGAGTTGATATAAAAGCAAAGGCCCATTGCATTTCAAAAGCATACCTTTCTCGGCCTTTTGGCTAAGATCAAGTGTAGTATCTGTTCTTATCAGTTTAATATCTGATATTTGGGCCATTGGTCCACATGATATTAACTCTAGTTTTTGAGGGGGAAGACTCATCAAGGTAGCTTGCTGCCTGGGCCTTCAAGTGTTGCCTAAGTGTTGCACTACTGCTTTGGCCTGGCGTACCCCACCAATACTAGTTCAATGTTTGAGTTGTATGTTGTCTTAGTCAGTCTAGTAATCGGCGGAAATTTCTCACTTTACTTATTTTATTTATGGCTTCCTCTCTGTTTGTTTTTGTTTTTAGAGATCAGGTTCAAACTACTAAAGCTCGTAAGGAAGAGTCAAAGAAAATTGGACTATCCTATAGTCGAAGATAGGGTTAGCAAGAACACTTGTGAACTCGAATAACCTTGTGGCATGCTACCAAATCTACTCTACTCTACACTATCATCTTTCTTCCTTGTGAAGCAAACACGACAGATATTTATTCAACTGCGGCTACACTTACACCAAGAACTATTGCTTCAAGAGCTGATTCAATTGCAACATTTACTGTGACAAGAAGATTACACTGAAGCCGCAAAAGAGGTTTATAAGTTGTTTCAAATCACAAAGTTTAAATCTTAACTGGGACATTTTAGTATTTTCTTGAATCCTCTTATATAAAACTTTTGGCTCCGACCCTGTTATCTTCTATTAGTTCGTTCCTAACTTTATGCAAAATATTTATTGAATTATAGACACTATTTGGGAGGGCTATATTTTTTCCTTTGCTCCTTTTGTTATGTTCTTTAGTTTTATGGTGCTCACTTCTCCCACACCAGAAGAAAGACAGAAGCAGGCAGCAGAAAGTTTCTTCAAAAACCAAGGCCCATTACCAAGAAAACTCTTACTTTTCTCGGCCTTTTGGCTAAGATCAAGCTTAGTATCCTGTTCTTATCAGTTTAATATCTGATATGTGGACCATTGGTTCAGACGATATTAACTCTATTTTTTGAGGGGGAAGGTCCATCAAGGTAGCTTGCTGCCTGGGCCTTCATGTGTCGCCTAAACGTTGCACTACTGCTTTGGCCTGGTGCACCCCACCAAATCTAGTTCAATGTTTCTGCAGTATGTTGTTTTTGTGTCCTTTATACTTGTTTTTTATTGGAATTATTAATTGTGGTGTCTGTGCACCTCAACTATTTCATTGAATTTTGAGGCCTTTGGATGCTAGCTAGAATACTACTTTAGAATGTCGGAGCCAAAAATTTATAGACCGATTCTCTCACCCACAAAACTGCTGCTCTCGATCCCACCCATTCTTAAGTTGGCTGATGCACTTAACCTGAAAGTGAAGTCTGTGAGGTACACTCGTGGTAGTTTCATATTTCCTGGGGCTCAACCATATCCATATCACCATTTCTCTGAAGATGTGGGCATGCTTGACAGCTATTTCGGTAAAGTTTGGTGCAGGCAGCAATGCATATTTGATGGGTAGTGCTGCTACACAACAGAACTGGCATGTGTATTCTTCTTCAGCTGAATCTGCCGATGCCAATTTTGTGAATCCAGTTTATACACTGGAAATGTGCATGACTAACTTGGACAAGAAGAAGACATCCGTATTTTCAAGACTCAATCTAGCACTGCTGCTGAGATGACTGAAGTTTCAGGCATTTGTAGGATTCTTCCAGAATCTAATATATGTTATTTCGACTTTGACATCAATCTCCACAATTAACATAGCACCCGTGGATGGATTCAGCTATGCAAGTTTTGAAGCAGTGGGTTATGATTTCAGAGAGGTCAACTTGACTGCAATGATTGAGAGGGTGTTGTCCTGCATCAGAACCGATGATTACGCTGTGACACTCCTGAGAAGGAACTTTATACTGAGTCTGGCCTGGACAATATCGGATCTGGAGAAAAGACTACTGAAGTACTTGGTGAGGGAGGATCAGTTACATACATCACATTTGTGACAGCTGCGGATCCCCCAGATCAATCCTTAATATCTAGGCGTGCAAATAATGTTTCTTTGTGGGTTCATGAGGTCTAGTAGTAGCATCAGTGTTTGGTATTTAAATTCTGTGGTAAGTCCGGGATGAAATGAACTGTCTCTACTGAGTTAATGAACCTCGTTGTTACAGTGCATACCCTACTGATTTTAGTGTTTTACTCTAATAGTTGCCTATCAGTGGAACAAGTTAGCTAACGTGGTTCACATAAGTAAAATATGAAGACAATATTTTTACGTGGAAAACACCCGGATCAAGAAAGGTGTAAAAAACCACGAACCCCAACTTCACTAAAACTTTGAGCCTCAACAATCAACAAATTACAAGACTTCTTGTAAACTAGTAATTAAAGTTCTAACTCCTATTTCTACAATAACACAAATCTTCCCAAGATAAGTGTTCCCAAGTCTTCGAGTTCCCTAACTTGAAGACACAACTCCTAACTCAGTTTATATTTCACTTAGACTAGAACTAAGACTCATTACAACTAAAAGAACCAACCTATTACACAAAGTCTACGATTTGCTAAGTAAAGGACCGGGTTCTTCTTCAAGCTAGTGAACTGATTTGCTGATTGTTGCTTTTCTTATCCGTGTATGAGTGAAGCACTTGAATGTGGTTTCTTGTATTTAAACCAACTCCTAATTTAAATCGTTTAGATGATGTGCTCTTCTTTCTTCAATAGGACTCTATCGGGTAGTTTCACTCCTTGTTCCATTATATCTCGTTGATCCTTGGTCGAGTAGGACTCTGATATTTGTTCAATCTTCAAGTGTTTGTGTTTATCCACCTTTCAACCTCTTTGCTGCATGTGATAAGCGTTGAGAGCATATCGGAATTTCCTTGCTTATCTGCTTATCCACTCCTGTCTTTACGCATTGTCAGTCTTACATCTATTTCGATGTGCTTCACATGTGAGGAGCAGTATGACTAAAATGTTTCACACACATATGTCAATCATCAAAACTCCTTTGCTCTAACACTCGCAGCATTATACTAACGTTTTTGTGGGAGACTATATAAAATATCATCATTTGTGAATATATTTGTACTCCATGTTCTTCTGAATGTGTTTTACGCTTTGAACATTCACCTGTTTTACAAAATATTATTGAATTGCAGACTATTTGGGAGGACTAAATATTGCTTTTGCTCAACAAATCTTATATTGCTTTTGCTCATCAAATCTTAGTTTTTGTTGTTCAATATTTCCCACATCAGAAGAAAGTAAGAAAGAGACACCAGAAAGTTGCTATAGAAACAGAGGCCCATTGACATGAAAACTCATACCTTTCTCGGCCTTTTGGCTAAGATCAAGTGTAGTATCTGTTCTTATCAGTTTAATATCTGATATGTGGGCCATTGGTCCACACGATATTAAATCTATTTTTTGAGGGGTAAGGCTCATCAAGGTAGCTTGCTGCCTGGGATTTCACACGTCGCCTAAGCGTTGCACTGCTGCTTGGGCCTGGCGCATCCCACCAAATCTAGTTTAATTGTTTAGCAGTTTATTTGCCCTTATCTTTTTTGGTTATTTCTTTTTATATTTGCAAGGAGGTGATTCAGTTTTGATTGAAGATTTTATACTTTATTGATTTAATAAACTTTGTTGGTGTTGTTACATAAACATTAGGTTATTCAAATGCAATAAGCCTTTCAGATTTTTCTTTTGATGATAGGTCAGTGAAGAAACCTTCACCAGTTAGGTCCCGAAGCAGTGAACCTTCTATCAATCCGACAATTTTTGGCATCAGTTATTTCATCTTTCACTGTTCCATAACTGTGTCAACAACATTGGCTCGTAAATGAGTTTAATCTCCCAATTGGGAATGTAAAGTGGCTTGGAGCCTTGGAATCAAAGTTGAGTAGACAGTAACATTCTCTCTGCCCTCTCTCCTGTGTGTGTGTGAGAGAGAGATAACGGTGGTGGCCGTGCATCTCAACTATTTTTTTTTGAGAAGGTAACATTTTTTGTATAACTATTTTCTGCGTAAAAACTGCATTCATTCATACTTACAAGGAAGATGCAGAGATCCTATAACATCAACAAAAGATTCTACATCTTCCATATATTCATGTTATACCAAAAATAGAATAGGGTGCATCTCAACTATTTCATCGAATCATCAGACACCTACCACCTCTCTTGTATTGAGTAACTCTATCCACCAAAACTTGGACAATGCACAATTATTTCATGAAATCATCAGACACCTACCACCTCATACATGAATAACAATGTCCAAGACTGTGGACAAATGGAAAGAAACTGTTGATCTCTTTTGTTTCTACAGGATTCTGAACCTCATTTTCGCATAATTTTCACCGATTGCCAGGATGTTAGCTAGATATTGATCCAAAAAAATGCAGTACTTTTGGAGGATCCGAAATGCACGTGCCATCATTGTTGCAGGCTTGTAGATATTGGTTTCTTGAAATACATCTGAAGAACTGGTCTCTAACAGCTTGTTTGATAAGGAGACAAATACTATTTCTTAGTTCTTGTATATTCAAATAGAATCAAATATACATTGCACTGATTTTTTTTCCCCATCTCCAAACAGAAAGCTATGGAGAGTAATGAATGATTATCCCCATTGACAACTAATAGAGAAGCGGAGCGAAAGCTGTAGTATTTGTAATGGGCTGAGCTAATTGTATAACATACTTACTTGGACGGTGTAAATGGGTGATAAGAAAGACCCATGGCCTAGGCTTGTGACCACCATTGCACTTTGGAGGGTGCTTGCCTAAGGTCTGCCCAAGTGGTCGAGCCTACGTCATAATTTGTGGTAGAGGGTGCTTGTGTTCACGTGCCCCCTACCCACTTCAATGTAATTTTTTTTTTACAGCCTAGTGAGTTTAAATGTGTACTTGGCCCAATTGTATCAAATATGGTCTATTTTCTTTATATTGATATTTCTGGTGTCATAAATATTCTCTATATATTTAACTTCTTTGTAGTAACAATAATTTGAATGAAAATTAGGGAGAAAGAAGTTTTTGGCCATGAATTTTTTTTATTTTTTTTCGAAAAATTATTTCACTTTGGTCATGAGAGTTCCAAATACAATTTCGTAATTGTATTTCGAAAAGTGAAAATAAGTTTTACGTTTTTACTTTTTTCACTCATACTTTTTTTCTCACAAAATTTCATAAACAATTTTAATTTATATTAATGGCCAAACTCAACTCCAACTTCAGAAAATTGTGATTTTCATGGCCAAACGGGGTAATTTCGGAAAGTATTAAATAATTAAATTTGAGTAGTATGCAATAAATAAATAGACACCAGAAAGTTGCTATAGCAACAAAGGCCCATGACTTGACTTGGCTTTTTGACTTCGCGTGTCGCCTAAGCGTTGCTTTACCAATACGTTTGAGTTCTTTATATTATTTTTTGATACTGATTTAACAAACAGTGTAGCCATTTTAGTTGAACAGTAAATGCAAAGAAATTTTGCACACTAGAATTAAAAAAAGTAAATATGGGTGCAATGTCAATCCTGATAATGCAACTCCATACTGCTGAAGCTTTGACCAAATTTAGTTCAATGTTTCAGCAGTGTGTTGGTTTTGCCTAGTACTACATGTGTTACCACTTGTAATATTCATACCTCCCTTCCTCCTCCGTGTGTGAGAGATACCGGCGGTGTCCGTACACCTCAACTATTTCATCGAATTATTGGACACCTACCACCTTTCACGTACTGAATAATTGTCCATCAAGACTTTGGCACATGGAAAGAAATCACAGAACCCTGGTTTCACATGATTGTCACTCATTTCATTGATCACTAGACACCTCACGTACTGCATACTTGTGTCCACCAAGACTTCAGCACATGGAAAGAAATCACAAAAAACCCGATTTCACATGATTTTCACCCATTCCATTGATCGCTAGACACTGCTGGATGTTAGCTAGAAGACTACTTTAGAATGTGAACCTTAGTTCAGCTGTAATTGCAAGGCTCTGATATCAATCACATCAACAATTCTGCCCAACACTTCATTGTCTGTGCTTGAAAAAATTATCCAGTAAAGAGAGAGGTTGGGAAGAAGGGTTATGTATTGAGTTTATATTATGTCCGGATGGAGCTAGATATCCTCTTTGCTAGAAATATATATTGTGCAAAATGAGCAACTTTGGATCCCTAACGTGAAATAAGCAAATATATTGAAGACTTTTTGAATATTGAATCTAATATCTAGCATTGGTCCCGGAGAAGACCTCTCTCTTTTGTTAGAGCAAAGGGTGCCTAACCTGAAAGAGGAAATAGGAATTTTCCTCGATGCGAAAGAGCTATATCAGTAGTTTATCTGGGATGAATTCCTACTTGTCTTAGTAATGATAACAAAGTATGCCAAAGGAAGCTCGTGCCAACCTGCTGGAGAAAGGACCAGTCAATCCACTGTAGTAAAGCCATAAAAGTGGTATAAAAGTTGTTTCAAGTCACAAACTCAAATCTTAACCGTGAAATTTCAGTCTTTTCATGAATCCTCTTATACAAATTTTTGGCTCTGACACTGATTATTTCGATTGGTTTGTTCCTAGTTGTATTTAAAATGAATGGCTTTACAAAATATTTATTGAATTATAGACTATTTGGGAGGACCATATTTTTTGTCCTTAAGAGTACTCTCATCTTTCAAAAAGAGATTTCCATCTTTAGGAGGAATGTTGTCACACCATAATGGATTATCATATCGGCTATAGACTTCAAGGCAATCTATACCATCATTTTCTCCACTAGGTTCCTTAGGAGTGTGTATATCATCTTCAAACAAGACATTATACCTAAAGAGAGCATGATCTATCTCACGGGCAGATTTGGAACAAGAAAGTTCTTCACTCTCTAAAAGATCAATATCAAGTTTCAAAGAGGTTTTAAGTACAAGATTATCTCAAGAATAGCTCTCGGGTTCACTCCCATTTTGTTGACCAACATTTTCAAGTATTTCACTCACTTGAGTTCTATTAATCACATCACACACGACAATTTTCACAAATAAGTTGATCAACACCAATTACACAAGACGATGTACTTCCGTTAAACATAAAGGCTTCAACACTAGGTGGCCATAAATTGATCTTACAAGAAGAGTAAATTTGGTCATCAATAGGATCAACTGTATCCACATTCACAACATGTACATCATCAACAAGAGGAAAAGAATCATTAGACTCACAAGTAAGTAAGCTACTACTCACACTCAATGGGCTACTAGCCACACAATTATCATTCACATGCACAAAGGTGTAAGAGTTAACTATTTTACCTTGAAGTTCTTGAGTAGACTCTCTTTTACTGTGTTGTGAAGGTCCTCCACAAGCTTGGGCAGCAACTTCACTTCAACATTTCTCTCCTTCACTTGCCATATCGGTACCTACACAAATGTCCTTAGAAATAGAAGGACAAGCAATATTAGCTCAGTTTGGTGTGGTGGCAATCTCCTCACTTCGCTCCATACAACCTCTCCTTTTTCTACTCTTGGATTACCACCTTGCACAGCCTTACTCCTCTCAATTTTTTGTCACTCATCATCTCTCGGATTGGAGTAGGTGAGCAATTCTCTTTGTAGCCCGGGCAGCTTTTACCCTCTCAGTAATCAAATTGGGAGAAGACAACTTTTACCCTCTCGGTAACCTTAAACCCGTCCAAGAAGTATGGAATAAGTAAAGTCTCTCGACATAACCCCAAGTAGTCAACTATGGATGGAAAGATGTAGTTTCTATAGTACCTATCATTTAACACAACGAGGCAGCCCGATATCCCACAAATGGTCACCTTTACGGAGTGTACACTCCTTCTCGGATCAACATTGCAAGGCACATGATTACTAGTTGGTTTTGGAGATACATATCCTCTTTTTCTCGTGGGACAACCTCTACTATAGCTAGGATAACCATTCACACCATGTCGATTTTGATAAGAAGTACTACAAGGTGAAGAAAATGAATTTTCACATTCCTTACATGTACTCTCATCATAGCTCTCATAAGCTTTGCAAATGAAAGGGTTATACCTAAGACCAAATTTAGGTTCAGAGTTGGAAGTGTAAGACTCCTCACATGCCCCAACTTCATCACAAGAAACATCACGAGGTCCTACATCATCTCTATATTCCCCACAAGCGCTAGGCACTTCATTCTCCTCATTTTCTCCTTAAAACCGTGATCCTTAAATCTACCCAAGTTTTGATCATAACTATTTTCATAGCCACCACAATCTCCCTCAACTTCTTAGCCATAAAATCCCTCACTATAATCATAGTCTCTCATGTTGTAGTCACAATAATCCCCGGCTATCGAAGACATGTTCCCCTTATATCACCTTTTAAATCTACAAAAAGAACAAACAAGATTAGTAGTTAAAGATCCTCTCCAATACTCGTATACACTCACCTTTGTGATTCTCACAATCGGAGCGGCGAATATTGAAAGTTGCTTATACTCCGGTAGTCAATAAGGTGTCAATCACTACTTAGCGGCCGGAATAGATTCTTGTACGATCGACTCAAGATACAAAATAGAAAATTCTACTTACGAACTTGAAACAAAGAAGTTCAACAAATCAAAATGAGAAAAGCACACAAAGAACGAAAATATGAAAAAAATCCGGACTCAAACAACTAATTCACAATCTAGTAGGTGATTACTGGTTGCTAATTAGTACTAGACTCAAGAAATGAAACTAAGGAAATAAAGAAAAGAAACTTAGAAATTTGAAATTTTGAGCCTAAGTTTGTTTTTGGGGGGTGATGATGTGGCACTTTGGTGACATGGCAGTTTGCAACTTGGATTGGTCAAATTTTAATTTGGAATGGTGAAAATCATCTTTGGGAGGGAAACAACAAGACTTGGTGCCTCTTTTTTTAATTTCAAAAAAGTTTTACTTCTTTGCACCCTTTTAGCAAAACACCTTTTTGAAAGGTTGTTGTCTCTTTCCTCTTTTGTTAGTCTTGGAATAAGTTCTTACTCCCTTTTGGTAAACAAGACTTTTGAAAGACCTTTTGTCCCCTTTCCTTTTTAGATATCTTGGGATTGTGTCTTTCAAGATAAACACAAAATCATACAACTTTCTTCACCCTTTTAGATCAAACCACTTCCTTTTGAATGTTCTTGGTCAACAATACATGAAGAACAATAAGAACATTCAAGAATGGAAACCAACCCAAATGAGCTCCAAATTGAATGATTTTTGTTTTTTTAGCTCGGGTTGAAATCCACAACAACAACAACACGTTTAAAACCCACATCCTCAACAAAAAACAACAACAACACACTTTCAAGCCATCAATCCTCAAAAAATAGCAACCATCAAAGTTCAAGAACAACTCGAAAATGGCTCAAAATTTGGATCTTGACTCTTTTAGTGTTAGTGAAGAAGGGTCTAGCACTAGAAACAACCAAAATAAATAAAAAATCTCCTTTATAAGATACAAATTTTGGCCTAGACACCATAAATGGAACAAAATGTTTCTTTTTGGATTTTCATTTTTTCAACACATTTTTTTTGTGATTTTTGAGTTAACAAGCCCAAGATTGATTCTGTAGGAACGAAATCAATCCTTTCTCTAATACCAAATGATAAGGGACACGATAATAAACACAAACTAGCCAAGAACAACAAGAGAAAACTAAGAACAAGGTACAAAACAAGCACGGGCAGCAACATAAAGAATCCAAGAATAAGAAGATAAGACACAAACACACAAATGCAATAAGATATAGGGATAGATAAGATGACATAAGAAGTTATGAAGAAAGAAGAACCAAACCGTGTATTAAACGATGAGACCCTTAAAATCGCAACAAGAAACACCAATCTTCTTATGGTGACTGCTAATAGAATCAACTCCACCTTACAACCACCGTTTCTAAGAAAATATTAATAATGTCTTTTCCAAGCCCTACACTAATGGATTTTCCAAGACCTATACTAAGGGTTAGAGCTGTCAATATGGGCTTGACCCGTGTGGCCGGCTCAACCCAACCCTTTAATTAAGTGGGGTTGGTCTAAAATTTTTTAGCCCATTTATAAAAGAGGTTTTGTCATGACCCAAACTAGGGCCTGACCGGGACGGACATCCTGAACCATGAAGGCTCGGACGTCCTACTCTATCTGGTAGTCAAGCACAACATTTATATGATAAAAGAAAATATGGAATTTCTATCTAATACGGAAACATGGTCATACTCTGGATTAAGTTTAACAATAAAAAATGGAATTTGAATTCAACTAAATAGAATCTGGAACAGTGTAACGCCCTGAAAGTTTCCAAGGTAAAATTTGTCCCTAAAAGTATGAAGCATGGGATTCTAGAGTGAATTATACTCAACTCCCTGTGGAATTGTTTAAATTTTAACTTTTCATTACGTAGGTGACTGAATAAGCTTTCCATTGATATAAGATTCGTCCAAAAAAGACACCTGGTGAGGGAGTTATGGCTATTTTATGTGCTAGTCGAAGACATCGTCATTAAGGTGTTTAGCGCATCGCGGTGGCCCATAATATCGGGCACCAGTTATATTTTTACTCCGTCTCATTAAGAGTAAAAATTGTACTTCTCCAACCCCTTATCATCTTTAACACGGGGTTTAATCCCAAGAACACCAAAGTAAGTTTATTTTCATCAAAATCTCTCAAGAAACTCCATTAGGGTTTCAGACTAAAAATCCTCATAGCACAAGATTTAACCGCAGATTTTAGAAGATAATTGGAGATTTGGAATCCTCGCATCGTAGGCTCCAAGAATCATCCATTTACTTTCTGAAATAGAGGTACGTGGGGTTGTCCTAAATTTCATGGGCATGATTTTTGAAAAGAATTTACACAAGACCTTACTATCTATACGTATACATATTTTTTTATAAGTGGAGTTTTGTTTTAATATCAATAACATGTTTTGTGATATGGTTTTGAAAGAAATATTGAAATATCATGGGGTTGTTGGCTTGCATATATTTCAATTGTTGAATTGTGAACATGTGATCTGAATTTTGAAAAGGTGCGATGTATATGAATTGGGAATTCTTTAAATCCCCCATGATAATGTTTTATACCCCACACTATATTTGTGTTAAACCATCGAGACCATGAGTTTTTGCAATTGACATGATATTACTCATAGATGATAAAGTTTCTTGAAACTATTACATGTTGAGAACCATGGTGCATGTGTTTGATGTGTGTGAAAGTTTTATATATGTGCATATTGTAAATGGCATGAAAAGTTGGAGAATTGATGTGGTACTGTGACTTACAAGTCAATGGTATGACGATACCATATAAATGTATGCCATGATAGAGTTAGTTTGATTTAAGAGAGTTAGATGGTTACCCGAAGAAAGTACGAGTTGAAAGACTCTATGCTAGAAACTGTGATTTGCCGACACGGGATTATGGTACCATGCTTTGTGATCTTGTGTACCTTGATTCATGTTGTCCCAAATTGGGACTATAGTTAGGTGCCCTGCTTTGTGATCTTGTGCACTACCATGACATGTTGACTTGATTAGGGATTTTGGCACCCTGCTGTGTGATCTTGCGTGTCCCCCTTATAGATACTCCAATCCTTGCGGCAAACTTGGATTGAGGGCTTGGCCTCCGAGTCAAGGGCGGATTCCATATAGCCCGTGGAATTACAGATTGTAGGGTGTACCATCTAGCTAAAAAGTAAGACAAAGAGTGAGTCATGGTTTCAAAGTCTTTAAAATGCCCATGTGATTTCTTACTATATGATATGTTTATGAACTGTTTTAAATTGCTCTCATAGATGTTGATTATAAATGACTATTTTGGATTATCTCTGTGTACCAGTACATCTGTATTGACAACCTCCTCCTCCAACCTCTCAGGTTCTGAGGCACATTCTAGGGGCCAAGATAAGCAGTAGATAATTCAGACAACAGAAGAGATTGTGCAATGGTGAGCCTTCTATATTCTGGAAGGCCGAATGTCTTACAGATATTCATCATTCTATAGTTTGGTCTACTAGGGGCCTTGTCCCAGACTTCAGATAGTATTGTTTTGAGATCTAGTAGAGATTTCGCAGACTGAGTTAGATGTTATTTAGATATTGTTGGAGTTTTCCTTTATTGTTAAACTAATTTCAGAGTATGACCATGTTTCCGTATTCGATTTATAATTCCAAATTTTTCTTTTATTATATGAATGTTGTGCACGATTACCAGATAGAGTGGGACATCTGGGCCTTCATGGGTCGGATGTCCGTCACGGCCAGGCCCTAGTTTGGGTCGTTCAAACTTGGTATCAGAGCACAGTTCATGGTCCCAGGGTTTTTGCAAAATCGCGTCAGGTAGAGTTTTGTTAATGGGTGTGTAGCGTGCCACACTCATAAGCAATAATCTACTAGGAGTTTAGGAAAGTGTTTCCCCTCTTTGTGATTTAGTTTGTGCTTTAGAGTCTGAATTAGAACTGTCCCCTAATCAGTGATCCATTGTATTTCAGAAAACAGTCATGCCTTCTCGTTTTCCTGCAACCAGGATACTCAGGATGATGAATTCCACCTTACTCATGGCATGCTGACCCATAATGGAGCCCACACCCCAGAACCTGTTCCTACTCCGAGAGTACCTCCAGTCCCGACCAGTCCTCCTCGAGCTCCGAGGACAAATGTTAACCGTCCCCATTCTTCTCAGAGGGATATATCGAATGCAGAATTCAGGCAGTCCATTCACATGCTTGCACAACATGTAGCCGCATAGACTCAGAGGTCAGATGATACTGGGTCTGCATCTGTCACTTCCGAGGCCACTAGGGTAGGCCAGTTCATGAGAATTAATCCGCCTAAATTTTCTAGCACTAAAGTAGAAGAGGACCCCCAGGAGTTCATAGATGAAATGGAGAAGATTTTTAGAGTTATGCATGTGGATCAGGTGGAAGGGGTTTTGTTAGCAGCGTACCAACTTAAGGATGTAGCGAACTGATAACGCTCAAACTACAGCTCTCGTAAGAGTGTAAGCGGTCGTTGTCAAATATAGAACCCAACTGGGTTGGGTATCGATCCCACAGAGAATACTTGGTCACTAAGTAAGCAAAGATTATTAGACTTTTGGTGCAAGTCTCGTAAAAGGGGGGATTTTGTAGCGTGCAATAATGTAAACAAAATAATAGAGTAAAAACGGAAAATAGCAAAGTAAAAAGGAAAGAATGTTCAGTAAGATGTTTAACCAATGAGAATTGAGAGTTGGGGTTATGTCCACCTTATGAGTTATACGTCTCTATTGGCTATGAGTTATGCGGAATTCAGACATGCATGTGCTTATAGAGAATTGTATTCTATGGTAAATCCAGGCGTCTTTCAACCATCAAGGATTATTTCACTTTAACTCTTTCGAGCTTAAAGCGTGTCTAACAGTACAAATTCTCCAAGAGGTTAATCCAGTTACGGCACTAACTTTTTAACAAGGGTTGGTGCCCTATTACCTTGACATTATCTCTTTTCCAGACATATAACTTTTCTTTCGAACAAGTTAATGCTATACTGGCGTATTCTATGTGTTTGCAACCACAAGAATTTAGATTAAGATGAAGAGAGTAATGATATAAGCAACATACGTGTCAAGAATTTACAAAATCATAGCAATAGATAGTATCTCATAAGGCTTCCATAACCCCAACAGAGAAGTTTAGCTACGCATGAGTGCAACGGAAAACACAATAGACATTATCATCATAAAAATCTCACGTGAATTCCTTGCAAATAGCTTTTCTCTTGTTGTAAAAATTAAAAGTCGAATATATGAAAAATAATGTCAACAATGAATTAATGAAGAAAAAGGGGAAGGATAGAATAGGGATGAGGGTGGTGAAGAATTGTTTTGATGGATGGATGGATGGTGGATGGATGGGAATAATAAAAATCTCCAGCAAAATTGGGTATTTATAACACCCATATCCTATTCCTACTAAGCTACTGCATTACTTATCCTAGTCCTACTAGGTTACTGCATCATTATCCTAATCCTACTAAGTTACTGCTGATCCCCAAAGTCTTTAGAAATGCTGTTTTTGCTCGGGACAGGTTTTCCATGCGTCACTTTTAGTCCCTAGGCGTCCAAGCTCTCCTTTCCTTCTTTCGTGAAGCTTCCTTGGGCGTCAAGTTATCCATAAAATGCTGAAATCTTCATCATTTATACCTGAAAACTTGCTAATCACGTTTGTTAGCTCACTTACAGGAAAAAGGACTAAAAGTGCATGAATTATATATTTTGTCCTCAAAACTTAGCTAAAATATGGGTAAATTATAGTACTTTAGGCGTGTAAATACGCCTATCATCAACACCCCACACTTAAAGCTTTGTTCGTCCTCAAACAAAATATCATGTCCATCTAAACATCTACTTAGGGTTTCACAGTAACAGCACAAAATATTCATCAAGACAGGCACAACAATTATTAACAAAGAGTAGTTTTCTGATCACTTCTAGAAACAATTCAACCTCCAACATAGACTCGTGATGATGGTTAATTCGTATTCAAAAGTTAAGGCACAAAGAATCATACAAGACTACCCAAAACTCATCAACCATGTGTGTCTCACATAAGATATTACCCATAATCACTCACAAGTATTGCATTTTTCAGAACATGGGTATAGGATTATCCTTGTTCTCACTCTCACAACGAATTCATATGTTGCAACTGATGACCATAGGCTTGCCCTTAGTGTAATGCTCTACTAATATCAGAATGCTAAGCTTAGGATCAAATAGGTCTTTACAGGTTGTAATGTAGGCTAAGGGACGGGTAGGACTATTTTGGCCAGAAATAGTGACTATGTTCCTAAGCGCTTTAATACATCACATTATGCCATTAACACTTTCTTTCAAACAACCTTTCTACTTTCTTTTAATCTACCACCCCTTCTCACCTCTTTTGTTTTTCAATTTTAAACATAACTAACTTTTTAGTTTTCTTTTCATTTTTCTTTTCATAACACACCTCTATGATAGCAATTCTTTTTCATAACAAATTCAAGCACCAATACATTCTAAGGCATCACACTCATCCAATTTCCTCTTATTTTGTCACATGACTTTACAATTTAAAGCACTTAGGAATTTGGATCAAATTATGGTCTTGAAAAAAATGGATTAGGCTTACATATAAGGCTGTCAAAGAAAATAGCTAAAGGCTCAAAGGGGTTAACTAGGATAATGTCCACGGGTAGGTAAAACGAAGGTAAACAAGTATAGGTTGCCAAAGAAATGCCTAAATCATCTCCTAAACTCACACTCTTTATTTCGCTTTACACACACACCAGGCAAGTTCTAGCATCAGCCACAAACACAGAATATACTATCATCTCACACACACAAGGCACATGGTCAACTTTATTGGGAGCAGTACAGACACTTGACCCAACAGATGAATGAATTAAACCACACAATTATCACACAGTGAGTCACACTTAGAGCCTAAATGTCTCAATAGCAATGATTCTAGCACAATCTCTTGTTATACTACCATGCCGTCTATCAGAACAATTTCATGCATCAAAATCTAAAAAAAAAAATCTACGACTAATCAAAATATGACCATAAATGTAGGCAAAGAAGTACAGCATACGAATACCAGCACCCCACACTTAGACGGGACACACTGCCCTCAGTGGAAAATAAATACGGAAAACCTGATTAGTCGGACTCCTTTTCTATGTCTGGGGTCATACCCCCTGCGTCGGAATCATCATCAGAGTCGTCATCCTCAGAGTTTCCTCAAATTGTACCCCACTTGATCCAAAAGTGTGTTGAGGTATTTTTAGCGAGGAGGATTCAGCTTGCTCTTTTCTTTCCCTTTTTTGGCCTTTCTGTGAGGTGGTTGCTGTGTCTTTTCCTTGGCGTGCTTTTGGTGCCATTGTACCTGAGATTAAAATGATAGTCATGTTAGCTTCATCTCGGTAGATACATTCTACAAACAAACAGTAGTGGCACCACCCCACACTTAGTTTGTTGGCACAAACTAATTAAGTGAACGTTGTCGATTACTCAGACTTCATCGATATACGTTTAGGTGTTATGTTCCAACAATATAATCAGCAAAGTCATCCTTTCATGTCATCTTAACTATCCTTTCCAACTCTATTTCATGTAATCTTGATCATACTTTCATGTTTGGATTGCTGTACCTTTTAAACAAGACTACTACATAGAGATTGTATCAAGTTATGACATAGAAATAATCACAACATTATGTGCTTGTATTCAATCTCGATGGACGAGTTGTTCAAGCTTCCAAGCATTCAATTTTTGATGTTTATGCAATCACTTCACCATGTCGACTCCGCAAAAGTATGACAGTGGATAACAATCAAATACAAGTCGGAATAAAATCGAGAACACCCACACGTATTCTTTCACTCAACGAGATGTATCACAACAAATCAACCACATTTAAATCACCAATACTACTTCAAGATTTAACAATTCATTATAGGCGTAGTAGTGTAGTACTTACGGAATATAAAAGAAGAACAAAGAAGTACTTACTTGGTTGATGGCCTCGGAAGATTTTTTTGCAAAGTAAAAGAGCAAAAGGAAAATTTTTGAGAGATTTTGGAGAGGTAGGCGGCACTTAGGTTGAATTTGCAATGCATTTTTGTTCTAAGACTAAGGTTCTATTTATAGGACAAGCTTGGGTCGGGTTTTGACCCATTTGGAATTGGATTTGGAGACCAAAAGTGACCATAGGCGTCGCCTATGCTATGGCATTGTTGAGCATAGGCGGCGCCTATGCCATGGCATACTAGATTCAGAGACAGAATGCTTTTGCATAGGCGGCGCCTATGCTATGGCATTGTTGAGCATAGGCGGAGCCTATGCTATGGCACTCTAGATTCAGAGACAGAATGCTTTTGCATAGGCGGCGCCTATGCTATGGCACTCTAGAATCCGAGAGCTTATTCCATAGCATAGGCCATGCCTTATTCGTGGCCTAGATTTACATAGGCCTTGCCTTGTTCTTTGCCTATATTTTCATAGGCAATGCCTAACCCATAGCCTTTTGCTTCTTCATTCCTAACTTACCACCTTCAACATGCAATACTTCCAAATCAAAATTTGAAACCAATCTTCTCCTTTACACCTCTTGCACCTACATTTACTCAAAAACAACAAAAACGATTAGAACGATGGGTTGCCTCCCATCAAGCACCTTAGTTTTGGTCGTGGCTCGACAAAATCTTAAGAAAACAAAACAATTAAAAACGATGGGTTGCCTCCCACCAAGCTCTTGATTTATTGTCGCGGCACGACATAGCTATCTCGATTACTTAGACTTCATCGAGATAGATGGGGCATCGTTTTCTGAATGGATTCAAACGACGCTGATGCTTACTTGTAGGCATGCAATCTTCTTCGATATGACTCTTGTGCATACATATCCCAGGAGGGATACCAATTATATCATCAGTAGACCAACCCATAGCTCTCTTGAGCCTCTTCAGAGCAGAGATGAGAGCCTCTACGTGCTGTTCACTTAGATCATCCGCAACCGCAACACTCACTGGAAGTGTATTTCCACTTCCCAAGAATGCATACCTTAGATAATTGGGGAGCTTTTTCGATTCTAGCACTGGTGGCTCATCAATGGAAGTCACCGCTGTTGGTGAAGATTGATTCGCTGTTAGAGCACAAACGGTTTCTTCATATTCTTTAGCATCCTCATGCTCAACATTCAGCAGCGCAGCAGACAATGGCTCAACAGTAAGCTGTTTCTCTACAGATAATGCTTTCTTATCCTCATAATGAACATCAGCTACGGAGAACACATTCATATCGCTGGGCTGCTTCATTACTTTGCATATATCAACGCGGACCACTTCGTCATTCAACCGAAATAAAAGCTCATTATCTCTCATGTCAATAAGCACACTTCCAGTTGCGAGGAAAGGACGTCCCAAGATTATGGGAACTTCAAAATCCACCTCGCAATCCAAAATCACAAAGTCTGCAGGAAAAATGAAGGTAGACACCTTCACCAACACATCATTCAAGATACCCATAGGTCGTTTTACCGATCTATCTGCCATCACGAGCCGCATATTGGTTGGTGTAGGGTCGCCCAACCCCAACTTTCTATAGACGGATAGTGGCATCAAATTGATGCTAGCTCCCAAATCGCACAATGCTTTAGCAAAATTCATAGATCCAACCGTGCAAGGAATAGTGAAAGCACCAGGGTCTGCCTTCTTCTGTACTAAGGACCTTGTGGCAATTGCACTGCAATGATGAATATTATCTGCCGGCTCATAGCTTACTGCCCGCTTCTTTGTTAAAAGATCCTTCATAAATTTTGCGTACCCAGGCATTTGCTCTAGCGCCTCTACCAAAGGAACATTAATGGTCAGCTGCTTTAACATAGTCATGAATTTACTGAACCTGGTATCATCCGCCTTCTTCTTCAGTCTCTGCGGAAAAGGTGGTGGAGGAAGGGGAATCATTTTCTCTACGACTTCCTTTTCATCATGCTTCAGTTTGGCGATCTTTTCAGGTTGTGGACGTCGAGGGGTGACGTCACTAACACACTCTTCAGCTTCTTCGGCCTCAATAACATTATCCTCTATATCATCAACTACCTGCTTGCCTTTAGATGGATTTTCCAATACTTTACCACTTCGGGTAGTAATAGCCATACACGATCCCTCATTCCTCGGATTTTGCACTATGTAGCTAGGTAATGTTCCAGTTTTTCTTTGATTGAATGCCGCTGAAAGTTGACTCAATTGCTGCTCTAGTTGTCTTATTGCAGTGGAATGTGAGTCAACCAACTGATTTATTGAAGACAAATCGTTCTTCATCTCATTCACTCCCGTATTGGTTGCCTCAACTCCTTTCAACAGCTTTGCCATCATATCTTCCATGGACATATTTCCAAAACCAGATGCAGCGGCGTCACGTCTTCCAGGAGGTACATACAAACCACTCCTGTCAGTTTTATTCTTCCAACTACCTTGATCGCGGTCTTTGTATCCAGATTTATCATAATAGTTCCGACCTTGGTTTCCTTGGGCATTGCCTCGGAAACCCCCCTGATTATTCAAGTAGTTGGCTTCTTCCTCTGAATCAGATTCGTCTCTTCCTTTTGACGCAACTGCTTTGACTTTTTTGGTCTTCCCTGATAATAGATACTTTGTAAGAAGATCCATCTGTGTTTTCATGTGCGCCATATCTTGATCACGTTCCTCTTGTCTACGCCTCTGCTCTGCAGTCATGCCAACAGATACGGTAGAGCTTGCTACCTCAGAATCCCTGGTATGCCAAGCTCTACTCTGCTTCGTCATATGATCTAGCATATCACTTGCCTCGAGAAAAGTAAGGTCCATGAATGATCCTCCAGTCGCATTATCCACCACTGGCTTAGTTACCAAATTCAAGGATCTGTATAATATCTCCATCAAGTGGACATTGGTCATATGATGGTTTGGGCACCTCATAAGCTTCTTCTTGAATCTCTCCCATGTTTCGTGGAGAGCTTCAGTTGGAAGCTGTCGGAAGTTGCTGATCTCATCTCTCAACTGTGCTTTCTTGGATGGCGGAAAGAATCTTTCTAGGAAAGCGTCTTTCAATTGCCTCCAATTTGTGATAGAATCAGGAGTTATCCCGTTCAACCATAGAGTTGCCTCCCCAGATAGAGACAATGGAAATAAGCGCAGCCGAATTGCATTCTGTCCAACGCCTGGATTGTCGAATGACTTGCATGTAGAGATGAAGTTGATCAGATGCATATTCGGATCATCGCCTGCAAGTCCACCAAATAATCCCTTGAGCTGCAATAGTTGAATCATGGTGCTGGTAATATTGAACTTTGCTCCAGGTGCCAAGGGTGGAGGAATAATAGCTCCTGTAGCACCAGCTCCATCCAGATCGTCATCATCATCATCAAAAGGAATCTGCATAGCTCGGCGGTCAGGCCTCAGTCTAGCTTGACGATCTCTCCTCTGCATGGGTGCTGCCACTTCATCTGCATGCCTAGGATTTAGTAGCTCGTCATCACCTAGGTCCTCATCATCAAGATTTGTTGCTCGCCCAGGGTTATCAAGATTCTGATTATGCACTTGGGCAGCGGCCAGCGCAGCTAGTCTAGCCTGTTCCTGTTGAGCAGTCCTTCTATCAATGTCATGTTGTGCCTCCATCCTGCCAATAGAACCTGAATAGAACAAAACAACAGCCAAAAGTAAAATCTGAGAACTTTTGACCAAAGGGTCTAGTAACTATCACAAACTTAGTTGACAACTGTATTCCCCGACAACGGCACCAAAATTTGATAACGCTCAAACTACAGCTCTCGTAAGAGTGTAAGCGGTCGTTGTCAAATATAGAACCCAACTGGGTTGGGTATTGATCCCACAGAGAATACTTGGTCACTAAGTAAGCAAAGATTATTAGACTTTTGGTGCAAGTCTCGTAAAAAGAGGGATTTTGTAGCGTGCAATAATGTAAACAAAATAATAGAGTAAAAACGGAAAATAGCAAAGTAAAAAGGAAAGAATGTTCAGTAAGATGTTTAACCAATGAGAATTGAGAGTTGGGGTTATGTCCACCTTATGATTTATACGTCTCTATTGGCTATGAGTTATGCGGAATTCAAACATGCATGTGCTTATAGAGAATTGTATTCTATGGTAAATCCAGGCGTCTTTCGACCATCAAGGATTATTTCACTTTAACTCTTTCGAGCTTAAAGCGTGTCTAACGGTACAAATTCTCCAAGAGGTTAATCCAGTTACGGCACTAACTTTTTAACAAGGGTTGGTGCCCTATTACCTTGACATTATCTCTTTTCCAGACATATAACTTTTCTTTCGAACAAGTTAATGCTATACTGGCGTATTCTATGTGTTTGCAACCACAAGAATTTAGATTAAGATGAAGAGAGTAATGATATAAGCAGCATACGTGTCAAGAATTCACAAAATCATAGCAATAGATAGTATCTCATAAGGCTTCCATAACCCCAACAGAGAAGTTTAGCTAAGCATGAGTGCAACGGAAAACACAATAGACATTATCATCATAAAAATCTCACGTGAATTCCTTGCAAATAGCTTTTCTCTTGTTGTAAAAATTAAAAGTCGAATATATGAAAAATAATGTCAACAATGAATTAATGAAGAAAAAGGGGAAGGATAGAATAGGGATGAGGGTGGTGGAGAATTGTTTTGATGGATGGATGGATGGTGGATGGATGGGAATAATAAAAATCTCCAGAAAAATAGGGTATTTATAACACCCATATCCTATTCCTACTAAGCTACTGCATTACTTATCCTAGTCCTACTAGGTTACTGCATCATTATCCTAATCCTACTAAGTTACTGCTGATCCCCAAAGTCTTTAGAAATGCTGTTTTTGCTCGGGACAGGTTTTCCATGCGTCACTTTTAGTCCCTAGGCGTCCAAGCTCTCCTTTCCTTCTTTCGTGAAGCTTCCTTGGGCGTCAAGTTATCCATAAAATGCTGAAATCTTCATCATTTATACCTGAAAACTTGCTAATCACATTTGTTAGCTCACTTACAGGAAAAAGGACTAAAAGTGCATGAATTATATATTTTGTCCTAAAAAATTAGCTAAAATATGGGTAAATTATAGTACTTTAGGCGTGTAAATACGCCTATCATCACGAACCAATGGTACAACGAGTGGGAGGACGTGAAAGGGGAGAGTGCTGAGCCCACAGTTTGGGACGAGTTTGTGGGAGATTTTCTTGACAGATTCTTTTCTCTAGAGTTGAGGGAAACCAAATAAGAGGAATTCATGATGGGAAGATGAGTGTCCATGAGTACACTCTGAAGTTTAATCAACTGGCTCATTATGCATCAGAAATAACAGGAAATATGAGGGACCCGATAAGGAAATTTGCATTCGGCCTTTCCGATGATTTAACACTTGAATGTCAAGGGGCGATGCTAAATAGGAAGGTGGACTTTGCTAGAATGTCAGTCCACATAAAATAGGTAGAAGAGAAGAAAAAGAAAATGTTTGAATCTAGCGAGAAAGACAGGCAGGCGAAGATAGCCAGAATAACGGATCAGAACCACAGTCATCCACAGAGCAGTAACTGGGGAGGTAAATGGCAAAAGAAGAAGTTTTGGGGCAAGGTGCAGTCTGCAGCTAGCGCCCCAGTTGATAGGCGATCTCAGAGTTTTCAGACTATTTAGGGACCCAAAGCTTAGGATACTCAGTCGTAGGGCAGTGTGGCGCAGCCCGCCAGATTTTTTTCCCCGTTGTAACACCTGCAGGAAGAATCATCCTAGAAAGTGTTACTTCGAGAGGAGAAATTGTTATTCTTGTGGTCAGGTGGGACACCTTCAGAGAGATTTCCCTGATACAGGAGGTAATGTTGGGGGAGCCAAGTCACAGGAGAATTCTTCTGCACCAATACCTCAGAAGGGAGCCACTTTGGCTGCCGAGAGCGGTCGTAATCGGCTGTATGCTTTGACCAATCGCCAGGAGTCAGAGACCTCTCCAGATATGGTCACTGGTATGTTACAAATCTTTTCCCATGATGTATATGTGTTGCTTGATCCCGGGTCTACCTTATCTTATGTGACCCCATATATGGCTGTTGGTTTTGGGTTTGAGCCTAAAGTCATTACCGATCCTTTATTTGTTTCCACTCCGGTGGGTGATTCTGTTGTGTCTAGGAGGATATACAAAAATTGTGTAGTGTCTATTCTTAGCTGGGATACTGTGGCAGATCTCATAGAGCTTGATATGTTTGATTTTGATGCTATCCTAGGGGTGGACTGGCTCCATTCGTGTTATGCTACACTAGACTGTAGAAGCCAGAAGGTTACCTTTTCTTTTCTGAATGAGCCAGTAATAGAGTGGGAAGGGCACTCTTTAGCACCTAGGGGGCACTTTATATCTTATCTCAGGGCCCGTAAACTCATTTTCAAAGGTTACTTGTATCATCTTATTCGGGTTAAAGATTCTAACATCAAAAGTCTTTCTCTTCAGTCTGTTTCTGTAGTGAATGAATTCCCAAATTTTTTTCCAGATGATCTCCCAGGAATTCCACCTAATAGGGAGATAGATTTTTCCATTGATGTATTTCCAGATGCCCGTCCTATTTCTATTCCGCTATATAGAATGGCTCCTACAGAGTTAAAAGAGTTGAAAGAACAGATAGCAGATCGCGTAGATAAAGGTTTTATCAGACCTAGTGTTTCTCCTTGGGGTGCACTTGTACGGTGTATGAGCTGAGGTACCTGTGCCTGCAGCATGAAATGCAGGTCCCCCGTGGGGGACGTCAGTACGGAATATGTACTGAGTATGTAAAGATGTGGATAATCACATATGATATAGGAGCTCAATACAAATCAGAAACAAGTGAATAAATCGTAATAGGAGTGGACCACACTTACTAGAACTTGTGACAACCTGTACATTGTATTTATTCAATAACTTTACCTTTGTTCTTATCATCTTTGTAATCATTACTGTACTGTACTGTGACCATTAGGCTGCCTCCAGAACATATCAACTGGGATCGACCCATGATAGGCTTATGCCCCTGGGATACCACCCATAAACACATAAATAGGGATCGACCCATGATAGGCTTATGCCCCTGGGATACCACCTGATAAGAGAGAACTTCCATCACTTAGTTCAATTAATCTTTAAGATTGTTATTTCGGTCGCCACCATATTTTTGATACTTTGAAACAATGATACATCAATAAGAGACATATAAATAGACCATCAATGCAATAACAATGAAGTAAGAACTCATTGGCACATCAATGAAGTGTTTTGGAGTCATCAATGCCATAACAATGAAGTAGGAGCTCATTGGTATATCAATGAAACGTTTTGGAGTCATTAATAGCACATGCATCTTGTTTGAGTAACCGGATACCTTCTGACATTCATTAGTGCAATAAACATGTAAGATTTGGAAAACAAGTAAGTATTGGAATGGCTTGACATCTTGTAGGTTGGAAACAAGTTCATTGGTAACGTAGGACATCATACAAAACCATTATGGATCACATGTTATTGAATAACTTTGGAAACTTTCTTAATAGAACAATTGTTCACTTTCATGCCAAAGATATGGTATAGAGTATGCTTTACATACCTGACTGTCAACCTTCAATACTAGTCCCAAATGGACTTCCCGTCTTTTCGGATTACTTATCTACAATGAACATATATAGCAATCTAGTATTAGCAACCAAACGTCACAATTCAATTATTTGAATTAACCAAACTAGTGGTTAAGTAGTAAGCCTTAATTACACCATAAAGGGTGTCACTTTAACCCTCTTATACTCCAATTACATTCACATGCCATGCACATTCATACAACATCCTCCAATATCAAGTTTGGATTCATTTATCCTTCCAACCAATCCATTAAACCAAATTGAGCCATAGACATAAATAATCATCAATTCAATAGTATATCACCATATCCACCTTCCATAACTCAATTACCATATCCACCTTCCACAATTTAATACAACCAAACCATGCAAAATAGTCCATAACCCTATTTCCATCACCTTTCAATAACAACCAATACATATAATTCTCTATCACACATATACATATGGAAAAGAACAAAGGCAAACAATATTCATACCTTAGAATTCACCTCTTGATTATGCAATCCTGTTTGCACAAATAATAGGTGCCGTTCGAAGATCTCGAGATGACAAACACAGTTATCGGATTACTTTGGAATTTCTACGGTTGAATCAAAAGTAATTTAAAGGTCAAATTTGGCTGGGGTTTGTTCTTTCTCAATGATTGATGATGAAAATGAGTTTTTGAACTCATATACATGTATATATACTCATATTCCCATCCATAATATAATAGGAAATGAACAAAATGCCTTTAAAATTTAAATAATGTCAAATCTATACTTTGGTGGACTGTTTTGATAAGCTAAAGTAGATCGACCATAACTCTTTGCTCCGATATCGGATTTGGGTGAAATTGGTATCGTTGAAAGGATAATTCAAAGTTATTTCATTTAATATAAAGTAGGACACCCAGTTCGTCCTGTACAAGGAGTTATGGTCGTTTGAAGTTGACCCTAAAAATATGTTTTGATAGGCTGAAGTAAAACGAGTATAACTCCTTACTCAAACGTTTGATTTGGATGAAACAAATTGTATTGGAAATAAGACTCAAATATATTTATTTTAATAGGTTGTAGCTCTCCCAGTTCATTATATTAAGGGAGTTATGATCGTTCGAAGTTGACCCAAAAATTCGGCTGGCCTCAGTAGTTTGTGCGCAGGAAATTTTCCTGCACATTTACTATTCCCAAATATCCCGGCCACCGTTTTATAGTTTCGAACGTGGTCGATTATATCTGAAACCTATCCGTTTTTGGAAATCTTTATATCGTTGGAAAGCTTATTCAATAACCTTCGCATGGAAACATCGACGGTCAAATTCCGGTATAAATAAAATAAAAAATTAATTCCATATAAATAAGACCAATACACGTACTTGAACACGCCAATACACGTACTTGAATACGGGGTGTTACATGTTATCTGGGCCTTCGTGCGTTGCTAAGTGTTGCACTACTGCTTTGGCCTGGCACGCCCCACCAAATCTAGTTTAATCATTTAGCAGTTTATGACAGGTGGTGCCGTGCATCTCAACTATTTCATCGAATCATCACACACACCTACCACCTCTTATGTATTGAGTAACTGTGTCAACCAAGACTTGACAATGAACAACTAATCAAATCATCAGACACCTACCACCTCATACATAAATAACTGTGTCCAAGACTTCGGACAAATGGAAAGAAACTGTTGATCTCTTTTGTTTCTACAGGATTTCGAACCTCAGTCTCACATAATTTTCACCCATTTCATTGATCGCTAGACAAATCTTGATGTTAGCTGGAAGACTACCTAAGATTGTGCACCTTAGCTCAGAACGTGTGATTGCTTAATAAAGGTCTCACATGTTGTGCTGATAGAAACTTCTTCAGGTTGTTTTCAGTATCTATCTGCTTGGGCAGTGTTTCTCAAGTGGTGAAAGTTAGTTCAGTTGTAATTGAAAGGCGATCATACCAACCATCTCGCCTAATCCTCTTATATAAACTTTTGGCTCCGACACTGATTATCTTCTGTTAGTTTGTTCCTAACTTTATGTTGGGAGGACTATATTTTTGCCTTTGCTCCTTTTGTTATGTTCACCAGTCCCACATTAGAGGAAGATTGGAAATAGACAATAGAGAGTTGATATAAAAGCAAAGGCCCATTGCATTTCAAAAGCATACCTTTCTCGGCCTTTTGGCTAAGATCAAGTGTAGTATCTGTTCTTATCAGTTTAATATCTGATATTTGGGCCATTGGTCCACATGATATTAACTCTAGTTTTTGAGGGGGAAGACTCATCAAGGTAGCTTGCTGCCTGGGCCTTCAAGTGTTGCCTAAGTGTTGCACTACTGCTTTGGCCTGGCGTACCCCACCAATACTAGTTCAATGTTTGAGTTGTATGTTGTCTTAGTCAGTCTAGTAATCGGCGGAAATTTCTCACTTTACTTATTTTATTTATGGCTTCCTCTCTGTTTGTTTTTGTTTTTAGAGATCAGGTTCAAACTACTAAAGCTCGTAAGGAAGAGTCAAAGAAAATTGGACTATCCTATAGTCGAAGATAGGGTTAGCAAGAACACTTGTGAACTCGAATAACCTTGTGGCATGCTACCAAATCTACTCTACTCTACACTATCATCTTTCTTCCTTGTGAAGCAAACACGACAGATATTTATTCAACTGCGGCTACACTTACACCAAGAACTATTGCTTCAAGAGCTGATTCAATTGCAACATTTACTGTGACAAGAAGATTACACTGAAGCCGCAAAAGAGGTTTATAAGTTGTTTCAAATCACAAAGTTTAAATCTTAACTGGGACATTTTAGTATTTTCTTGAATCCTCTTATATAAAACTTTTGGCTCCGACCCTGTTATCTTCTATTAGTTCGTTCCTAACTTTATGCAAAATATTTATTGAATTATAGACACTATTTGGGAGGGCTATATTTTTTCCTTTGCTCCTTTTGTTATGTTCTTTAGTTTTATGGTGCTCACTTCTCCCACACCAGAAGAAAGACAGAAGCAGGCAGCAGAAAGTTTCTTCAAAAACCAAGGCCCATTACCAAGAAAACTCTTACTTTTCTCGGCCTTTTGGCTAAGATCAAGCTTAGTATCCTGTTCTTATCAGTTTAATATCTGATATGTGGACCATTGGTTCAGACGATATTAACTCTATTTTTTGAGGGGGAAGGTCCATCAAGGTAGCTTGCTGCCTGGGCCTTCATGTGTCGCCTAAACGTTGCACTACTGCTTTGGCCTGGTGCACCCCACCAAATCTAGTTCAATGTTTCTGCAGTATGTTGTTTTTGTGTCCTTTATACTTGTTTTTTATTGGAATTATTAATTGTGGTGTCTGTGCACCTCAACTATTTCATTGAATTTTGAGGCCTTTGGATGCTAGCTAGAATACTACTTTAGAATGTCGGAGCCAAAAATTTATAGACCGATTCTCTCACCCACAAAACTGCTGCTCTCGATCCCACCCATTCTTAAGTTGGCTGATGCACTTAACCTGAAAGTGAAGTCTGTGAGGTACACTCGTGGTAGTTTCATATTTCCTGGGGCTCAACCATATCCATATCACCATTTCTCTGAAGATGTGGGCATGCTTGACAGCTATTTCGGTAAAGTTTGGTGCAGGCAGCAATGCATATTTGATGGGTAGTGCTGCTACACAACAGAACTGGCATGTGTATTCTTCTTCAGCTGAATCTGCCGATGCCAATTTTGTGAATCCAGTTTATACACTGGAAATGTGCATGACTAACTTGGACAAGAAGAAGACATCCGTATTTTCAAGACTCAATCTAGCACTGCTGCTGAGATGACTGAAGTTTCAGGCATTTGTAGGATTCTTCCAGAATCTAATATATGTTATTTCGACTTTGACATCAATCTCCACAATTAACATAGCACCCGTGGATGGATTCAGCTATGCAAGTTTTGAAGCAGTGGGTTATGATTTCAGAGAGGTCAACTTGACTGCAATGATTGAGAGGGTGTTGTCCTGCATCAGAACCGATGATTACGCTGTGACACTCCTGAGAAGGAACTTTATACTGAGTCTGGCCTGGACAATATCGGATCTGGAGAAAAGACTACTGAAGTACTTGGTGAGGGAGGATCAGTTACATACATCACATTTGTGACAGCTGCGGATCCCCCAGATCAATCCTTAATATCTAGGCGTGCAAATAATGTTTCTTTGTGGGTTCATGAGGTCTAGTAGTAGCATCAGTGTTTGGTATTTAAATTCTGTGGTAAGTCCGGGATGAAATGAACTGTCTCTACTGAGTTAATGAACCTCGTTGTTACAGTGCATACCCTACTGATTTTAGTGTTTTACTCTAATAGTTGCCTATCAGTGGAACAAGTTAGCTAACGTGGTTCACATAAGTAAAATATGAAGACAATATTTTTACGTGGAAAACACCCGGATCAAGAAAGGTGTAAAAAACCACGAACCCCAACTTCACTAAAACTTTGAGCCTCAACAATCAACAAATTACAAGACTTCTTGTAAACTAGTAATTAAAGTTCTAACTCCTATTTCTACAATAACACAAATCTTCCCAAGATAAGTGTTCCCAAGTCTTCGAGTTCCCTAACTTGAAGACACAACTCCTAACTCAGTTTATATTTCACTTAGACTAGAACTAAGACTCATTACAACTAAAAGAACCAACCTATTACACAAAGTCTACGATTTGCTAAGTAAAGGACCGGGTTCTTCTTCAAGCTAGTGAACTGATTTGCTGATTGTTGCTTTTCTTATCCGTGTATGAGTGAAGCACTTGAATGTGGTTTCTTGTATTTAAACCAACTCCTAATTTAAATCGTTTAGATGATGTGCTCTTCTTTCTTCAATAGGACTCTATCGGGTAGTTTCACTCCTTGTTCCATTATATCTCGTTGATCCTTGGTCGAGTAGGACTCTGATATTTGTTCAATCTTCAAGTGTTTGTGTTTATCCACCTTTCAACCTCTTTGCTGCATGTGATAAGCGTTGAGAGCATATCGGAATTTCCTTGCTTATCTGCTTATCCACTCCTGTCTTTACGCATTGTCAGTCTTACATCTATTTCGATGTGCTTCACATGTGAGGAGCAGTATGACTAAAATGTTTCACACACATATGTCAATCATCAAAACTCCTTTGCTCTAACACTCGCAGCATTATACTAACGTTTTTGTGGGAGACTATATAAAATATCATCATTTGTGAATATATTTGTACTCCATGTTCTTCTGAATGTGTTTTACGCTTTGAACATTCACCTGTTTTACAAAATATTATTGAATTGCAGACTATTTGGGAGGACTAAATATTGCTTTTGCTCGACAAATCTTATATTGCTTTTGCTCATCAAATCTTAGTTTTTGTTGTTCAATATTTCCCACATCAGAAGAAAGTAAGAAAGAGACACCAGAAAGTTGCTATAGAAACAGAGGCCCATTGACATGAAAACTCATACCTTTCTCGGCCTTTTGGCTAAGATCAAGTGTAGTATCTGTTCTTATCAGTTTAATATCTGATATGTGGGCCATTGGTCCACACGATATTAAATCTATTTTTTGAGGGGTAAGGCTCATCAAGGTAGCTTGCTGCCTGGGATTTCACACGTCGCCTAAGCGTTGCACTGCTGCTTGGGCCTGGCGCATCCCACCAAATCTAGTTTAATTGTTTAGCAGTTTATTTGCCCTTATCTTTTTTGGTTATTTCTTTTTATATTTGCAAGGAGGTGATTCAGTTTTGATTGAAGATTTTATACTTTATTGATTTAATAAACTTTGTTGGTGTTGTTACATAAACATTAGGTTATTCAAATGCAATAAGCCTTTCAGATTTTTCTTTTGATGATAGGTCAGTGAAGAAACCTTCACCAGTTAGGTCCCGAAGCAGTGAACCTTCTATCAATCCGACAATTTTTGGCATCAGTTATTTCATCTTTCACTGTTCCATAACTGTGTCAACAACATTGGCTCGTAAATGAGTTTAATCTCCCAATTGGGAATGTAAAGTGGCTTGGAGCCTTGGAATCAAAGTTGAGTAGACAGTAACATTCTCTCTGCCCTCTCTCCTGTGTGTGTGTGAGAGAGAGATAACGGTGGTGGCCGTGCATCTCAACTATTTTTTTTTGAGAAGGTAACATTTTTTGTATAACTATTTTCTGCGTAAAAACTGCATTCATTCATACTTACAAGGAAGATGCAGAGATCCTATAACATCAACAAAAGATTCTACATCTTCCATATATTCATGTTATACCAAAAATAGAATAGGGTGCATCTCAACTATTTCATCGAATCATCAGACACCTACCACCTCTCTTGTATTGAGTAACTCTATCCACCAAAACTTGGACAATGCACAATTATTTCATGAAATCATCAGACACCTACCACCTCATACATGAATAACAATGTCCAAGACTGTGGACAAATGGAAAGAAACTGTTGATCTCTTTTGTTTCTACAGGATTCTGAACCTCATTTTCGCATAATTTTCACCGATTGCCAGGATGTTAGCTAGATATTGATCCAAAAAAATGCAGTACTTTTGGAGGATCCGAAATGCACGTGCCATCATTGTTGCAGGCTTGTAGATATTGGTTTCTTGAAATACATCTGAAGAACTGGTCTCTAACAGCTTGTTTGATAAGGAGACAAATACTATTTCTTAGTTCTTGTATATTCAAATAGAATCAAATATACATTGCACTGATTTTTTTTCCCCATCTCCAAACAGAAAGCTATGGAGAGTAATGAATGATTATCCCCATTGACAACTAATAGAGAAGCGGAGCGAAAGCTGTAGTATTTGTAATGGGCTGAGCTAATTGTATAACATACTTACTTGGACGGTGTAAATGGGTGATAAGAAAGACCCATGGCCTAGGCTTGTGACCACCATTGCACTTTGGAGGGTGCTTGCCTAAGGTCTGCCCAAGTGGTCGAGCCTACGTCATAATTTGTGGTAGAGGGTGCTTGTGTTCACGTGCCCCCTACCCACTTCAATGTAATTTTTTTTTTACAGCCTAGTGAGTTTAAATGTGTACTTGGCCCAATTGTATCAAATATGGTCTATTTTCTTTATATTGATATTTCTGGTGTCATAAATATTCTCTATATATTTAACTTCTTTGTAGTAACAATAATTTGAATGAAAATTAGGGAGAAAGAAGTTTTTGGCCATGAATTTTTTTTATTTTTTTTCGAAAAATTATTTCACTTTGGTCATGAGAGTTCCAAATACAATTTCGTAATTGTATTTCGAAAAGTGAAAATAAGTTTTACGTTTTTACTTTTTTCACTCATACTTTTTTTCTCACAAAATTTCATAAACAATTTTAATTTATATTAATGGCCAAACTCAACTCCAACTTCAGAAAATTGTGATTTTCATGGCCAAACGGGGTAATTTCGGAAAGTATTAAATAATTAAATTTGAGTAGTATGCAATAAATAAATAGACACCAGAAAGTTGCTATAGCAACAAAGGCCCATGACTTGACTTGGCTTTTTGACTTCGCGTGTCGCCTAAGCGTTGCTTTACCAATACGTTTGAGTTCTTTATATTATTTTTTGATACTGATTTAACAAACAGTGTAGCCATTTTAGTTGAACAGTAAATGCAAAGAAATTTTGCACACTAGAATTAAAAAAAGTAAATATGGGTGCAATGTCAATCCTGATAATGCAACTCCATACTGCTGAAGCTTTGACCAAATTTAGTTCAATGTTTCAGCAGTGTGTTGGTTTTGCCTAGTACTACATGTGTTACCACTTGTAATATTCATACCTCCCTTCCTCCTCCGTGTGTGAGAGATACCGGCGGTGTCCGTACACCTCAACTATTTCATCGAATTATTGGACACCTACCACCTTTCACGTACTGAATAATTGTCCATCAAGACTTTGGCACATGGAAAGAAATCACAGAACCCTGGTTTCACATGATTGTCACTCATTTCATTGATCACTAGACACCTCACGTACTGCATACTTGTGTCCACCAAGACTTCAGCACATGGAAAGAAATCACAAAAAACCCGATTTCACATGATTTTCACCCATTCCATTGATCGCTAGACACTGCTGGATGTTAGCTAGAAGACTACTTTAGAATGTGAACCTTAGTTCAGCTGTAATTGCAAGGCTCTGATATCAATCACATCAACAATTCTGCCCAACACTTCATTGTCTGTGCTTGAAAAAATTATCCAGTAAAGAGAGAGGTTGGGAAGAAGGGTTATGTATTGAGTTTATATTATGTCCGGATGGAGCTAGATATCCTCTTTGCTAGAAATATATATTGTGCAAAATGAGCAACTTTGGATCCCTAACGTGAAATAAGCAAATATATTGAAGACTTTTTGAATATTGAATCTAATATCTAGCATTGGTCCCGGAGAAGACCTCTCTCTTTTGTTAGAGCAAAGGGTGCCTAACCTGAAAGAGGAAATAGGAATTTTCCTCGATGCGAAAGAGCTATATCAGTAGTTTATCTGGGATGAATTCCTACTTGTCTTAGTAATGATAACAAAGTATGCCAAAGGAAGCTCGTGCCAACCTGCTGGAGAAAGGACCAGTCAATCCACTGTAGTAAAGCCATAAAAGTGGTATAAAAGTTGTTTCAAGTCACAAACTCAAATCTTAACCGTGAAATTTCAGTCTTTTCATGAATCCTCTTATACAAATTTTTGGCTCTGACACTGATTATTTCGATTGGTTTGTTCCTAGTTGTATTTAAAATGAATGGCTTTACAAAATATTTATTGAATTATAGACTATTTGGGAGGACCATATTTTTTGTCCTTAAGAGTACTCTCATCTTTCAAAAAGAGATTTCCATCTTTAGGAGGAATGTTGTCACACCATAATGGATTATCATATCGGCTATAGACTTCAAGGCAATCTATACCATCATTTTCTCCACTAGGTTCCTTAGGAGTGTGTATATCATCTTCAAACAAGACATTATACCTAAAGAGAGCATGATCTATCTCACGGGCAGATTTGGAACAAGAAAGTTCTTCACTCTCTAAAAGATCAATATCAAGTTTCAAAGAGGTTTTAAGTACAAGATTATCTCAAGAATAGCTCTCGGGTTCACTCCCATTTTGTTGACCAACATTTTCAAGTATTTCACTCACTTGAGTTCTATTAATCACATCACACACGACAATTTTCACAAATAAGTTGATCAACACCAATTACACAAGACGATGTACTTCCGTTAAACATAAAGGCTTCAACACTAGGTGGCCATAAATTGATCTTACAAGAAGAGTAAATTTGGTCATCAATAGGATCAACTGTATCCACATTCACAACATGTACATCATCAACAAGAGGAAAAGAATCATTAGACTCACAAGTAAGTAAGCTACTACTCACACTCAATGGGCTACTAGCCACACAATTATCATTCACATGCACAAAGGTGTAAGAGTTAACTATTTTACCTTGAAGTTCTTGAGTAGACTCTCTTTTACTGTGTTGTGAAGGTCCTCCACAAGCTTGGGCAGCAACTTCACTTCAACATTTCTCTCCTTCACTTGCCATATCGGTACCTACACAAATGTCCTTAGAAATAGAAGGACAAGCAATATTAGCTCAGTTTGGTGTGGTGGCAATCTCCTCACTTCGCTCCATACAACCTCTCCTTTTTCTACTCTTGGATTACCACCTTGCACAGCCTTACTCCTCTCAATTTTTTGTCACTCATCATCTCTCGGATTGGAGTAGGTGAGCAATTCTCTTTGTAGCCCGGGCAGCTTTTACCCTCTCAGTAATCAAATTGGGAGAAGACAACTTTTACCCTCTCGGTAACCTTAAACCCGTCCAAGAAGTATGGAATAAGTAAAGTCTCTCGACATAACCCCAAGTAGTCAACTATGGATGGAAAGATGTAGTTTCTATAGTACCTATCATTTAACACAACGAGGCAGCCCGATATCCCACAAATGGTCACCTTTACGGAGTGTACACTCCTTCTCGGATCAACATTGCAAGGCACATGATTACTAGTTGGTTTTGGAGATACATATCCTCTTTTTCTCGTGGGACAACCTCTACTATAGCTAGGATAACCATTCACACCATGTCGATTTTGATAAGAAGTACTACAAGGTGAAGAAAATGAATTTTCACATTCCTTACATGTACTCTCATCATAGCTCTCATAAGCTTTGCAAATGAAAGGGTTATACCTAAGACCAAATTTAGGTTCAGAGTTGGAAGTGTAAGACTCCTCACATGCCCCAACTTCATCACAAGAAACATCACGAGGTCCTACATCATCTCTATATTCCCCACAAGCGCTAGGCACTTCATTCTCCTCATTTTCTCCTTAAAACCGTGATCCTTAAATCTACCCAAGTTTTGATCATAACTATTTTCATAGCCACCACAATCTCCCTCAACTTCTTAGCCATAAAATCCCTCACTATAATCATAGTCTCTCATGTTGTAGTCACAATAATCCCCGGCTATCGAAGACATGTTCCCCTTATATCACCTTTTAAATCTACAAAAAGAACAAACAAGATTAGTAGTTAAAGATCCTCTCCAATACTCGTATACACTCACCTTTGTGATTCTCACAATCGGAGCGGCGAATATTGAAAGTTGCTTATACTCCGGTAGTCAATAAGGTGTCAATCACTACTTAGCGGCCGGAATAGATTCTTGTACGATCGACTCAAGATACAAAATAGAAAATTCTACTTACGAACTTGAAACAAAGAAGTTCAACAAATCAAAATGAGAAAAGCACACAAAGAACGAAAATATGAAAAAAATCCGGACTCAAACAACTAATTCACAATCTAGTAGGTGATTACTGGTTGCTAATTAGTACTAGACTCAAGAAATGAAACTAAGGAAATAAAGAAAAGAAACTTAGAAATTTGAAATTTTGAGCCTAAGTTTGTTTTTGGGGGGTGATGATGTGGCACTTTGGTGACATGGCAGTTTGCAACTTGGATTATGCCAAGCTTTTCATTACCGAAATAGTGCGTTTGCATAGGGCACCTGTGACCATCATATCCGAACGAGGTACACAGTTTTCTTCTCAGTTTTTGAGATCTTTTTAGAGAGGCTTAGGTACCCAAGTGAACCTAAGCACTTCTTTCCACCCTCAGACTGATGGGCAGGCTGAGCGCACCATTCAGACCCTTGAGGACATGTTGAGGGCCTGTGTGATTGATTTTAAAGGAAGTTGGGTAGAGCACTTTCCCTTAATAGAGTTCTCTTATAATAACAATTTCCATTCCAGTATTAAGATAACACTATTTGAGGCGTTGTATGGAAGAAGATGTAGGTCACCAATAGGGTGGTATGAAGTGGGTGAGATGCAAATGTTTGGGCCTGATCTTGTTCATCAGGCAATGACGGATGTGAAAGTCATTAGAGAATGACTTAAGATAGCCCAAAGTCGTCAGAAGTCCTACACTGATGTTAGGAGAAGAGGTTTAGAGTTTGAGGTTGGAGATTGGGTGTTTCTCAAGGTTTCTTCCATGAAAGGAGTCATGCGGTTCGGGAAGAAAGGTAAGCTGAGTCCTCGCTACATAGGACCATATCAGATTTTGAGAAGGGTAGGTGTAGTCGCGTATGAGTTAGAATTGCCTTCCATTTTGGGTTCCGTTCATCCGGTATTTCATATATCTATGTTGAAGAAGTGTATTGGAGACCATTCTTTAGTGTTGCCTGCCGAAGAAATCAAAGTGACAGACTCCTTATCCTATGAAGAAGAGCCTGTAGAAATTTTGGATCGCCAAGTTAGAAAATTGAGAAACAAAGAGATTGCCTCAGTTAAAGTGTTGTGGAGAAACCAGAAAATTAAAGAAGCAACTTGGGAATCCGAATTTGACATGAGAGCTAGGTATCCAAACCTTTTTGACCCAGTGGATGATGAAACGGAAGGTACAAATCCTTGTCTTATTCTTTCTATGCCTTAGTATGCTTGAAGTCATGCTTGTCTGTGTTTCGCGTCAACATTCGGGGACGAATGTTCCCAAGGGGGGGATATTGTAACGCCCCGAAAGTTTCCAAGATAAAATTTATCCCTAAAAGTATCAAGCATGGGCTTGTAGAGTGAATTATACTCAACTACCTGTTGAATTATTTAAATTTTAACTTTTCATTACGTAGGTGACTGAATAAGCTTTCCGTTGATATAAGATTTGTCCAAAACAGACACCCGGTGAGGGAGTTATGGCTATTTTATGTGCTAGTCGTAAGACATCATCATTCAGGTGTTTAGCGCATCGCGGAGGATCCCAATTTCGCATTCGTCAATTTCCAGTGAGGCTTCACGATCGTGGCGCATCGCGGATTGAGACAATTTCCCAATTGGCAATTTCCAGTGAGCCACAACGATTGTGGCACGTCGCGGTGGCCCATAAAATCGGGCATCAGTTATATTTTTACTCCATCTCATTAAGGGTAAAAATGGTAATTATCCAACCCCTTATCATATCTAACACGGGGTTTAATCCCAAGAACACCAAAGTAAGTTTATTTTCATCAAAATCTCTCATGAAACTCCATTAGGGTTTCAGACTAAAAATCCTCATAGCTCAAGATTTAACCGTGGGTTTTAGAAGATAATTGGAGATTTGGAATCCTCGCATTGTAGGCTCCAAGAATCATCCATTCACTTTCTGAAATAGAGGTACGTGCGGTTGTCCCAAATTTCATGGGCATGATTTTTGAAAAGAATTTACACAAGACCTTACTATCTATACGTATACATATGTTTTTATAAGTGGAGTTTTGTTTTAATATCAAAGACATGTTTTGTGATATGGTTTTGAAAGAAATATTGAAATATCATGGGGTTGTTGGCTTGCATATATTTCAATTGTTGAATTGTGAACATGTGATCTGAATTTCGAAAAGGTGCGATGTATATGAATTGTGAATTCTTTAAATCCCCCATGATAATGTTTTATACCCCACACTATATTTGTGTTAAACCATCGAGAGCATGAGTTTTTGCAATTGACATGATATTACTCATAAATGATAAAGTTTCTTGAAACTATTACATGTTGAGAACCATGGTGCATGTGTTTGATGTGTGTGAAAGTTTTATATATGTGCATATTGTAAATGGCATGAAAAGTTGGAGAATTGATGTGGTACTGTGACTTACAAGTCAATGGTATGACGATACCATATAAATGTATGCCATGAAAGAGTTAGTTTGATTTAAGAGAGTTAGATGGTTACTCAAAGAAAGTACGAGCTGAAAGACTCTATGCTAGAAACTGTGATTTGCCGACACGGGATTATGGTACCATGCTTTGTGATCTTGTGTACCTTGATTCATGTCATCCCAAATTGGGACTATAGTAAGGTGCCCTGCTTTGTGATCTTGTGCACTACCATGACATGTTGACTTGATTAGGGATTTTGGCACCCTGCTGTGTGATCTTGCGTGTCCCCCTTATAGATACTCCAATCCTTGCGGCAAATTTGGATTGAGGGCTTGGCCTCCGAGTCAAGGGCGGATTCCATATAGCCCGTGGAATTACAGATTGTAGGGTGTACCATCTAGCTAAAAAGTAAGACAAAGAGTGAGTCATGGTTTCAAAGAAATGTTTCAAAGTCTTTAAAATGCCCATGTGATTTCTTACTATATGATATGTTTATGAACTGTTTTAAATTGCTCTCATATATGTTGATTATAAATGACTATTTTGGATTAGCTCTGCGTACCAGTACATCTGTATTGACCCTCTCCCCCTCCAACCTCTCAGGTTCTGAGGCACAGTCTAGTGGTCAAGATAAGAAGTAGATAATTCAGACAACAGAAGAGATTGTGCAGTGGTGAGCCTTCTATATTTCGGAAGGCCTAATGTCTTACAGATATTCATCATTCTACAGTTTTGGTCTACTGGGTGCCTTGTCCCAGACTTCAAATATTATTGTTTTGAGTTTACTAGAGATTTCGCAGACTTAGTCGGATGTTATTTAGATATTGTTGGAGTTTTCCTTCATTGTTAAACTAATTTCAGAGTATGACCATGTTTCCGTATTCGATTTATAATTCCACATTTTCCTTTAATTATGTGAATATTGTGCACGATTGATACGAGAATGATATAAGAAGTGCTAAAATAGTCCACAACACAAGGAGAAACCGAGAGCAAGATAGAGACAAGTCACGGCAACAACGCAAATACACGAGATAAAGAAGACAAGATACAAACATACAAAGTGAAATAAGATAAGGGATACACAAGATGACATAAGATCTTACGAAGCAATGAGAACCAACACATGTATTGAACGAAGATACCCTCAAAGTCACAATAATCAAACACCAATCTTCTTACGGTGACCGTTAAGGGAATCAACTCACCTCAAGAACCACCGTTTCTAAGTAAATGTCAATATTGGCTTTTCCAAGCCCTAACTAAGACTACACTAAGGTGTTATACTCTCAATGAGAGGACTTTCAATTTTTCAATATTTGATCATTCAAAAACTAGTAAGAAATACCAAAAAGAGACTATATATAGCATAGCTTATTACATGAAAAAATGACCAAGAACCCTTAATGACCAAGGGGTGGCCTTGGTGTGTTGGAAAACACTATGAATTGTCCAAAATGCCCTTAATTCTAAGTGACCAAAATTCCCTTAATGAAGGGAGCCAAAATCGTGAACCAACAAAGTGTGGTCCAACCCAAGAGTCTTCAAGTCTTCAGGGGTCCATGCAATCTTCCACACTCGGGTTTGTCCAATAGCATGCTCATAACGACCCCTCCAAGCATGATCCTGTTCCCTCCATACGACCAAAGCTTAATTCTTCACGTAGTGACTTTGAAGGATATCATCGAAAGCTAAGGCAGCCATTTCACTTGTATCATCCTCCCCTTCTTGAAAAGGATTCGACCTCGAATCCGTACCTTGCAAAACTAAAGAAAGTACAAACAAACACAACATCCTCATGGCATGAGGGTTAGGATTAGAACAATAATAAACATCTTCACACCAAGGCGGGACATAGTTGGAGTATAACCAAGGATCCTTTGAAGGGAATATTAAAAACTCAATGAAAGATGTACAAAGGATTTGGTTATGGGATTCATCAAATGCTACGCTTTGCTTTTCATGTAAACCAAGAAACAACTTGGGTACACCAACATTACCATTTCTACATTTAGCACCGGGGTCAAACGGGAAGAGTGGCCATAGACACGGGTCTAGACAATACTTCTCTTTCCCGTGGACTCCACCCAATCTAAACGACACTCTCTCTACAATAGCATACATATAATCCAAAGCAAGTAGATGGTAGATAAAGGTATCACTCAAATCGACTTCTACTAGGGTGCCCTCATGTGTGTACTCACTACTAGTTTCCCAACCATCACCATGGGTACTTTCAACAATAAAGTCACACAAAGTAGAAGAAGGAGTAGCTTCCAAGACCACACATTCCTTGCCCTTAAGAGTACTCTCATCTTCCAAGAAGAGATTTCCATCTTTAGGAGGAAGGTTGTCACACCATAGTGGGTTAGTATATAGGCTATAGCCTCCAAGGCAAGCTATACCATCATCTTCACCACTAGGCTTCGTAGGAGTGTTTATATCATCTTCAAATAAGACATTATACCTAAAGAGTGCATTATCCAACCCACGGGCAGATTTGGAACAAGCAAGTTCCTCACTCTCTAAAAGATCAATATCGAGTTTGAAGAAGGTTTCAAGCACAAGATTACCCCAAGAAGAGCTCTCGGGTTCACTCCTATTTCCTTGACCAACATTTTCAAATTCTTCACTCACTTGAGATTCATTAATCACATCACATATAACCTCAAGTGGTGGGCAAGTTTTACACACAAGTTGGTCAACACAATTTTCACACGACGATGTACTTCCATTCAACATAATAGCTTCAACACTAGGTGGACACAAATCGAACTTACAAGAAGAGTCAATTCGGTCATCTATAGGATCAACTAGTGTATCCACTCGCATAATATGTTCATCATCCACAAATGGCAAAGAATCAATATACTCACATGTAGGTAAGCTACTACTCACACTCAATGGCTTATTAGCCACACTATCATCATTCACATGCACAAAAGTGTAAGAGTTAGCTATTTTACCTTGAAGTTCATTAGTATGTTCATTTTTACCTTGGTGTGAAGGTCCTTCAAGAACTTGGGCAGCAACTTCCTTTGGGAAGCTCTTATCGCAAGTTGTTTGGATAAGATGAATTGGATTTTGAGGGAAAAGCTTAGGTAAAAATTGGCGTATAATTTCAACGTGCCGTTGCAGACCTTTAAGATCGTCATTGAAGCGATCACACATGGCCTTGAAATTATGGGCATCCATGGTACCTAACCAAAAAAAAAAAAGACAACAACAAACAAAAGAAAACAAACAAGATGAGTAGTAAAAGCTCTTCACCAACACTCGTAGACACTCACTTTTGTGATCCTCACAATTGGAGCGGCGAATATTGAAAGTTGCTTATACTCCGGTAGTCAATAAGATGTCAATTCTATTAAGAGGCTGGAATAGATTCTTATTTGATCGACTCAAGATACAAAACAGAAAATTCTACTTACGAACTTAAAACAAAAAGTTCCGACGAATTAAAAATAAGAAAAGCACATAAATAACAAAGACACGACAAAAACGGATTCAAAAACTAATTCAAAATCTAGTAGGTGATTACTAGTTGCTAATTAGTACTAGAATCAAGAAATGAAACTAACGAATCAAAGAAAAGAAACTTTAAAATCTGAAATTTGAGCTTCAAGGTTTTTTGAAATGTTGATGACGTGGCACTTAGATGACGTGGCAGTTTGGTGACGTGGTAATTTGGTGACATGGCAGTTTGCAATTTGGATTGGTCAAATTTTTAATTTGGGAGAGTGAAAAATCGGCTAAAGGAGGGAAAGCACAAAACTTAGAGCCTTTTTCAAAATTCAAAAGTCTTTGACTTTCCTTGCACCTTTTTGGCAAAACACCTTTTTGAAAGCCTTTGTCTCCTTTCCTCTTTTGTTTGTCTTGGTATGTGCCCTTACTCTCTTTTGGGAATGAGTCTTTTTGAAAGTCCTATTGTCCTCCTTTTTTTTTTTTGTATGTTCTTTGGGATATGTTTCAAGACTAACAAAATACTACACTCTTTTCTCCACTCTTTAAGATCAAACCACACCTATTGAATGTTCTTGTTCAACAATAAATGATGAACATGAAGAACAACAAGAAGACTCAAAAGATTGAAACTAAACCAAATGAACTCCAAATTGAATGATTTTGGTTTCCTTTTGCTCACGTTAAACTCCATAACACAACCACGCATTTTTCAAGACACAATATCAACAACAACCCTTCCAATTTCGAGCTTCACCTTACTAGTTTCTTCAACCTTAAACTCAACAATGGTGAACAACTGAAAACCATCCGGATTAAGCTCAAATCCAAAATCTAGACTCACTTAGTGTTAGGGAGCAAGAATCTAATACTATAAACAAACAAAACACACTAAAATATCCTAAATCTAAGTCTCAAATTTCATCTCAAACACAAAAACGGGACAATTTTTTTTTTTTTTTGAGATTTTTGGTTTTTCAACACTTTGTTTTTTATTTTTCAACTAACAAACCCAAGATTGATTTTGTTGGAACAAAATCAATCCTTGCTCTGATACAAAATGATACAAAAATGATATACGAAGTGCTAAAACAGTCCACAACACAAGGAGAAACCGACAACAAGATAGAGACAAGTCACGACAACAACGTAAATACACGAGATAAAGAAGACAAGATACAAACATACAAAGTAAAATAAGATAAGGGATAGGCAAGATGACATATGATCTTACAAAGAAATGAGAACCAACATGTGTATTGAATGAAGAGACCCTCAAATTCACAATAATCAAACACCAATCTTCTTACGGTGACCGCTAAGGGAATCTACTCACCTCAAGAACCACCGTTTCTAAGCAAATGTCAATATTGGATTTTCCAAGCCCTAAACTACAATAGCTTTTCCAAGACCTAACTAAGACTACACTAAGGTGTTCTACTCTCAAAGAGAGGACTTTCAATGTTTCAATATTTCATCATTCAAAAGCTAGTAAGAAAAGACCAAAAAGAGACTATATATAGTGTAGCTTATTACATGGAAATATGACCAAGACACCCTTAATGACCAAGGGGTGGCCTTGGTGTGTTGGAAAACACTATGAATTGTCCAAAATACCCTTAAGGTTAAGTGACCAAAATTCCCTTAATGAAGGGAGCCAAAAACGTGAACCAACAAAGTGTGGTCCAATCCAAGAGTCCTCAAGTCTTCAAGGGTCCAAAAAATCTTCCACACTCGGGTTTGTCCAATGGCATTCTCATAACAACCCCTCCAAGAATGATCCCGTGCCCTCCATACGACCAAAGCTTAATTCTTCACGTAGTGACTTTTAAGGATATCATCGAAAGCTAAGGCGGCCATTTCACTTATATCAACGATTACCAGATAGAGCGGGACATCCAGGACTTTATGGGTCTGATGTCCGTCACGGCCAAGCCCTAGTTCGGGTCGTGACAAACAATTTGCGAAATCTATGCTATATGAAAATCTGACAACTATCTGAAAACTGGGACAAGGCCTGTAGTGGACCTAAACCAAAATAAATAACATAATCTGAAAGACATAGGCCTTCTGGAATAAAGAAGGCTCACCAACTGCATACATCACTGCTGTCTGAAAACTCTACGACCTAGTAGGACCTCTGAACTGAGCTTTAGACCCTGAGAGGAAGGGGGGTCAATAAAAATGTACTGGTACACGAAGAAATCCAAAATGAATCTTGTATATAAATAAAATAGTTGAGAGATTTTCATCATCATCATGAAAGATATCATTTCAAAACACATGGGCATTTTTGATAATCATAAAACTTTTCTGTCAATGCAATTTCTGATCTTTGTATTACTTCTGAGTTAGTTGGCACTCCCCTACAAGTCTGATATTCCACGGGCTATATGGAATCCTCCATTGACTAGGTGAGGAAGCCCCCAACCCAAGTATGCCGCAAGGGTTGGAGTGTCTGAGTCTGATACGCCACAAGGCACTAGGCCAGCATATAATAATATACCCGGATTGGCAAATCACGGTTTTAGGCAATGAGTTGTATGAACTCGTGCCTTCTTCGAGGAACCACCTAAGCTCTCTTTATGACCAATTTTAATCTATTCTGAAACATGCACCATTCTAGTTTCAAAATCTGAAAATCTGATTTCAAACATGCATTCTATTCTGTTCTGAATTAACATGGCATTATCTGAGTTAGTCTCATCACACCAAGACTTGCAAGTCCTATTTCTGAACCATAATGCATCATGCATGATTCTTTCATCAAAAACTCAATTCAGACCACCCAAACATGCAAATAGTATAAGAGATTTCATGTTCCAAAAGCACAAGTCAAAACTATGCAAGGATTATCATTCTTTAAATAACAATGTGGTGGTCCTGAAATCTTTGTCAAACCATAAAACTCTTTCCATTAGATATTTATAATCAATATTTATCAATACAAACAATCCTCTCTTTTGATTCAAAAATCATATTCATGTCATAGTATAAATCAATACATTTCGTATCATGCTTTTCAAGATGCATTTCAAAACAATTCATATCATATGAAAAATGGGATAAATCATATCAAAAGAGGGATTTCATGTGAGTCATGCTCTCAATTCAAACATCACATTAAAACACATACATACATACATATACATAGGATTTCAAATAACTTTGGGGGAAGCCTAAAGACCAAAACAATATCATCAAGGCTTCTAAAAACATGATTAAAATCATAAATCCATAACCCTTTACTTAAAAATCATGATTTCTAAACCCTTTGCATAATTTAAAGAAGATTTCTATGACTATGAAATTTTAAGAAAACCCCACGTACGTTAAATTATAAGAACTGAAAGATGGAACCTAGATCTTGATAGATGAAACCCGGATCTTGATTTGTTTCTTGGAGATCTTGAACTTAAGGCTTGATTTTTCTTGAATTTTTCTTGTTCTTGGAAAAACCCTAATTGATCTTATTTTGAGAGTGAAGAGGAATTTTTGATGTTGTAAAACTGATAATGATTGATTAATAACACTTAAGGGGTGATTTAATTCATGTGAAAGGTTTTTGGAGCGAGGGAAAGACCAAAATACCCCTAAGAAACCCAAAAAAATTGCATAATTGCATCAGTTGACGATCAGGGTTGACGGGCCGTCACTCAGGTGATAAGTCGTCTCGTCACCTAGGTCGTCACTTTTGGGATGGTTTTCACCATTCACTGCCTTAGGCTAACGACCAAGTCTGACGGGCCATCACACAGCTGATAAGTCGTTAGCCTCATCGTCACATTTTGGCAGACAGACACTTCGAAGTAAAATGAGCAGAACTTTCTACTCCAATATCGGATTAAAGCAAAACCAGTGGCATTGGAAAGAGGACTCAAAGAACTTTCATTTGATATATAGTACGCCTCCTAATTTGTTATATACAAAGATTTATGGTCAATTGAAGTTGACCCAAGTTTCGACGCTCACTCAAACTCGAATGATAGGAAAGCTTTCAACTCGTCCTTGAGTTAGGGGAACTTTATGATCTCAATTCATGCTCAAATAGGTTCCCACAGTACATAATTGATTAACATACCAAATTTTCATAGGATTTATGGCTTTTGGATCATCTACGCATAGAAATGATGGTTTTCATTCTAGTCCGAAATGCGGGGTGTTACATTGTCTCCCCCTTGGGATCATTCGTCCCCGAATGATGGGTACGAATGTTGAAGTCTTAAAGGTATGGAATAACGTGGACATGATATGTCTTCTAAGAAGGATATAACTGATCTGAAATATTTAAACTTCTATCATAAAATTGAATTCTGTGCTGATTTGACTTTACTTGCTTCAAGGAGCTGATTCATGCTGAGAATTAAGAATTCCCTTGAAATGTTCGTGATCCAATTATATATATTGAATTTGGAAGTGATTCTTATGCATGTATGAATCATGAGACAACAAGACTTAGATCATACATGGATATTACACTGTTTGAGCTGAAATACTTGGAAAATTTTGAGATTATGCACTAAACTCTTATGCACCGAGTCATGAATAGATAGCCGAATCTGAAACATGTTGCTTGGAATGAACTAAATTCACAATTTACATGGATGGAATAGATTATCACTTGGGGATGGTCATACGCATGAGACTTCAGATAGTAGGGCTGGGCGAAAAGGTGGAAAACCACAGTAACTTGTCTGCCTGACTGTTAAACTGAATTGCTGGATATATAGACTAATTATACTTGGAAACTTATGTTTAACTAGAGTATCTCTTCAACACTATCTCTAAGGAAGTTCTAGTAACATTAGAAAGCAAAAAAATCTTGGGCATAATCTACACCAGACATCTGACTAAGGAATCACAACATTGACACTACTCTATAGCATGGAATATAGACATATAACTCATAAACTAGGGTTGAATTACCAGGCCTTAGGCAATGCAACTTCATACTTTCCATCTTAGCATACTTCTCGAATACTCCCTTAACTATACTATTCCCCTTAAATACCATGCTCAATCGATCCAACTTAAAATTCTCATATGGGCATTGATAAATCTTTCTACTAATGTCTAAAGTGACTTAAATCCTCTCACCGCGATCAAGCCTAACTCCAAACCACAAAATACAACATGCCACACAACGATACTAGTCTAAACCATATGAATCAGTCTTCTATATCTTTTTAGAGATCACACCCTAAACATAACGTGCCTTACCACTTCAATGATGACTAACTCTGAACTCTTACTATGGATTTACTAGCACATATTACGTTCCTCCACTTAAATCCCAACATATCATTCAAGCCTATCTTTATAACCACATATGAACTTCAAGGCAAACACCCGTAAATACATACTTCACAGAGTCTCTAAACCATTCTCAATATAACTCCCACGCGCTATCCCAAGAATATACACACACAAATTTCCACTAACCATCACATGTATCAAAGTCTTGGCCCCAAATCTTACTTCACACTTATGGTCTTATCTAAGACAAGCATACAATGATCTTTCATCAACAAGAAACATCTACTCATCACCACTATAATTACATAAGAAAGAGTCACTAAAAGGTTAAAACATAAGACCTTGAAGCATGGAGGGATATTATACGAGACTCGACACTTAACTGATGCCTGAGGAACAACGAATCAACATCAGGGATTCATAAAAGTGATCTGAATTGAGGGCATACTTGTCTATAAGATGAATGTCGCCAATCATTTGGCATGTAGCATGAGTTATGGGAATTGAGCACACTATAAAGCGTGAGTACATGAGTCATGAGCTGCATGACCTCAATTTGGAGTTCATAACTTATGAAATGTGATTCCGACTGCTGAATAAACTGGAATTCCTCATTTAGGAACTGGAAGAGCACATGATTTTCTATCATATGCATGACCATGAACCATCATCATGGAACTGAAATGTAAAGCATGAGTAGGTATTGGGATAACTGAAAAATACTGAGATGAGAATGAGTTGAGCCTCACCCTCATTTTTTGGTGTTCCATATCATACTGGCATCACTACTAGAATCTGAGAGCCTGACTTGGTTACATGTTCCATCATCTCCCCCTTAGATTTAAGCCATCATCTTAAGTTTGAATGATCCCTTACTAGACTCTAAACGGAACTACACTCACTACACTCTGGGTCTGGAATACAACAATACACGTAATTAAAAGAACTTAACCCAAATGACTACACCTGGAAGTGGAAAACTCACTACTAATACCACCTTCTGAGACACACTCTATCATTCTATAGCTCCAATAGTTATCACATAATACTGGAACACTTACTTCGGATCTTCACAAGTATCCCCATAGTCGGAGTGCACACCCTCTAACGCTTCAATTTTTATTTCTATGAGCTCAACCTTCAAGAACTCAATCTTAGCACACCCATATCGTGACTCTAAACTTATATCTCTCTACCATAAGAATCAAGATCATATCAAAAGGCTCAACACTATCAATTGAAATTCCTCAACTTGGCTATTTATAACACTATATACCATCTAACTAGTCTTTCTCCACCTAGAAACTCAATGGTACCATAATATTATGTACAAATTATTTGATAAAAAAGAACCGTGAGAAACATTCTAGTTGAATAGGAAACACCAATTTGAACCTATGTAAGTGAATTTGAAAAAGAAAATCAAAAACAAATTTAATGAAGAAAAAAGTTATGTTATAAGTATTAAGTATCTAATCCCATATATATGATGGAGAAAAATTAAAGAATGTTTCATAAAATATAAATAAATGTTAAAGAATAAAAAATGTATCATGATTAACAATTAATTCACTAATCTTGAAAGATCGTTTTAATCTTCTATTTAGCTTTCACTGAAAGAAGTCGCTCTGTTGCCTCCATATTTCCTTACTTTCACTACCGATGAAAACTTTAATATAGAATTTTTTTACTAAATAGCCTTATTAATAATAGTTTTGAACTCTGAATTTGACTATTACTAAATTACAAAGTTATTTAATATTAAGAGCAGAAAGAGAAAAATATACAATAAAATCCTCTTGATTTCATAAATTAAACAAGTAAACTGAAATAACTATTTTTAGTATAAGTGCCAAGTAAATAAAACGGAGGGAGTATATTTATATATTTGTATTGAATGATAATTAATTTTAAACAACTATGTTTAGTATAAGTGTTGAATAAAATTTATTCACGGAGAGAGTATATATATATATTGTACTGGATGAAAATTAACTTTAAACAATATCGATGTATTCATCATGAAATGCAATAAATAGGAGAAGGTTGAAAAAGACATTTTGAAAAGTTACAACTTTTCATTTTTCATTTTAGTGAGTAATTGAATCTCATAATTAAGAGAGGTAAAAGAGAATGACTTTAATTTTTTAAGCTTCTTGAAATGATATTTCCATTAATGAACTACTTCATTTTTATATATTTTTATTTTTTAATTAAAAATGAAAGGATGAATTAGTAAATATTTAGATTTTATAATATAAAATAGAAATAAGTGAAATGGTAAATTTGAGGCTTTAAATTCTTACATAAAGAACAAAAATGAATGAAGACAACAGTAATTGACACATCTACTTTTATATAATAATAAATAAAATAAAATATTAAGAAAATTGTCATAAAGATGAGCGAAAAGAACCTGGTATCATGAATTAGCACCTTACGAGGGTGTGTTTATAAAAAAATAATGTGTGGATATATGCACACCAATCATGAGTGTGTTTAATATTTCAATTAAGAAATCTTGAGTTTGCAATAAACCCAGAGTGTCCATCCATCATGGTTGGGCCAAGTTTAAAATAAAATAAAATAAAGAAAAAAGATAAATAAAATTCCTAGCTAATGAGAAGTGCCACATCACTTCTCTAATTTTATATTATATAGAATGTAGTTTTACATTCTATAGTTATAACCTAACTTATTATTAGTTATCACAAATTACAACGGTTATAATTGTAAACATAAATTTTCATTAACAGAATTATCATAAGTTACAACGGTCACAAAATCTTTGACTTATTTGCAAGTGTTAAATTGGTATAATTTAATTAGTTAGTAGATAATGATGTTATATATATTATTTAGTCAAATGAAGGAGAACATTCAAAAAATAAATAAAATGATCTTTTAGGCCATAAAGAGGTGTACGCCACCTTATATATGTAGGTGTTTTTAGAGATGTTCATAAGTATTTAACTTTATGTTTTAGTACTTTCATAACTTTCATTGATCTGCTTTAAAATCATCAAAAAAAGGTTTTAAAAAGAAACAAAAAAAAAATACAAAATTAAACTCGTTTGCAACAAATTCATAAAATCAAATGGAATGAACTTTTTTTTCTTTTATCTTAAAGACATGACGATAGAAAATTATTATTGAGGGGATTATTACAATATGAGAGGATTATTACAATGACCATAAAAAATTATTATTAAGAAGATTAATAAAGAGAAGAGAAAAGAATTGAATGTAATTAAGAGGATTAACAAAGTGGTCCTTTGAATTTGTGGCATAACACAAAATAAATAGAATAAAATTTCACAAGATCTAAATTTTTAAAAGTAATAAAAGAGGAAAAAAGAGAAAAAATATAAAATTTTGATCAATTAACTGCACATTTCCCTCTAATAGATCACAATTATATTCAAATACAGATAGCATATTTAAAAGGTAAATGCTAATACAATACAATACAATACAATACAATACAATACAATACAATACAATACAATACAATACAATACAATACAATACAATACAATACAATACAATACAATACAATACAATACAATACAATACAATACAATACAATACAATACAATACAATACAATACAATACAATACAATACAATACAATACAATACAATACAATACAATACAATACAATACAATACAATACAATACAATACAATACAATACAATACAATACAATACAATACAATACAATACAATACAATACAATACAATACAATACAATACAATACAATACAATACAATACAATACAATACAATACAATATAATATAAGTTTTATATTAGCAATAAAATAATCTGAATATAAAAAGTTCAACATTTTATAATAGAATCTTATTCTTGAAAAGTACATATATATGTTATATTTGAAGAAATAACTAATTGACAATACTAAAATAAACAACAATAAGTGTATATACATTATTTACAAATCATTCAAAAAAAATACATTTTAAAACTAATTTGACCATCTCTCTCGATGAATTAAACTTTCTTCTTCATCATGACAATGATATGATACTAATTTGACGATCTCTGTTTTGATGAATCTTATACCATCATCAAACTTCCTTCTCAGTGTTGATAAACTTGTGTTTGACTAGAAAATTATTTGATCAAATATTTGTAAGTGATGCTTTCTCGTGAAGCTCCATGATTTTTGGTTACTTACAAAGTGAGCAACCTGATTTAGTTCTTGAGTTTTTTTCATAATATATTAGTTGTTGGCGTAAAATCAAATGACATAGAAAGTAGATAGAAAAATGAAAAAAAAGAAAGATATACCAATAAAAAAAAGAAGAAATGGAAATGAGCATCCAAAACTCTATAGATGAATGTTATTTATAGATTTGTTAAGTCATAAGAATAGGTAAAATGGAGTTGAGAAGACATGCTATTAAATAAGAATACAAATAGATGAAAGTTTTTTTTGTAACCTATTAATTACAATTATATGTAATAAATATGATAGAATTTTTTAATCATTAAATAAATTAACTAATACAAAAAGTGAAGAAAAAAATAAGAAAAAAGATAAATAGGAATAGAGGCCATAGAGAGGTTCCACATCACCTTCTCTATGACCTTCCTTTATATTATATATAAATTCTTTGTAGTAACAACAATTCGAATGAAAATTATGGAGGAAGATGTTTTAATTTTGGGAAGTAGTAAATAATTACATTTGAGTAGTATGCAATAAATAAAGAGACACCAGAAGGTTGCTATAGAAACAAAGGCCCATGACTTGACTCGGCCTTTTGGCTTCGCGCCCTAAGCGTCGCACTACTTCTTGGGCCTATGATATGACTGCTCCTTTACAGACTTATTCTAGAAGAAAATCTAGACAAACAAGTGGAGATAATCTGTCTTAGTTAGTTTCAAATAAGATAAGTTATATAAGCAGTTATTTATAGAAGTTATCATCAGTTATGTACAACAACAATTGTCTGCCTATGTCCTATCTTTATGTCTTAGTCAGCAGCAACTGTCTACAGACATCCTATCTTTATGTTTTAGTATAAGTATTGTATTTGGAGAATTCTAAATCAAAGAAGCAGTATTATTGTATTTGTATCTGGAGTTTTGTCCACTTCATACGAACTTAGTTATTGGTTAATGTAGTGTTTAAGATTCTTGCACTTTATTTAACTAGAAAAATTTTCATTTCATTCTCTTCTTCAACTTAGTTTCTATCATTTTGGTATCAGAGAAGCAAGATCTAGAATGGTATCCACACGATCTTCTAACGAACCGCCATCACAACCAGTCACAAACTATCCAAGTGAACCTTCTAATAGTCAAATTGTTCAGAAATTAACATTTATAACATCACGTTTGGAAGCATTAGATGCAGCAGTGAAGGGTCAAACAAGTGATACTCAAACTGATGTTAATCTTGTTACATCCTTTAAAGGAAAGGATCCAGAATATAATAGAGGTCCTTGTGACACTAGAAAATCTTCTAGGGATGACGATATTGATATTGATGTGGATACGCCTTGGTGGTTAAGGAATCCATCCCACTAGTCACACACAAAAATGGAATTTCCTCGATTTAAAGGAGGAGATCCTGGTGGTTGGATTTTGAAGGCTGAATTTTTTTTTCGGTACTATCAAACACATGATGATTTAAAGGTGGATATTGTAGCCATGTATTTAGAGGGTGATGCGCTTGATCTCTTTGCGTGTATTAATAGTGAGCGTACACTATTGTATTGGGAGGACCTTGTTAAAGCTTTACAAGAGAACTATGGACCTACAGAATTTCAGAATCTAGATGAACATTTATGTAGCATTTGACAATTGGGCACAGTCCAGGAATATCGCCAGGAATTTGCTAAACGATAAGCCTGAGTCAAGAATTGGCCAGAACATTGTCTTTTGGGAGTGTTTCTTACTGGACTTAATGAAGAACTCAAAGTAGATGTGAGAATTCACAAGCCCAGAACAGTGTATAAAGCTATGAGCCTTGCTGTGGAATTTGAGAAAAAAATGGGTTCCAATGGTGGGAATAAAGGTTCGCAATGGAAAAATATGTCACGATCCAATACAATCCAAATGGGTTCTACGCGTGACGCTCTCCACCAATCAGTAGGCAACCAACTTATGTCACGAACAAATCCAAACTCTGCACAAATATCTTCTCGTCCTTCTCAGAATCGTGCTTGGGATATAGAGAAACAGAATCGTATAGCCAAAGGACTTGATTTTAGGTGTAATGAGAAATTTACACCAGGCCATTGTTGCAAGACAACAACTCTGACTCTAATGGAGACAGAAGACAACATTGAAGGGGGTGAATTAGTGGAACAAATGCCAAGTGACGTTATTGACGGGGATGCAAATACAAATAACCTTGCTGAAATTTCATTCCATGCCTTTATAGGTAACACAAAAGGCACAACAATGAAACTTCAAGGGACTTTAAATGGACGCAAGGTTCTACTTTTGGCTGATAGTGGATCATCCCACAATTTTATCTCTGAGAAAATTGTTTAAGAATTACAGTTGCTGGTTCACATTGTGCCCTATTTTGGAGTCCAGATCGGCAATGGAGAAATCATATGTTGCAGCCGTCTATGCCAAAATCTGGTTGTGAAATTCCCTGGATTAACTATTGACCAAGATTTCTATCCTTTCTCTGTTGGAGGGGCTAATTTGGTGCTTGGAATTTGTTAGGACCGAAATAATTAGGTGTCATGTGGAAGCTAGCAAAGCAAATCTCGAAAGACGCCACGTAAGAAGATAAATGAGAAATACACCAAAAGAGACATAATAATTTAACGTGGTTCGGTCAATCGACCTATATCCACAAAAGGAGATGAGCAATCTACTATATAAAAGAGAGTACAAACTGTCAAGAGAGACAACCTCACAGAATTCACTTAGAATAAAAAGAGGTTTACACAAGTGATACTGCTACACTTGTCTCACAAAGTCTCTCCCCAAACGAAACTCTCAAACCCCTAGGACTACATTATGGATGCTAATAAACTAGAAGAAAAGAGCCTCTATTTATAGAGTCTATAACCTTTTCCTATAAGAATAAGGATTAGCCAAATATGGAGAATTTAGGTTTTTCTTTTCCTAAAGGGAAACTCAATTATGGTACCTAAAGAAAAACCCAATTATGGTAAGAAAGTCAGGACAAACACCAACAATTGTCCCCCTTGGCCTAAATTTTTGATAAAATGAATTTGCTTCACCTTCTTCACCTAGTCTTCATCAAATTCAATCTCCATCTCCAAAATCTCCTCCATTAAATTTTTGTCTCTACACAGAGTAACACTCAAACCAAAATCTTCATTATCGTCAAATAGGTTGCGACTAAAATTGAATCCGCCAAGATGAACACCCGATTTAACCTCGCTTTGATACCACTTGTTAGGACTAAAATAATTAGGTGTCATGTGGAATTTAGCAAAGCAAACCTCAAAAGACGCCACGTAAGATGATAAACAAGAAATACACCAAAAGAGACAATAATTTAACGTGGTTCGGTCAATCGACCTGTATTCACAAAGGGAGATGAGCAATCCACTATATAAAAGAGAGTACAAACTGTTAGGTGAGACAACCTCACACAAATCACTTAGAATAAAAAGAGGTTCACACCACGTGATACTGCAACACTTGTGTCTCATAAAGTCTCCCCCAAAAGAAACTCTCAAACCCCTAGGACTATATTGTGGATGCTAATAAACTAGAAGAAAGGAGCCTCTATTTATAAAGTCTATAACCTTTTTCTATAAGAATAAGGATTAGTCAAATACGGAGAATTTAGATTTTCCTTTTCCTAAAGAGAAACTCAATTATGGTACCTAAAGGAAAACCCAATTATGGTAAGAAAGTCAGGACAAATACCAACAGAATTAAGTGGCTTGCATCTTTAAATACAGTCCAAGCTAACTGGAATGAAATGTTTTTGATTTTTAATTTAAATGGAAAGCGGTATAAGCTTCAGGGGGTTCCACCTGAATCAAATGGACCACTTGCTTTCCAGATTTTCTACAAAGAGAATGACACTACAGGAAAGTCTCTACCCATCGATATTCAAAGTTTGCTTCACAAGTTTGAATCAATTTTTGAAGAACCCAATGATCTACCACCTTTTCGCCAACACACCCACTCTATCCCTTTGATTCCTAACTCAAAACCTCCCAACATCTGCCCTTACCACTATCCTTACTTTCAAAAATCAGAAATTGAAAAATAAGTGTTTGAATTACTCCAGAAAGGATTTATAAGGCCAAGTACCAATCCATTTGCTAGCCCCGTCCTTCTCGTCAAGAAAAAACACAATACATGGTGTATGTGTATTGATTATAAAGGTATTAATCAAATCACAATTCCAAATAAGTATCCAATCCCTAATATTGATGAGCTTCTTGATGAATTATACGGAGCAACTGTTTTCTCAAAGATTGATTTGCGTTCTGGTTACCACCAAATACATATCAATCCTGCAAATATTCATAAAATTGCTTTCCGTATGCACTCTGGCCATTTTGAATTCACCGTTATGCCCTTTGGTCTCACTAATGCTCCTTCTACATCCCAGTGCGCTATGAATGATCTGTTCAGAACACATTTGCGCAAATTTATTCTCGTATTCATTGATGACATCTTGATCTATAGTCAGAGCTTTGAGAAACATATCAATCACTTGCAACTTGCTCTCCAACTTCTGAGGGACAATCATTTTTATGCCAAAACTTCTAAATGCTTATTTGGACAGCTTCACATTTCTTTTTTGGGTCATGTGATTTCAGAAAATGGGGTTAGTGTTGATCAAGATAAAATTCAAGCAGTCATGTAGTGTCCAGTGCCAACTAATGTGAAGGAATTACGTGGATTTCTTGGGTTAACAGGTTATTATCGCAGATTTGTGAAGGGTTATGGGATGATGGCTCGATCACTCACTGAACTTACCAAGAAAAATGCTTTTTAATGGTCGATCTCCGCTGAATATGCTTTGCAACTTCTCAAGCAAGCTTTAAGAACTATTCCGGTACTATGACTTCTAGATTTCACTCAACTATTTGCGGTGGAATGTGATGCTTCATCAGAAGGAATAAGGGCTATTCTTCTTCAGGATGACCATCCGATTGTGTATTTTAGTAAGGCACTTTGTTTTTCTAGTCGTTTAAAGTCTACCTGTGATCGGGAATTGCTTGCTCTTGTTTTAGCTTTGCAGAAATGGAAACATTACCTCTTGGGCTATCATTTTTATGTCAGAACAGATTGTTGACACCCAAATTTGGCTCTCCATGCCTAAAATTAATGCTTTCAGGCTTTCTGATCGTTAAAGGGCACAAAATGTATTGTTTTTTACATATTTTAAGATTTTTTAACAAATTATTGATAATCGTCATTATTTTATAATTTTTTCATTAAATTTTGTCATTTTTTTAATTTTACATAATTTATAAATAATTATCTTTAATTTCATAAATTTTAGGATTTTTATCAGTTTATTATCATTTTAATATTTTTGCACAGTCATCTGCATATGCACACAACATAGCACTGTATATTGTTATCGTACAATATAATTTTAATTATTTTATAGCATAACATTTTTTTCAAGATAATTATATTTTTTATTTATTATATATATATTTTTTGTATTTATATATCGGCATTCATTATTTTATATGTTATTTAATACGACCTGCAAAAGCTGAGTCGGATAAATTATTTCAACACACAGTACAATAATAATTCGGTGTCTTTGTCACATTAATACAAATAATATTAATGTAATTTTCTTTTCCTATTTTCTCCACTTTTTTTAATTTTCCACATCTTCTTTCCCTAATTTAAGGGATATGTTGGAAGAAAAAAATATATTTGATAAAATATTTATTTATTTATTGTCACGACCCGAGCCTAGGCCCTAGCCGTGACGAGCATCCCGAACCATGAAGGCCCGGAACACCCATTCTCTATCTGGTTATCATGCACAACATTCATAATCATAATAAAATACGGAATTGAAACTGAGTACGGAAAACATGGTCAAGTTCTGCAACATTTCTGAATAATACTATCTGACATCAGTCTGCGAAATCTCTACTAAGAACATAAACATCTGTCTGAAAAGAAACTGGGACAAGGCCCCAGTAAACCAAAAACATAATAAATAAGATAATGTCTGACATAATTAGGCCTTCCGAATAATAGAAGGCTCACCACTGTGAGATCAAGTCTGCAAATCCGAGAATGTCTACTGAGTAGCTGGACCCCTAGACTGTGCCTCAGAACCTGGAAGGAGGGGGGTCAGCACAAAAGTACTGGCACGCGAAGCAATCCAAAAAAATAGTATAATGGAACATACATATATATATATACATATTAAGTGAAAGCAATTTTTCATCAAGACATCATGTATAAAACTGTTTCTAAAAATACATGGGCACTTTCTGAAAACATGTAACCTGTCTGTTCATTTCAAATCATGATCTGTGTTTTACTTCTAAGTTAGGTGGTATTCCCCTACAAGTCTGATATTCCACGGGCTGTATGGAATCCGCCATTGACTCGGCGGGGAAGCCCCCAACCCAAGTGTGCCGCAAGGGTTGGAGTGTCTGAGTCTGATACGCCACAGGACATTTAAGTCAGCGCATAATAGTATACCCGGGTCGACAAACCACGGTTTTAGGCAATGAGTCGCTTGAACTCAAGCCCTCTTCGGGGAACCACCTAACATCTCTGTATGCCCATTTTTAACCTTTTCTGTACATGCAACATTCTGAATGTCTAAAATCATGAAAGTCTGAAATGTCTGTTAGTCTGAGTCTGATATGGCATTAGTCTGAGTTGGTATCGTCATACCAAGACTTGAAAGTCATGATTTTTCTGAGCCATAATGTATTAAGCAAGAGCTTTCATTGAAAACATAGTTTAGACCACCAAAACATGTAACTGATGTAAAGGATTTCATATTCCGAAACTTAAAGTTCAATTCATGCAGAAATTTCATCAAACACCTGGTGGTCAAATGTCTTTAGCAAGTTCATGTATTCAAAATTGAAACACATTCATTCATATATGTATATAAACTGTCAAATCGCTTTGGAGATGGTCAAAAGACCAAAACAATGATGTTAAAACATCTTATACATAAATATATATATACATAATTTAAAACCCCATTCTAAAACATGATTTTTCTATGCCCATGAGAATTTAGGAAAACCCCGCGTACCTTGTTCTCCACGAATTTTGGGTGTCTATCGAAGCCTACGTCGAGAGGATTCCAAATCTGTAATTTGTTTCACGAACCTGCGGTTGAATCTTGAGTTGCTTGGGTTTTAATGTTGAAACCCTAGGGAGAGTTCTTGAGCTATTTTGGGAAAAGTATGTGTATTATGGTGTTTGAGGGATTAAATCCCGTGTTGGTGGTATATATAGGTGTGGAGGATTACCAAAATACCCCTAAGGAACAATTAAGGTCAAATCTGTCCCTCAGTTGACAGTTTGGTAGACTGGAGTAAATCGATTATAACTTTTTACTCATATACTCAAATTGGATGAAACCAACTGCAATTGAAAGAGGAATCGAAGAGATTTTGTTTGATTTATTATAACTCACACATTTCATTATATACAGGGAGTTATGATCGTTTGAAATTGACCCTGAAATGCTGAAAACTGGGCAATAGTCTATGCGTTTTGCTACTGTTTTTAAATCCAAACGCAGCCTTATGCGTTCCGAAAAATTCCGAAACTTATCCGAGATGTACTATGAGATTTCCCGATCATAACGCAACTTGAAAATCTAAAAGCGGATGTCGGGAAGGTTGAAAAGTAGTATCCCGAAGATTGCCAGCTAAAATGACTCTAAGTCCTCATTACACTTAGAAATTTTTTCAAGTTTTTAAGTCTAAGGGCACTCTATTAAAGGCTAATCCATCCACGACTTTTACAGGGTGTTACATTTATTTATTTAAATACTCAACACAATAAATACACAAAATACGCACATACACGACATAACATCATATTTTTTATAATTTTTTTAATTAATTATATTTTTTCAATATTTTCAACATTATTTATATTTTTTAAAAAGGCCGGGGCGCAGGCTCCCGAAGAGAGAAGCCCAACGAATGTCAGATGCAAAGCCCCGCACCTCATTAAGATCATATTGGCATACTCTCCCAAAAAAGAAAGAGCAGAATTTCAAAGTATTTTTTTTTTGTATTTTTATGATACACAAACACTGAATCGGATTAATTATTTTTACACAATATAATATAAAATAAAAAAAAGGAGAGATAAACAACACAAAATAAAGGAAACCACAAGATATATTGACACTTTTTTCTTTAAATATACACACCACACAATTACACACACTATACACACACATAATCCACACCCCAAAAAATTTGATCTCCTTCTCTCTCTCAATCTCACGCCCTTCTCTCTCTCTCTTCTTCTCTTTAAAAAACCACAACCTCATCACCACCGGCGAACCGCCGCCGGTGGACCACCGTGAAGCTTTCTCCTTCCCTTACTTCCCATACCCCTCACATCTCCGCCGCCACCGCTCCAGCCAGCAAAACTCCGACGCCTCAAGCTACCAGCCACCATTCCAACCACCATCCCCAACCTTTTCTCCCCCCAATTTTTCTCTCTCCGACGCCTCACTGCCGACCGGCGAATTTAATCGCCGGACGACCGGCGACCACAAATCGCTACTGCTCCTTGCCGCCTCTTCCTCTTTCCCCTTTTTCTCCATTAATGGAGGACACTACCTCGTCAGAGAAATGGCAAGATCTGGCCCAGTTCGTGATTCTCCGGCGTTGCTCCGGTGAAGCCCGTTGAAGCAACGTCGGCATTATCGCTATTCAAAATTTTTCTTTCTTTAATCTTCGATTATTATGTTGATTAACTGTTATTTCTCTCAGCATTGCTCCGTTATATGTTCATGGATTTTGTTGTACTATTTTTTTTGAATTGTTGTTGACATTTTGGTTAGCTCCGTGAATTCCGGTGAACCTTTGACATTGTTGTCATACCATTATTGTAAGTTTGTTGTAGTTGTTGTTGTGGTCTGGCTCTTTAATTTTTTACTGATTCTGCATTTTTTCGGTGACTAACATTTTTCCATTTGATAGTACATTGATAACGAACAAGAAAGACTAACTTGGCCAATGAAATTATCTCTCCATCTGGATATTTGAGGCCACCCCATTACAAAAGGCGGACTTTATTTTCTCAAATTTATTATTTTATATTAAGGGCCGATACTAGGCCGATGAAAATTTTTTTTGTTGATTTTTGAGGCCTTCACAAATAAAAAGACGGATATTACGTATCTAAATACGTACTAAAATAAATAAATTTGGGCGATGATGAAATTTTTAATACAACGCAAAAGATTTTTAGACTCGTATTTTGGCAAGGCGATTTAGGACGGCCAATAAATTGAGCAACCACTTCGTAGCCATGACGTATCTAAAATTTAATTCGAGCCCATCTTTTAGCCAAAAAAATATTTTTAAATATATATATGCACACTTACCTTTTAAATTTATTTTGATAATTATTTATTTGTTACTCATATTTTTATTACAAGTGTTTGTACAGGTTCTCGGGAATACTCGTCGGGAATGATATTCAGAGAAGAGCTTGAATTTTTTTTCGAATTTATATTCTCTTTTATTCTTATCATTGTGCAAATATTAATTATAGTGATATCTTTATTTTTGGGGCGCTGGGCGGGGATGTTCTTTATTTATACAATCCTTACTACGCGTTAGGCAAATTTAGGCCGTTAATATTTATATTAAAATTAATTTAGATATTTGATTAAATAATTCACACTTTTTACACGAAAAAGAATTATGTAATTTTTTCTTTAAAAACAATATCTTTTTTATTCAATCTTTGCCTTTCTTTTTTATGTATCCTTACATACATTTGTTTATACATCTTTACGTGCATTTATATATTTCTGCAATAACATATGTATTATATTATTTTTGTATTTGCAAACATTAATTTTTCTTTTCTTTTTTTAATAATAAACTTAAGTCTGGCCGGGAACCACAGTTGTGGATTCTGAAGGATGCCTAACCCAATACCTTCGGAATAATTTGAACCCTTACCTAGAATTTAAATTGGTTTCGTAGATTAGAATAAAGTCATACTTGTTAGATAAATAAATAGGTTTCCTATTTTTCTTTAAAATTAGGTGAAGACTCTGTACAAAATTTATTCTTTTAGAGTCCATTATATCGTGCTCGTTTTGACCCTAGATAAAAATCGGGTATGACAGTTTGACGACTCTGCTGGGGATTCAAGGTTCTAACCATTATAGTCTTAGGTAACCATTTATGTGTTTTATACACTGTTATTTATTTTTACCTAATTATTTTGATTTATCTTGTTTATGTGGCATAAATTATTATTATTTTTTTTAATTATTTTGTATAGATTATTTATTTGTTTATCGCTTTATATAAATTGACATTCTGTTCATATTCCCTCCATTTCGGAATACTAACACACACACACATTGTCCACGCGGATTGTACAATGTACTTTTCCAAAAAAAATTTAAATCACCTTATTTTAGAGAGTCGGCGCATGCATGGGGTGAGCAGGAGTTTTACTGTCGTGGGACTACGTGCCTTCTCATATAGGAAATTCAAGTCTGTGTCTACCCACTTTTAGTCAATATAGGTTATAGCTAAAATACCACCTTTTAGGTGCATGCATCATTAGACAACTCTATGTTCGAAGGGTTCCCGACCCAAGTGACACATTATTATAATTTTTGTACATATTTGAAGGATTATTGTGTCTGTACATATTTATTTGCTCTAAATTTGTTATACGGATCAGTTAAAAGATGCACCTTAGCAACATCGCCACTAGTTGCATATGTTTGAACTATGTTTTGACCTGATTCTTGGCGATGTTTGAACTATGTTTTGACCTGATTCTTGTCCTGACAAGATACGTAGGTGTAACGCCCCGCATTTCGGGCTAGAATAAAATATATGACTCTGATGCGTTGATAATCCCCGAGCCTTAAATCCTATGCCAATTTGGCATGTTAATCAAATTTGTAGTATGTGAATCCATTTGAGCATGAATTTAGACCATAGAAGTCCTTCAACTCAAGGACGAGTTAAAACTATTTCGATCGAGTAAGTTTTAGTGGATGTTGTAAATTGTGTCAAATTCTATTGACCATAACTCATTGGATATGATGAACTGGGTGGCCTACTATATACCAAATTGTAGATAATTGAATAAGCTTTCCAACGATACCAAATTCGCCTAAAACGGACACCCGGTGAAGAAGTTATGGCCTTTCAAAGTTGAATGTGTCGCCTATGCACATATAGGCGATGCATAGGGCGGCGCCTATGTAAATGCCTCCGTTTTGAGTTACTTTACGCGCAAGTTAATCCTTACAAAACCCAAAAATCGTCCTTACCCACTCCTAAAAGGATTTGGGCCTATTAACAACATTGAAGCCTCCTATAAAAACCCCAAAAATCTAATCCTTCAAAAACTTAAGAGAAGGAGCAACTAGGGTTGGAGAAAATAAGCTTGAAGGACCGATCCTTCCGAAACTTCTTCATGAAACAAATTACAGATTCGGAATCCTCTCGACGTAGGCTTCGATAGACACCAAAAATTCGTGGAGAATAAGGTACGCGGGGTTTTCCTAAAATCTCATGGGCATAGAAATCATGTTTTAAGAATTGGGTTTTCGAATTCATGTACATACTCATGTTTCAGAAGCTTTAATGATATTGTTTTGGCCTTTTGGCTTTCCCCCAAAGTGATTTGAAAGTTATATGAATATATATATATGCGTTTGTCCTGAAATATGAATTTAGAGCATGATTTTCATGAAACCTCTCTCTTAATGTAAATTTTTTCATGTTTCACGTAATATACGATGTTTTGAACACGAAAGAGAGGGTTGTGAATGTTGAATATGCATGTAATGAAAGAATGCATGGTTTTGCCAAAAATGCACATGACCACCATATGTTTGATGAAAGTTTTGCATGGATTTGACTTGAGTTTCGGAACATGACATCTTTAATGCAAATTACATGTTTTGGTGGTCTAAACTATGTTTTGAATGAAAGCTCTTGCTTAATACATTATGGCTCAGAAATAGGACTTGCAAGTCTTGGTATGACGATACCAACTCAGACAAATGCCATAACAGACACAGACTAGTTCAGAAATCAGATTTTTATCAGACTCTCATGATTTAGAAATTTCAGAATGATACATGTTCAGAAAAGGCTAAAATAGGGCATAAAGAGAGCTTAGGTGGTTCCCTGAAGAAGGCGGGAGTTTCAGACAACTCTTTGCCAAAAACCGTGGTTTGCCGACCCGGGTATATTATTATGCGCCGACTTAAATGTCCTGTGGCGTATCAGACTCAGACACTCCAACCCTTGCGGCACACTTAGGTTGGGGGCTTCCCCGCCGAGTCAATGGAAGATTCCATAAAGCCCGTGGAATATTCAGACTTGTAGGGGAATACCACCTAACTCAGAAGTAAAACACAGATCATGATTTGAAATGAACAGACAGGTTGCATGTTTTCAGAAAGTGCCCATGTATTTTTCAGAAACAGTTTTATACATGATGTCTTGATGAAAAATTGCTTTTCCTTAATATATATAAATGTATGTATGTTCCATTATACTACTTTTGGATTGCTTCGCATGCCAGTACTTTTGTGCTGACCCCCCCTCCTTCCAAGTCCTGAGGCACAGTCTAGGGGTCCAGCTACTCAGTAGACATTCTCGGGTTTGCAGACTTGATCTCACAGTGGTGAGCCTTCTATTATTCGGAAGGCCTAATTATGTCAGACATTATCTTATTTATTATGTTCTTGGTTTACTGGGGGCCTTGTCCCAGTTTCTTTTCAGACAGATGTTTATGTTCTTAGTAGAGATTTCACAGACTGATGTCAGATAGTATTATTCAGAAATGTTGCAGAACTTGACCATGTTTTCCGTACTCAGTTTCAATTCCGCATTTTATTATGATTATGAATGTTGTGCATGATAACCAGATAGAGAATGGGTGTTCCGGGCCTTTATGATTCGGGATGCTCGTCACGGCTAGGGCCTAGGCTCAGGTCGTGACAAACTTGGTATCAGAGCACGGTTCATGGTCCCAGGGTGTCTGCGAAATCGCGTCGAGTAGAGTTCTATTTATGGGTGTGTAGCGCGCCAGACTTATAAACAGGAGGCTACTAGGCGTTTAGGAATGTTTCCCTTCTTTGTGATTTAGTTCATGCTTCAGAGTCTAAACTGTCCCATTATTGGGTTGATTCAAGTGCAAAAAGTTTAGAGTATACATGATATAGTCCTTTTCGATTACGTTCTATAAGATTTTAAAAATTATGGAAAAACTCGATAGGAGTCTGTTAGTGCATCAATATATGCTGATTCTGATGTAAATATTGATCCTGATGGAATCGTGCATTCCAGCTTAAGGTATTAAGTGTATATTGTCCCTCTCAAAATCTTGTTACAGTTGTGGACAATGTATAGCAGAATGTTGGAACTATATTTCTACCAAAATAGTAGTATAAGTTAAAGTGTTGTTGTCATGACCTATTGGTAGTGATATTGGACCAAGAAGTTGATGATGTAAAGTCACAAAGTTAGAAGTCAGAGTGAGGGTGATTTTGTGTAAATGAATATTTCAGTTGAATAATCGATGTTTGAGGATGATTTACCCCTTTATAGTGATAAACTAATGTGGTAGCTAGCAGCATGTGTGGATTGTATGGTAGTCCATGGAGGAAGTGTTTTACTCAGATTTTTATTTATACAGAATAATATGTATATTCTTAGACCATTAATTATTAGGTGTCAATTTTCTATCCCTTGTAATATGTAATCTTGTTATCATGATGTTTTTGAAAAAAAAAAAATTTAAAGTCTAGTGAAGCCGTGTGGGGCTCTTTCGATTCACTAGCATAGTTGCCTTGTCATCCATCTCATTTTCTTGTTCAAAATACAAAACCAAAGTCTAGTGAAGCCGTGTGAGGCCTGTTTCAATTCACTAGCAACTTGTTGTCCAACTTGTTGTCCAACTTGTTGTTCTTTCATTGGTTTAATATATGTATGGCTGAATCTGTTTGCATGAGATAGAGTTGGTAATGAAGTGATTCATCCTTGTGTGTTATTAGTTGAAGGTAGAGAAGGAGTTGTTGGTCAGGGTGATTTGTTGATTGCTTGAATGTGGAAATGGCTATATTAGCGAGTAAGTTATGATTATAGACTCATGGTTGTTTGAGGAATTTGAAGGCAGTCTAAATGTATGAATGAGTGAGTAAGTATGAGGTGAGAAATCCGTATAAGTAGATACAATTGTACGGGGTTATAATATAAGATTAAGGTTGACCATGTCTATTATGAGGCTTTAACCCCCTTGACCCTCTTTTCATTGGTAGTTGTAAACTAGTGCTACTTGTGAGAAGGTATGTAGTAGATTTTTGAGATATTTGGGTAGAATATCCCAATTTGATGGATTAGTGTATTTATATTATGTTGCATTCTTCATTGGTGGTAGATGATTGATACTAAACTATAGGCTTGAATTTAAATGGTGTGGTGGTAAATAGTGGCAAGAGTTTGTTGATGCATATTTTGTGGGATTAATTTAGTAGGCTTGAGGTGCTGAAATAGTACATGCTAACGGAATGATGATAAGGTAAACCGTTAGGTCATGATCGATTATTGTGGTTATGAAGTTCTAGTGCACTAGTGTTTCGTGATGTTTACTTATAGTTTCCAAGTAAAAATTTTGTGTAAGGTTGGGTTGTAAGTCATGCATAGCACTAGATATTAAGTTTGAATAGTTGAAGTTCATAAAGGTGGATGTGATGATTTCTTGATCAATGATGTTAGTTATATGAAAGTGATCTAATAGGCTTGAACGGTGTGTGAAATGGCTTAAGTTTAAATTGATTCGTAATGAAGTATAATGTTGTGGGTATGGTGTGTAAGTATGCCCAAGGCGATATGGAGTTGTGGCATTTCTCTAAGACTATTACATGTTGTGTGTGACTAGTGGTACCATGGAGTTTCTAGTTGGAAAAAGACTAGTTAGATGATATATGGTGTTCTAGATAGCCAAGTTAAGGAGCCTTGATTGATAGTGTTGAGCCTTTTGATGTGATCTCGATTCTCATGGTAGAGAGATATAAGTTTGGAGTAGCAATATTGGTATACTAGGACGGAAGTGGTATGGTTCATCAAAGGCTTGGTGATATCCATGTTAAGTGTTAGAATCTAAGTTTGAGTTTTGAAGGTTGAACGGATAGAAATAAGTGTGCAAGCATTATACTTTGACTATTGGTGGCTATGGAAAGATAGAGTGTATCCCAGAAGGTAGTCATTTGGGTTGAGTTCTATGATATGCATGTATTGTCAATTTTTTCAGACCCTAGAGTGCAGTAAGTGTAGTTCAGTTAGAATCTGGTAAGGGATCTCCCAAACGCTAGATGATGACTTGAAGCTAAGTGGGAGATGATAGAACGAATAACCAAGTAAGGCTCTCAGATTCTAGTAGTGATGCAGTGTGATTTAGAACATCAGAAAGTAAGGGTGAATCTCAACCCATTCCTACCTCAATATTTTTTTTTGTTATCCGGATGCTTTCTCATGCCTTACGATGCAGTTCCGTGATAATAGTTCATGATTCCGGTATATGATAGAGAGTCACGTACTCTTCTAATTCCAAGATAATGAGTTCTAGTTCATTCAAGTAGTCGGAATCACATTCCTTATGTTATGAACTCTAGTTGAGGTCATGCAACTCATGACGCATGTACTCACTCTTTATTGTGTGCTCAGTCCCATATAAAGATCTTTTTCACGCTTGAGGGTCTTATGTTTTAACCTTTTAGTGACCCTTCCTATGCAATGATAGTGGTGTTGATGTAAATGTTCTTGTTGATGGAAGATCATAGTATGCTTGTTTAGATAAGGCCATAAGTATGAAGTAAGATTTGGGGCCAAGTCTTTGATACATGTGATGGTTAGTGAAAAAGTTTGTGTGTGTATGTTTTTAGGATAGCGCGTGGGAGTTATATTGATAGTAGTTTAGAAACTATGTGAAGTATCTACTTATGGGTGTTTGCCTTGAAGTTAACATGTGGTTATAAATTAGGCTTGAACGACGTTTTGGGATTGTAGTGGAAGGTCGCCATATGCATTAGCGACTTCATATTAAGAGTTCAGTGTAGTCATTGAAGTGGTAAGGCATGTTATGCTTAGGATGTGATTTTTAAAAGAGGTATAGAAGGTGGCATCATATGGTTTAGAATAATAGCGTGGTGTAGCATGTTGTATTTTTGTGATTTAGAGTTAGGCTTGATCGCGGGGTAAGGATTAAGATATTTTAGACATTAGTAGAAAAAAAAAATATTATCAATGCTCATATGAGAATTTTAAGCTGAGTTGAATGAATATGATATTTATAGGGAATAGTATAGTTAAGGGATATTCGGGAAGTGCTCTAAGACTTAAAGTAAGAAGTTGTATTGCCAAAGGTCTGAAAATTCTATCCTAATTTAGGAGTTATATGTCTATATTCCAGACTGCAGAGTAGTGTCAATGTTTTGATTTCCTCAGTGGGATGTTTTGTGTAAACCATACCCAAGATTCATGGTTCCCTATTACTGCTAGAGCTTCCTTAGAGAGAGTGTTGAAGAGAATACTCCAGTTAAGTATGAGGGTGTAGTATAATTCAGTCTGTATGGCCAATAAGTCAGTTTAGCAGACAGATTCGCATGACTTGTTTTCTTGTCTTTGCACTTATTCATGCTACTCGAAATCTCAGACATGCTACTAGTCGAAGATAGAGTATACCAGTAGTTACGAGTATAGCCCAGTTCATGCATCATGCATTAAATTCAGATTCCAAATGTTCAGATCAGTATATTTTTATTTGAGGACATGACATGTTCGCGTTATTCCATATATTTAAGGCTTCAACAAGTTCCTACCCATCATTCGAGGACGAATGATCCCAAGGGGGGATAATGTAACGCCCCGCATTTTGGGCTAGAATAAAATATATGACTCTGATGCGTTGATAATCCCCGAGCCTTAAATCCTATGCCAATTTGGCATGTTAATCAAGTTTGTAGTATGTGAATCCATTTGAGCATGAATTTAGACCATAGAAGTCCTTCAACTCAAGGACGAGTTAAAACTATTTCGATCGATTAAGTTTTAGTGGACGTTGTAAATTGGGTCAAATTCTATTGACCACAACTCATTGTATATGATGAACTGGGTGGCCTACTATATACCAAATTGTAGATAATTGAATAAGCTTTCCAACGATACCAAATTCGCCTAAAACGGACACCCGGTGAAGAAGTTATGGCCTTTCAAAGTTGAATATGTCGCCTATACACATATAGGCGATGCATAGGGCGGCGCCTATGTAAATGCCTCCGTTTTGAGTTACTTTACGCGCAAGTTAATCCTTACAAAACCCAAAAATCGTCCTTACCCACTCCTAAAAGGATTTGGGCCTATTAACAACATTGAAGCCTCCTATAAAAACCCCAAAAATCTAATCCTTCAAAAACTTAAGAGAAGGAGCAACTAGGGTTTGAGAAAATAAGCTTGAAGGACCGATCCTTCCGAAACTTCTTCGTGAAACAAATTACATATTCGAAATCCTCTCGACGTAGGCTTCGATAGACACCAAAAATTCGTGGAGAATAAGGTACGCGGGGTTTTCCTAAAATCTCATGGGCATAGAAATCATGTTTTAAGAATTGGGTTTTCGAATTCATGTACATACTCATGTTTCAGAAGCTTTAATGATATTGTTTTGGCCTTTTGGCTTTCCCCCAAAGTGATTTGAAAGTTATATGTATATATATATATGCGTTTGTCCTGAAATATGAATTTAGAGCATGATTTTCATGAAACCTCTCTCTTAATGTAAATTTTTCCATGTTTCACGTAATATACGATGTTTTGAATACGAAAGAGAGGGTTGTGAATGTTGAATATGCATGTAATGAAAGAATGCATGGTTTTGCCAAAAATGCACATGACCACCATATGTTTGATGAAAGTTTTGCATGGATTTGACTTGAGTTTCGGAACATGACATCTTTAATGCAAATTACATGTTTTGGTGGTCTAAACTATGTTTTGAATGAAAGCTCTTGCTTAATACATTATGGCTTAGAAATAGGACTTGCAAGTCTTGGTATGACGATACCAACTCAGACAAATGCCATAACAGACACAGACTAGTTCAGAAATTAGATTTTTATCAGACTCTCATGATTTAGAAATTTCAGAATGATACATGTTCAGAAAAAGGCTAAAATAGGGCATAAAGAGAGCTTAGGTGGTTCCCTGAAGAAGGCGGGAGTTTCAGACAACTCTTTGCCAAAAACCGTGGTTTGCCGACCCGGGTATATTATTATGCGCTGACTTAAATGTCCTGTGGCGTATCAGACTCAGACACTCCAACCCTTGCGGCACACTTGGGTTGGGGGCTTCCCCGCCGAGTCAATGGCGGATTCCATACAGCCCGTGGAATATTCAGACTTGTAGGGGAATACCACCTAACTCAGAAGTAAAACACAGATCATGATTTGAAATGAACAGACAGGTTGCATGTTTTCAGAAAGTGCCCATGTATTTTTCAGAAACAGTTTTATACATGATGTCTTGATGAAAAATTGCTTTTCCTTAATATATATAAATGTATGTATGTTCCATTATACTACTTTTGGATTGCTTCGCGTGCCAGTACTTTTGTGCTGACCCCCCCTCCTTCCAGGTCCTGAGGCACAGTCTAGGGGTCCAGCTACTCAGTAGACATTCTCTTGTTTGCAGACTTGATCTCACAGTGGTGAGCCTTCTATTATTCGGAAGGCCTAATTATGTCAGACATTATCTTATTTATTATGTTCTTGGTTTACTGGGGGCCTTGTCCCAGTTTCTTTTCAGACAGATGTTTATGTTCTTAGTAGAGATTTCGCAGACTGATGTCAGATAGTATTATTCAGAAATATTGCAGAACTTGACCATGTTTTCCGTACTCAGTTTCAATTCCGCATTTTTTATGATTATGAATGTTGTGCATGATAACCAGATAGAGAATTGGTGTTCCGGGCCTTCATGGTTCGGGATGCTCGTCACGGCTAGGGCCTAGGCTCGGGTCGTGACAGTAGGCAACCCTGCATTAGAGTTCCGTCTCTTCACTATTTTAGAATAATTTCTCCGGTATTCAAAACTGGGGAATATTCTGAAACAGTTCAAAATGCTCTCCAGATTCTTCAAGAGCACAACTAATAACTCCCAAATCCAAACCTTAATTACATTAGTGCCTAGCCAGCCTACTTTCAGATACTCACCTAATTTTTGTGCGAGAATACCTAGCTTTTTCTTTTGAACGCCGTGACTCATTAAATTTATGGCGTATCAATCCTCACTTTCAAAAGCAATGGTTCAATATTTTTTTCAGTTATAATAATCCTGCCAACTGCGGCGAAATAGTTTTATAATTTCTTCAATGTCTGACTTTTTTTAATCTTGTCAGCATACTGAAGTTGTGTCAAAGCTCTCTCCATGCTTTACATCCATTTTTTTGATTATTTGATCAGAACAATTTTGATGCTAAAAGAAGTTCTTTCTTGATCGTCTTTCACATTATTTTTATGAATGACCATCAGTTTTTTTTGCAAATACATATTTGTAAATTTGCCTGAACTACGAAGACCTGATTCTTGTTTTCACAAGATACGTAGGTAACCTTCATTTGGGTTCGGTCTCATTCTTTTTTAAATAAAAAAATAAAATTGACTTAGTTGGTACCAATACAGTTAGGAGTGTGGATGAGAAAGAACAAATTGGTATGATGAAAAGGACTGACTTCATGGTAAACCATAGATTCTTTTGGTACCTTTTATCACACCTGAGTAACACTTGAAAAATTCTCTTGCATAACTATAAGACAAGAACGAAATCAACCTCATCATTTCATGCGCATTGTGTGGTGTGCTTTAGTTTAATTTGTTGCATTGCATTGTTGATCTAGAACTTGGCCTAAATGTTCGTTGAGGTGAAATTCTGAGTTATGCTTGGTTTAGGAAAGGATCGTAGGCTTTCTTTGACCCGATTGAGCATTTCACAGCCCACCAAATGACATTTATCCCTAGCACTCCCTTATTTTGAGCTTAAAACCTTTTCTTCGGATAACCGCATATGAACCTTTTCCTTTTTGAGTGCTTACATTCACTATCCCTCTCTTGGACCTACCTTCTTGAGTGCACTAAATACGTGTAATTTGTGGAAAAATATTCAAGATCAAAGACACAAAATGCAAAAGATATATTGTCCTAGATGAACAAAAATGAAAAAATGACTTCAAAAGGAGCAAAGCCCCACAAAAAGAAAAGGAAAAAATAAATAAAAATATATAGTTTCTTGGAAACAGGAGAAAACTCCAACACAAGATTCAAAAGAAGTCGAAGAAAATACAAAAACAAGGGACAACGAAGCACAATAAAGAAGATCACACGTCAAAGCACAACAAATATTGAAAGCACAAATACAGTGTAACGGCCATTGAGGAATTAGTCACTTCCATCCCAAATATTATCCTACCTGTCCCCAAGCCTACATTACAAGCCAATAGCAAGTCCTACAGGATCCTATTCCAAGTGTCCTCACATTAGTGGATACTTATGTGAAGGCCAAGTCTATGGTATCACAATTGCATGCATTGAATTTCTTTTTGAGTGTGAGTGTATTTCTCTAGACGTCCCCAAATTCAAAAAGAAATTACTCAAATATGTGAGAAATGGGACTTTCTTTCTGGAGAGGGCACCTGAAACATGAGAATAAGCATAACTCAAAATCTTTGTTTGAAGCAAGACGAACAAATCTTGTTGGTACTTAGGTATGTATGAGGTACCACTTGAAACTATAGGAGTTACCTTGAAGTCGATCTCGATTAGTCAGGGAAGAAATGGAGAATTCTTATTCACTACTAATTATTGGTATCAACCGAAGTCAAGAAAAAAACGTGCATTCTTCATCTCTCAGCACTTTTTATCAAGAAAATATATATATAAAATTCTTTCTTTTTTTCAGGACATCCATACGGACATTTTTCACCTTTAGTTTAAGTCACCCACTTTCACATGTATGCATTTTTTTTTACTTTTTATTTAAGGCTTTTAATTTTCAAATACGAATGTTTTGCCTTTTTCTTTCAAGCATATTCCTTTAAATACCAACATTTTATTTTTCAGCCAAGCGCTCATTTTTGAGTATTTTATATTTTTTATAGCTTCGCCAGTCAAGAGGCTATTACATTTTTTCTCCCAAGTCGAGAATTTTTTATACATCAATAGCCTCACTAGTTGAGAGGGATATTAGATTTTAGTCACCTCACTAGTTGATGGCCTCAGTCTTCGTAAATAATCGGAGACGACAATCAACATAGTCTTTGTATACAATCGAAGACAACATTCATAACATAGTCTCTGTAGACAATCAGAGACATTATTTTTTCATCAATTCTCCGTAGACAATCGGAGATATCATACATAGTCTTCATATATAATCGAAGATTCATGACATAGTCTTCGTAGACAATCGGTTACATCATTCATTACATAGTCTCTGTAGACAATCAGAGACGTCATTTTATCACCACACTCTATACACAATTGGAGATATCAGCATAGTCTTCGTAGACAATCGGAGACATCATTCATTACATAGTCTCTATAGACTATCAGAGACGTCATTTTATCATCAGAGACTATAGACTATAGATAATCAAAGACAACATTCATGACATAGTCTTCATAGACAATCAAAGACATCATTCGTGGAACAGTCTCTGTAGACAATCGGAGGCTTCATTCAACATCAATCTCCATAGACAATTGGAGATATCATACATCAGTCTGCATAGAAAATTGAAGATGACAATCATCGTCAATCTTTGTAAGTAATCGGAGAGGAAAAACCAATATCAATCTCCATAGACAATTGGAGATGTCATCCATTAGTCTCCATAGACAATTGGAGCTGTCATCCGTCAGTCTTCGTAGACAATCGAAGACAAAAATCAATATCAACCTACATAGATAATTGGAGATGTCATCAATTCTTTGTATACAATCGAAAGCATCATCATTCAACATTAGTCTCCATTGACAATTGGAGATGTCATCCTTTAGTCTTCATAGACAATTGAAGACAACAATCAGCATCAGTCTTCGTAGATAATCGGAGATGAAAATCAATATCAGTCTCCATAGACAATTGGAGATGTCATCCGTCAGTCTTCATAGACAATCGGAGATGATAATCAGCATCAGTCTTCATAGATAATCGAAGACACCATTCATCAACATCAGTCTTCATAATCGAAGACGCCAATCAGTATTAGTTTCTATAGACAACCGAAGACATCGTTCATGACACAGTCTTTGTAAACAATCGGAGGTGTCATTTATCATCAAGTCTCCGTAAACAATCAGAGGTATCATACATAGTCTTCGTAGACAATCGGAGGCGACAATCATCCGTCAGTTTTCATAGACAATTATAGACGATAATTAACATTATTCTCCATAGACAATTGGGGATATCATACATCCATCCCCATAGACAATTGGCTATGTCATCAAGTCTTCGTATACAATCGAAGCTATCATCATTCAACATCAGTCTTCATAGACAAACAAAGACGACAATCAACATTTGTCTCCATAGAAAATTGGAGATATCATCAAGTCTCCGTATACAATCAAAGAAATTTTTTATTCATTACATAATCTTCGTAGACAATCGAAGATAATTTTAATTTATCACATAGTCCGTAGCTAATCAGAGACATCTTTCATTCATAAGTCCCCGTAGACAATCGGAGACGTCATTCATCTTCAAGTCCCCGTAGACAATGGGAGACGTCATACATCCTTTCAGTCAAAATACAATCCACAATAACAAGACATTTTTTCCTTTCTCAGAAGACAATATCAACCATGAATCATACACTGGGGCAAATTTTGAGAGTTGCCTCAAAATTTATCCTATTTTTTCATTTCAAACTACATTGACCTGATTCTCGTGACACTCGAGATATGTAGAAAGTTCTGTACAAAATTCGGTCGTCACAACCATAATCATTGTTTCTCCTCAAGAAGTACACAATCTTGCATCCCCAATATCTCATAGCTCGATACTGGGGCAATTTTGAAAGGAGAATCGAGAATAGATGAAAACTCCTATTCCCAAATAGTCCTTCTTTTTATAATCATCTGGACATGGTCTCTCACTCTTAATAACAAGGCGATTTTCCTAATCTTTTGAACTACACCCGACCTGAACCTCTTACAACTCGAGGTGTGTAGGCAACTCTAAACTAGAGTTCGATCAAATTTTTTAGCAAAAATGATTTTTTTTATCGAGCAAATTGGCTATACATCAATGTTTTCGTCTGAAGACTTCTACATCATCTTCAAACGAAAAGGGGATTGCTGTTGACACCCAATTTTGGCTCTCCATGCCTAAAATTAATGTTTTCAGGCTTTCTGATTGTTAAAGGGCAAAAATTATATTTTTTTACATGTTTTTAGATTTTTTTGACAAATTATTGATAATCGTCATTATTTTATAATTTTTTCATCAATTTTTGTCATATTTTTATTTTACATAATTTATTAATAATTATCTTTAATTTCATAAATTTTAGGATTTTTATCAGTTTATTATCATTTTAATATTTTTGCACAGTCATCTGCATACGCCCACATCATAGCATTGCAATTCGTTATCGTACAGTATAATTTTAATTATTTTATAGCATAATATATTTTTTCAAGATAATTATATTTTTTATTTATTATTTATATTTTTTTTGTATTTATATATCGGCATTCATTATTTTATATGTTATTTAATACGACCAACAAAAGTTGAGTTGAATCAATTATTTCAATACATAGTACAATAATAATTCGGTATCTTTATCACATTAAAACAAATATTATTAATGTAATTTTGTTTTCCTATTTTCTCCACTTTTTTGACTTTCCAACATCTTCTTTCCCTAATTTAAGGGATATGTTGGAAGAAAAAAAATATAATTGATAATTTTTTTTAAATAAACAACACAATAAATACACAAAATACGTATATACACGACATAACATCATATTTTTTTTATAACTTTTTTAATTAATTACATTTTTTCAATATTTTCAACGTTCTTTATATTTTTTCACAATTACATTTTTTTTTTTTGTATTTTTACGATTCACAAACACTGAATCAGATTAATTATTTTTATACAATATAATACAAAATAAAAAAAGAGGAGACAAACAATACAAAATAAGGGCAGCCACAAGATATATTGACACCTTTTTCTTTAAATAGACACACCACATAACTACACATACAAACACACGCATAATCTACACCCAAAAAAATTGGTCTCCCTCTCTCTCTATCTCATGCCCCTTTCTCTCTACTCCCTCTCTCTCTTCTTCTCTCTAAAAAACCACAGCCTCATCACCACCGGCGAACAGCCGCCGGTGGACCACCATGTAGCTTTCTCCTTCCCTTACTTCCCATACCTCTCACATCTCCGCCGCCGCCGCTCCAGCCGACAAAACTCTAATGCCTCAAGCTGCCAGCCACTATTCCAACCGCCATCCCCTTCCTTTTCTCCCCACAATTTTCCTCTCTCCGACGCCTCACTGCCGACCGCCGAATTTAATCGCCGAACGGACGGCAACCAAAAATCGCTACTGCTCCTTGCCGCCTATTCCTCTTTCCCTTTTTCCACCATTAATGAAGGACACTACCTCGTCAGAGAAATGGCCAGATCTGGCCGGGTTCGTGCTTCTCCGGCGTTGCTCCAGTGAAGCCCGTTGAAGCAACGCCGGCATTATCGCCGTTCAAAATTTTTCTTTCTTTAAACTTCGATTATTATGTTGGTTAACTATTATTTCTCTGACCATAACTCCGTTATATGTTCATGGATTTTTTTGTACTATTTTTTTTGAATTGTTGTTGACATTTTGGTTAGCTCCATGAATTCCGGTGAACCTTTGACAATGTTGTCATACCATTATTGTAAGTTTGTTGTAGTTGTTGTTGTGGTTTGGCTCTATGATTTTTTATTGATTCTGCATGTTTTTGGTGACTAACATTTTGCCGTTTGATACTACACCGATAACAAACAAGAAAGGACAACACTTGGTCAATGAAATTATCTCTCCGACTAGATATTTGAGTCCACCCCATTACAAAAGACGAACTTTATTTTTTCAAATTTATTATTTTATATTAAGGGCCAACACTTGGTTGATGAAGAAATTTTTCATCGATTTTCGAAGCCTTCACAAATAAAAAGACGGATATTACATATATAAATACGTAATAAAATAAATAAATTTGGAAGATGACAAAATTTTTATTACAACGCAAAAGATTTTATGACTCGTATCTTGGCAAGGCGATTTAGGACGGCCAACAAATTGAGCAACCACTTCGTAGCCATGGCGTATCTAAAATTTAATCCGAGCCCATCTTTTAGCAAGAATTATATTTTTAAATACATATGTGCACACTTACCTTTTAAATTTATTTTGATAATTATTTATTTGTTACTAATATTTTTATTACAAGTGTTTGTACAGGTTCTCGGGAATACTCGTCGGGAATGATATTCAGAGATGAGCTTGAATTTTTTTTCGTATTTGTATTCTCTTTTATTCTTATCATTGTACAAATATTAATTATAGTGAAATCTTTATTTTTGGGGCGCTGGGCGAGGATGTTCTTTATTTATACAATCCTTACCACGTGTTAGGTAAATTTAGGCTGTTAATATCTATATTAAAATTAATTTAGATATTTGATTAAATAATTAACACTTTTTACACTAAAAAACATTTTGTAATTTTTTCATTAAAAACAATATCTTTTTTTATTCAATCTTTGCCTTTCTTTTTTATATATCCTTATATATGTTTGTTTATACATCTTTACGTGCTTTTATATATATATTTTGCAATAACATATGTATTATATTATTTTTGTATTTGCAAACATTGATTTTTCTTTTTATTTTTTAATAATAAACATAAGTCTGCTCGGGAACTACAGTTGTGGATTCTGAAGGATGTCTAACCCATTCCCTTCGAAATAATTTGAACCCTTACCTAGAACTTAAATTGGTTTTGTAGATTAGAATAAAGTTATACTTGTTAGATAAATAAATAGGTTTCCTATTTTTCTTTAAAATTAGGTGGTGAATTTGTAAAAAATTTATTCTTTTAGAGTCCATTATGTCATGCTTGTTTTGACCTTAGGTAAAAATCGGGTATGACACAGATCATTATAGCCTCAAGTATCTCCTTTCCCAGCGTATTACAACTAATGAGCAACAATGATTATTGATGAAATTGCTTCCCTTCGACTTCACAATTATCTATAGAGCAGGGAAAGACAAGTTGGGGGTTGGTTCTCTTTCAAGGAGGCCATTGAATGCTGAATTTTTGGCTCTTGTTATTACTGTACCATTGGATTTTTCCAACTGGTAATATTCTCTCCAAGCAGATACATATACTCGTGAGATTATTCAAGCAATCTGCCAAGACCCTTCCTTGCAACCAGATTTTCACCTGGTGGATCAGAAACTTTATTTCAAGGAAAGATTGGTTATTACATATCATTCTTCTCTCCGAAAAAAGCTTATCTCAGAATCTCATGATACACCTTTCGTCGGACATGGAGGATATTTTAAAACCTTGAAGTGCCTTTCCTCTAACTTTTTCTGGCCAAGGATGAAGCAGGTGTTAAACTCTTTGTGTAGAACTGTATGGTTTGTTAACAGGCCAAATACCAAGCTTTGGCCCCTGCTGGACTTCTGCAACCATTGCCTATACCTGATAGAATATGGGATGATATCTCACTTGATTTTATTATAGGACTTCCCAAATCTGGTGGTTATGACACAATTTTGGTTGTCGTAGATCGTCTCAGAAAGTATTCTCATTTCATCCTACTTTCTCACCCATATACTGCTAAGACTATTGCTAATATTTTTTGCAAGGAAATTATACGTCTCCACGGCTTTCCTCGGTCCATCTTATCTGATCGAGATGCTATCTTTCTCAGTGCTTTCTGGCAAGAGCTTTTTCGACTTAGCCAAAAAAATTTAAGAATGGGTACGTCTTAACGTCCATAATATGATGGATAGATCGAGGTGGTTAATATATGCTTGGAATCTTATTTGTGATTCTTTGTTATGGAGCAACCTCGTACATGGAGTCAGTACTTACCATGGGCAGAATTTTCTTACAAAACAGGTTACCACTCATCCACAGAGACTACTCCATTCAATATTGTTTATGGTAGAGATCCTCCTTTTATTTCTCCTTTTTTTCATGGAGAAACACGCATTGCTGAACTTGAAAAACACCTTTTGAATCGTGATGCCATGTTGAAAATTATTAAGGATAACCTTTTAAAGGCTCAAACTCGAATGAAACAACAAACTGATTCTCATAGGCGAGATGTTGCCTTTCAAGTTGCAGATTCTGTATTTCTATGTGTTCATCCTTATTGACAATGATTTTTGGCTAATCGCAGGTATGAAAAATTGTCACCTTGGGTTTTCGGACCATATAAAATCAAACGTTGTATTGGACCTGTAGCATATGAACTGGAGCTATCGTCTTCTTCCAAAGTCCATCCAATTTTCCATTTATCCTTGCTCCGTCCAGCTCATGGTCAGCAAGCTGTTATGCTGCCAGCCCCTCTTCTTCTTATCGAAGACAGGGAACTTGACTTATCTCCTGCCAAAATACTTTCACATCGATGGATCAAAGAAGCTGGTGCATTTTCTTTGGAATTGCTAGTTCAATGGGTTGACCGTCCCCTTGAAGAAGCTAGTTGGGAGATCTATGATCTCATTGCAAATCAATTCCCTTATGTTTTCCTTGAGGACAAGGCAACTTTTCATGGGGGATGCACCGATATGACTGCTCCTTTATGGACTTATTCTAGAAGAAAATCCAGACAAGCAAGTGGAGATAATTTGTCTTAGTTAGTTTCAGATAAGATAAGTTATATAAGCAGTGATTTATAGAAGTTATCATCAGTTATGTACAGCAACAACTGTCTGCCTATATCCTATATTTATGTCTTAGTCAGCAACAACTGTCTATATACATCCTATCTTTATGTTTTAGTATAAATATTGTATCTGGAGAATTCTAAAATAGATAAGCAGTATTATTGTATTTGTATCTAGAGTTTTGTCCATTTCATACGGACTTAGTTATTGGTTAATGTAGTCTTTAAGATTCTTGCACTTTATTTAACCAGCAATATTTTCATTTCATTCTCTTCTTCAACTTAGTTTCTATCAGCCTGGCGCACTCCACCAATTCTAGTTCAATGTTTGAGCAGTCTGTAACTTAGGCCCAGTGCTTTACCAAAAAGTTTGAGTTACTTCATACTATTTACTGATACTGATTTAACAAATAGTGTAGCCATTTTACTTGAACAGTAAATGCAAAGAAATTTTGCACACTAGAATTAAAAAAAGTAAATATGGGTGCAATGTCAATCCTGATAATGCAAATTCCATACTGCTGAAGCTTTGACCAAATTTAGTTCAATGTTTCAGCAGTGTGTTGTTTTTTCCTAGTACTATATGTGTTACCACTTGTAATATTCATGCCTCCCTTCCTCCTCCGTGTGTGAGAGATACTGGTGGTGTCCGTACACCTCAACTATTTTATCAAATTATTGGACACCTACCACCTTTCACGTACTGAATAATTGTCCACCAAGACTTTGGCACATGGAAAGAAATCACTGAATCCTAGTTTCACATGATTGTCACTCATTTTATTGATCACTCGTCACCTCTCTACTGAATACTTGTGTCTTCCAAGACTTTATCACATGGAAATAAATCACAGAACCCCGATTTCACATGATTGTCACTCATTTCATTGCTCACTAGACACCTCACGTACTAAATACTTGTGTCCACCAAGACTTTAGCACATGGAAAGAAATCACAAAACCCCGGGTTCACATGATTTTCACTCATTCCATTGATCGCTAGACACTGCTGGATGATAGCTACAAGACTACTTTAGAATGTGCACCTTAGTTCAGCTGTAATTGCAGGGCTCTGATATCAACCACATCAATAATTCTACCTAACACTTCATTGTCCGTGCTTGGAAAAATTGTCCAGTAAAGAGAGAGGTCGGGAAAAAGGGTTATGTATTGAGTTTATATTATGTCTGGATGGAGTTAGATATCCTCTTTGCTAGAAATATATATTGTACAAAATGAGCAACTTTGGATCCCTAACGTGAAATAAGCAAATATATTAAAGACATTTTGAATATAGAATCTAACATCTAGCATTGGTCCCGACGAAGACCTCTCTCTTTTATTAGAGCAAAGGGTGCCTAACCTGAAAGAGGAAATAGTAATTTTCCTCGATGAGAAAGAGCTATATCAGTAGTTTATCTGGGATGAATTCCTAATTACCAATCTTAATAATGATAATGAATTATGCCAGGGAAAGCTCGTACCAACCTGTGTCTCAAGCTGCCGGAGAAAGGACCAGTCAATCCAATGTAGTGAAGCTGTAAAAGGGGTATAAAAGTTGTTTCTATAAATGTTGAGAATGAAGATGGAGTTGTTTGATTTCGTTGATATGTATATGTATATATACAAGAGAACACAAACTAAATAAGGAAAGAATCAACTAATAAAGAATTGTGATCTTCTCCCAAATGGAAACTAAATCACTATGAGATACTAAATCAATTATGAGATATCTTAACATGTGGTACATGCTCTATTATTCCCCCCTCAAGTTAGGTATGATGAGACAAGACCTAACTTGGGTAGCATCTGCTGGAAGGCTGGCTTAGACAATGGTTTGGTGAGTGGATCTGCAACTTTATCAGTGGAGTGGATGTGTGATACTCGGACTAGGCCATTGCGAACTTGATTGCGAACAAAGTAAAGATCGACCTTGAGGTGCTTTAATTTTGTATGATGTACCGGGTTTCCAGAAATGTAAGTGATACCAAGGTTATCACAAAGTAATGTAGGTGCAATAGAGAGTGGCACATGAAGAACCCTGAGCAAGTGAGTGATCTAGTTTGTTTTAGACAAGGCAGAGGCAACTTCCCTATACTCAACCTCAGTGGAGGAATGAGAGACAGTGGGTTTCTTTATAGAACACCTGGAAATAGGAGTCGTACCTAGAAAAATAATGTAGCCAGAGAATGAGCGGCAATTATTAATATCACCCACCCAATCAATGTCAGCATAGGCATAAAGATCAATGGACTGGTGTGGAGAAATATGAATACCATTCTGAGAGTTTTCCTTGAGGTATCGAAGGATGCGTTTAACCGCCTTCAATGAACCACTGAGGGAGAGTTGTTAAACTGAGTAAGCTTGTTTACCGAATATGTAATATCTGATTTGGTAAAAGAAAGGTACTGAAGTTTACCAAGTACACTCCTATACTCTTTGCCATCAGTTTTAGGGGCTTCGTCATCTACCAGTAGTGCCTCAAATGTACTCATTAGGGACTGAACGCCTTTGCAGTCTTGCATCTGAGTGTCATGCAACACCTCCTTAATATACTTAGATTGACTAAGAAATAGACCGTTAGCATCCCTGTGTACCTCAATGCCCAGGAAATAGTGCAGTAATCCAAGATACTTAAGAGAAAATCTTTTGGAAAGAGAAGTAATAACTTCTTAAAGGAGTGTTTCATTACTGCCCATGAGTATGATGTCGTCTACATATATTATTATATAAATTGTTACTCCCAAGTTATGTAGAATAAACAAAGAATTATCAAATTTAGATATACAAAATCCCATTCTGATCAGAGAATCAGTGAGTGCATCATACCAGGCTTTAGAAGTTTGTCGCAGTCCGTAGATAGCCTTTTTGAGATGATAGACATAGTCAGGATGCGCTGAACTTTCATACCCGAGTGGTTTGGTCATATAGACACCTTCGTGAAGCTTTCCTTAAAGAAAAGCATTTTTGACATCTATTTGATGTAAGGGACAACTTTTTTGTACAGCGACGGTGAGGACGGTCTGGATTATGGTTGGTTTAACCACTGGACTATATGTTTTATGAAAATCAACCCCAGATATTTGTGTGAGCTCTTTTGCAACCAAACGCGCTTTGCACCTATCAATGGAGCCATCAGGCTTGGTTTTGATTTGAAACAACCATTTACACGGAACAACATTTCTGGTGTAAGGAAGAATTACAATAAGTAAACTTATATTTTGAAGAATATGAAAAATGGGAACTATTTAAAATGGAAAGCAAAACTCGAGAGTGGTCTTCGATGCGATAGATGTAAGGAAGGTTCAGCAATGGCAATGTTGATGTTTGGTCGAGTCAGGGATGGCTATTCATAGAGACTTGCTTTATTCGGGCCGCGTAGAAAAGGTGCTCCCATAGTCAGATCCTTCACAAGAAAAGTAAAAGGAAAAAATTCTATGGAGGTTAGATTTTCTTTGCAAAATTGATGAACTGAAATGATTTTGCGTTTGATAGCTGGAGCGCACAAAATACTAGAGTTTGAAGGCAGTATTTGATGTAGTTAAGTGAGTATTACCAGTTTGAGTAATCGAAATCACATTACCACTGCCCATTGTCACTGCGTCCAGACCATTGAATTCTTGAACATTGTGGAGTGAGTTGGTATCCGAGATGATGTGGTGAGATGCACCTGAATCAAGAATCCAAGGGTCACTCGGTGTTGTGTACGCAATAAAATTTGCTTTTACTTCAAGGTGGTTATGGGACCGAGAGCGGCAAACATTTGTTGTATGCCCAAATTTGTCATAAAGTTGACAACGTACATGTGATGATTGGTGTGGGAAGTTACGCCACTGAGAATAATTCATTGGATTGCGCCACTGGGAATTATCCATTGGATACTGAGAATGAGTGCTTTGATTAGGCTGCCTATATTGGGGACGCCAGTTATTGTTGTTGGATGGGCGTCTATTGTTGCGTGGGGCTGATGGAGATGATGGAGGATTTGGCACTCGTTAAGGAACAACTGCTGTGATCTGGGCTGAAGTTTTCTTGAGGTCCTCATGTTTGAGAAAAATTACATGATCAATAAGCTTGTCAAAAAGTTCTTCATCGCTAATAGGAGGGTCCCTTGCCCGTATGGCTGTAGAGATCTCGCGAAATTCTGACTCGAGTCCACTCAGTATTTTCACCACTAGTTCTTCATTATTGACGGGTGAACCTGCTGTGGCGAGTTCATCATAGAGAGAGCGAATCTCTCGCATATATTCGGAAATAGATTTGTTATCCTTACTGAGTCATTTGAGATGGTGACGAAGGATGAAGATACGGGTTTGTGATTTGTTTGCAAAGGAAGTGTGAAGTTGATCCCACGCAGCTTTGGAGTTGATAGCAGAAGCTACCGTGGGTGCGCTACTGGAATCTACAGAGGCCGTGAGAGCATTTTGGATCAATTTATCCTGACGAAACCAATCCTTGTACGTAGTGTTGGCTGTCTCAAGGCCGTTAGTTGTGATTGTTTCAGCAGGGGACAATATGGTGCCATCAAGATGACCATAAAGGTCATGGACATGAAGCAACATGGCAATCTGCGCTTTTCAGATGGTGAAATTAGTGCTGCCCGTCAGTTTAATGGGCAACTGGGATGATGGATTGAATTGAATCAAGTGATTGAAGACAGGGGCTGCGTCAGCATTAACGACGGGGGCATAAGTGGCCATCGCTGTAAATATAAAAATAAAAAAAAATGGATCTTGGACTCTGTTAAGAGTATTTTGGCTTTGATACCATATAAATGTAGAGAATGAAGATGAAGTTGTTTGATTTCATTGATATGTATGTGTATATATACAAGAGAACACAAATTATATAAGGAAATAATCAACTAATAAAGGATTGTGGTCTTCTCCTAAATGGAAACTAAATCACTATGAGATACTAAATCAATCATGAGATATCTTAACATGTGGTACATTATCTATTAGTTTCAAGTCACAAACTCAAATCTTAATCGTGAAATTTTAGTATTTTCATCAATCCTCTTATATAAATTTTTGGATCCAACACTGATTATTCCTATTGGTTTGTTACGAATTGTATTCAAAATGAACCTCTTTACAAAATATTTAATGAATTAAAGACTATTTGGGAGGACTATATTTTTTCCTTTGCTCCTTTTGTTATGTTCACCAATTCCACATCAGAGGAAGATTGGAAGTAGACAATAGAAAGTTGCTCCTTTTCTCAGCCTTTTGGCTAAAGATCAAGTGTAGTATCTGTCCTTATTAGTTTAATATTTGATATGTGGACCATTGGTTCGCACTATATTAACTCTATTTTTTGAGGGGAAGGTCCATTAAGGTAGCTTGCTATGTAATGACCCTTCAAGTCATTTTCCATATTTATGCTTATCTTCATCGTTGGAGCTTCTCCATAGCTACCCCAAGTCATTTATGACTTGCTGGGACCGACGGTTCGGTTACTGGGCTGTTCGTTTGATTTTTAGAAATAATTCCCTGTTTAGAAGTCTTCACTAGTTCCAAATGACCACCGAGTGAAAACTTCAGCGAAAAGATCTCGAATGCAAATTCTGACTACGCCAGCAGATCCAAAATATCAATTTAATCTTGGGTAGACCTTTGGTTTGGGTTTTAATGCACCCAAGCTCATTTCGAGCTATTGAGCAGAATTTATGAAAAACGAAACTATAGGTGTGGACCCACTTTTTTCCAAAACGATCTTGGATGAAAGTTTTGATGAATGAATTTGAAATGTGGTTTACACTAAAATTTCACTATTGGATCATATATTTTGGTTTCCAAATGAGTTTCGAGGGTCAAAAATAAGTTTTTGACTTTGCTGGTGGCCCAGACAGCGACTGCGGATCTCCAAAGCTGGAAGGGGTATTTAAGCACCCTATAGGCCGCGTTTTTCACCATTTTTCAATCATTTTTGAGAGCCTAAAATCCTAAATGGGTATGATAACTCAAAATTTAGTCTTGTGGGTGTGTAGGGAGCTTGGTAAACATCTTTTATCATGATTATCATCCGGATTAAGGTAAGATTTTATCACTTTATTGGTGAATTTCTTTGTTCTTGACCCAAAACTCCAATTTAGCTTAGGGCTTGATTTAGCCCTAAATTTGGTTTGTTTTCAACAATTCATTGAGGGATATGATTCTTTGGTGATGTATGAGCATTAGGTTGACCTCAAAAATGCGATTTCCGTACGTAGGACCCATTTGGGGTTTTTGGTGTTTTTTTTGGATCCGAAGCATAATAGTACAATATGGGCATCGTTAGACTCGTATTTATGATTAGTTTATATTTTTGATAGTGTGATGACATTTTAGGGATTGTGAATTGAAGACGAGCATGTGGTGCTTGAAGGGTGATTTTGCGGTTTAGCCTCGAGGTAGGCTTCTGTCTATTCTTCTTCATGGATGATGTATGATATATATTTCTTGTGAATGTGAATGTTAAGATTGATATTGGATAGAATGACTTAGTATTGATTATACATGTAAGTTTGGGGATTAGATGGGGGTTTTGACCCGTAGGTTGAATTACTAAATACCCTTGTAGAATCCTATTGCCTTCTCCCTAATTTGTGTAAATTTTTAGCATGGATATGATATAATGCCGGTTATGTTTTTAGCATTTGAAGCATGATTTGTATATTTAGCCTTATTGGGCTAGTGTGATAGTTTTGGAACCATAAGTTTGGTAGAGTTGACTTGAGTACCCTTGTTTCTAGTCGAAGTACTATCTTAGGCTGTAATATGGATTTATTGATAACTAGAAGATGAACTAGATACCTTAGCCTAGTTTGGGTAGTATGCGTAATTATGGAAATTATGGATTAAAAGTGGGATCATTCGGCCTACTTAGGCCTAAGCTTATGTTAAGTCTTGTGGACTTAGTTGGGATGTTAGACCTATATGAGCTAGTTAACCTTAGAATAAGGTTACTTCATAACTGGGTGACTTGTATTGATGTTTCATGATTGTGGCTATTTAGTTATGGTTATGATACTACCTGTGGAAGTGATATTGGGCATTTGGAGATATTCCTCCTAGATACATTATGTGGCCTATAGAGGCTATTTTCTCTTAGACTTGATGATTTGCCTATAGAGATGCTATTTTCTCTTAGACTTGATGATTGACCTATAGAGATGCTATTTCCTCTTAGACTTGATGATTGGCCTATAGAGATGCTATTTCCTCTTAGACTTGATGATTGGCCTATAGAGATGCTATCTCCTCTTAGACTTGATATTTGGTCTATAAAGTTACTATTTCCTTTAGTCATGATTGTTAAACCTATAGAGATGATGGTCCTTTTGGATATGTAAATTGGCCTAGAGAAGCAATATTCCTCGTCGTCTTGACGTATGACCTATTGATATATGATATCCTATAGACAATTACACGTCTATCTATATTATGCCTCCTAGATGTGAGATGTATCTAGTGTGAGAGATGATAACATATTTATTTATTATGCCTCCTATAGGTGAGATGCCTTCTATATGTGAGATGATTAGAGGTATTCTACGGCTTATACATATGATTATTGATATGAGTTCCGGATATGTATATGGGCCTAAGGCCATGATTATGATGTTGTGATTATTCCGAACAAATTAATGGGCCAAGGGCTTTGTTACAGTACTGATTAAATATCCAAGAAGTGTTTATAGTTATGAATGATGTGATTGGGATTATTAAATATGAATATGTATATGTTTGTATACATATCTCTCCGGTATGGGACAGAGGATGATGTAGTATGATGCTAATTATTCCACTAACTGAATACTGGTGATGGAATGCATAGGTTTGGTACGTTCATAATTATTTATCATTATAAATGATGTGATTATAGCTGAAATGTGATCTTATGGTTGTTCTTCTTGTTAGACAGTTAAGCTATGTGGTAATTAGTTGAATATTACACTTGATGGCTAGGAAGCTAATGTATTAGTTAATGAATCTTGCTTAGTTGGAACATGGTAGCTAACGATGGTCAGTTAATGAATGATGTCATTTAATAAAAGATGGTTAGGCAAAAAGTAGAATGTGTTGTCTAGTAATGATTAACAAAAATAGGATGAATAGTTGATAATAATGAATGGTGGATAAATGACGGTTTTGGTATAATGATGAACCTAGACTAAATGTTAGATGTTGACTATTAAATGAATAGTGGTTAGTTGTTATCCTGTGAACAAGGATTATGTGAAGGATAATGTTTAGGCTAATAACTAGAGGTTATGTGATGACTAGCGAACTAGCGATTTAATAATATTAAGTGTTGGTTAGCTCATAACGAGTAGTTGGGATGTATTGATAAGATAGAAATCTTTACGGTTATGAGTACATCGGCTTATGTCTGTGCACCTTTTATATGCCTATATTTATGTGTCGAGAGTTATGATGACACATTGGTACCCATCAAGGCCGGAGGATATTGCGATGACATACTGATACCCGGTAAGGCCGGAGGATATTATGATGATATTGATACCCATTTTGAGTCCGGAGGATACTATTGAGATGATATTGATTCCCGACAAGGCCGGAGGATATTATGATGATATTGATACACGGTTCGAGTCCGAAGGATACTATTGAGATGTTATTGATTCCCGGCAAGGCCGGAGAATATTATGATGATATGGATACCTGATTTGAGTTCGGAGGATTCTATTGAGATGATATTTATTCTCGGCAAGGCCGGAGGTTGATTACGATGATGATGATCCTGATGAGGACAATTATTATGAGTTGTGATATTGATGGTAAACTTTTCATTCATTCCTGCATGTGCATCGCCTATCACCACTATGCACCTATGTCTATCAGCCGGTATGAGATGGTTGCATAGATATGGGTGAAGAATATGCCTTGTGTTGTTATATGTTGATTGAACCTTCCGAGTCTGGGGAGGTGGAGGTACGGATAGGCTCAGCTAGCTATTTGGTTATCCGGAGTAGCCGGTTATTTACGATGTTATTGGTATTGTTATTATCATTATTATGATCATTATTATGTATAGCCTATGACAGATTGGTCATGGATCCGGTATTGGGATTGAGGTATGTCTTCAGCCTTTGCTATCTTATGAATACATTACTGTGCACGATTATTCTATGTCTAGCCATATGGATTAGAAATCCTGAGTATGTTGGTATTAAATCCTGATAGTATTATAATGAGGTCTTAAAATAAGAACATGATGATCTAGGTTATGTTAGAGATGACCTCCTATTTATATGTATTATATATATATATATATATATATATATCTAGATATATGAAGTCAAAGTACTATCAGATATTCCTTTCTTCGTTGTTCATATTGTATAGTCGTTCCTTTACCTTGTTTTTTACAATATATCTTTCTTTTGCTCTTTATTTGTATATTGACCTGGGTATACGTTATAGCTTTGGCATATATTGAATGTAGCTAGAATAGGATAGTTCACCTTGATACTTCTTTAGTCTTATTATGTTAGACTCTTGAACATGAATATGTAGTTGTCCCTTGTTATTCTCATTGACTTATTACATGATTTATGGACTCTTTATTTTACTTTTCATTATGTTTATATGTTGTATATATCTACTTTATCTTTGGAGCTCAGTTGGCAGTTGACTACTGAGTACCATTCGTTTAGTACTCATACTACACCTCCGCAGCCTGCAGATCATAGTACAAGTTATCGCTGTTGATGTGTGCATCATGTGGAGTATCCCTGATTCGGAGACTTAGAGTGAGCTCCTGACATTCGGAGTATTACTTATCTCTTTCCTATGTATTAGACTAGCCTCTAAGTTGTATTCAGAGGTAAGTTGAATCAGTGTATTTCTCCTTGATTTATCACTTTTGTACTCTTATTATGTTTAGAAGCTCTTGTACTGATACCACCAGGTTTTGGGTTTCGTCTATGTATTGATCTTTATCTCATATATTCCGTATTTTTTTTCTTATGTTATTGAGTAGTTCGTTACTAGTCGTTCTGAACTACAGGTTGGCTTGCCTTCTGGTGGGTTATGGTAGGCACCATCATTACCTGAAAAGTTGGGTCATTACAAATTGGTATCAGAGCCAAGTTTCTTCAGTGTATTAGTACATAAGCTAAGTGTTTGTAGAGTCCTACGGATCAGTGCGGAGATGTCCGTAACCTATCTTCGGGAGGCTACAGTGACATTTTAGGAAATTCACTTCATGACTCTTTATCGTGTGTCCGTATTTCTATGAACCTTGAACATATTCTTTGACTTTATACTATCCCCGATGGACGATGCAATATTTTCCACAGATGCGGATAAGACTTCAATATGGGTTTCCAGAATTTCAACGCAGCTTCGGACTAGAGAGTCAGATGGATATTAAAGATCTTCAGCAGTAGCTAAAAAAGATTTGGGCTAAGTCCTCATCGGACTTGCGGAGTGCGGTATGGTTCTTCGGGCCATGGTGACCATTCTGAATTATGAGGGGTAGTATCTTGAAGTATTCTAAATTCTTGGTTTGGTTGTGTTGTGATGAGACACTCGTTTTGAGATTTCCCCTGGTATGATATAAGTGATTAGATAGAGTTAGCATGTATTCCCCGCTAGCCTATAGTTCCTGATACAAGTATGATCATGATCATGACACTTTTGAGTATTTTTAAAGACTAGTCACTAAAGGGCCCTTTTGTCATTTTGTCTATTATTGTAATGTAGTATAAATAGAACATTGTAGGGTTTATTTCTTTAGTTGATCATTATTATTGAAGAATACTTCTCTTAGAGTGAGAGAGAGTCCAATTGAAACTAGGGCATAACATAAGGGTGGATTCTCTTGTGTGTTGCATTTTGCTTGATACGTTGGTGTTTGGGTGGTGGACGTCTCTCTTGTGTCAATTGTAAGAGTTAGGTGTTTGTTGTGTGAAGTTTTAAAGGTCCAAGAGTGGAATATGCTCTTGTGTTGTTAAGACTACATCAACACTTGTCTAACTACCTATCTTGTATCTTGTTTTAGTTTCGGCTTCTTGTGTTGTTAATGTAACCCGTTTGTTCTTGTTGCTATTGTAATATTGTGGAGCTTCATCTTGTGTTGCTAAACTTGTTGTTGGCTGGTTGTTTTGGTGTATTAACACCTTGTATCCTCTTCTTTCTTTTTCTAGATAGTGAATCCGAGAGAGGTCCCCATTTGGTCCACGATTTGTTGTGATTTGTGGACTGTTTTGGGGTGTGATTTCGTGTTCCCTCATTTGTTCTGTATCATTTGGTATCAGAGCAAGGTTTGATTTTGTTCCAACAAAATCAATCTTGAGATTGTTATCTTGAAAAAAAAAAGTTCACGTTTTTAGGGTCTTTCAAAAAACTTGATTTTTGTGTGTTTGTAGTGTTAGATCTTGTTCCCTAACATTATTAGAGTATAGAAATTGAAAATCCCAACAAAAAAAGAAGTATCAAAATCGAAAATCCCCCAAAAATATACTAAACCCGTTTTTGACCCTAGGTCAAATTTTGAGTTTTTCTTGTATTTTTAGTGTTAGATTTGTGTTCTCTAACACTATAGGAGTATAGGGTTCGAATTTGAGCTAAATTGGAGGTTATTTGAGCCATCCACCAATGTTAGGCTTGAGTTTGAAGAAACTTGAAGGTGGGATCTCATTGTGGGAGGTTATTTTGAAATAACGTGTGTTTTGTGTTGTAGGTTTTGCATTGTATTGTTGTGTGTGACGTTGCGGACTGATTTGGTATCTTGATTGGACCGTAACTTGAAGGGTTATTTTCGATACCACCACAATGGAACCCGAGGCTTCAAATGCTCAAACAATGGATAATAATGCCATCAATCTCATTTTGGCTCGCCTTGAAACTATGTCCCGAGATGTGGATAGGTTGAATGTAGGTCTTGAGAAATTAGATATGGATGTGGCATCAATGAGTGGGAGATTAGAACGTGTGGAAAGACAAAGGAGTCGACCTTCTACCCCTCAAAACATTTTCCCAACTAATACTCCCGAGACCTTGCACCAAATGCATATACACTAATTGACATAAATCAAACCAATCTTTACTCCCGAAGCCGAGAACAAGATAGACCAAGCCATCCTCCACTCCACCAAGTCCAACAAGAAGGGCTTGGAACCCAAATACCATCACCATACCCGAACCCTCCCATCCAATCTTCACTTGACCAAAGACCTCACTATCCAAATCCAATCCCGCCACTACAAGCTCCACTTAACCCAAATAGACCCATCTATGTTGAGGGCTATGGTAGGGGAGGACAACATGATGGTTATGGGTCATATGATGATGTTTACTTAAGGGAAGAAAGAATGAGGCGTAGACATGGGGAGTTAGGTCGAGAGGTGAGAGATGGCCACCCAAACCGAGATGTAGGTTTCAATTCCATCAAAGTGAGCCCTCCCGTTTTCAAAGGTGAGAGTGATCCCGAAGCCTACCTTGCATGGGAGTTATCTTGTGACAATATCTTCCAACTTAATGATCTCACCGAAGAAAAAAAAAGTTGTTATGCTATAGCTCACTTCGAAAGGTATGATAATACATGGTGAGAGTATGTTAAACGGTTTGGGAATGAGATGATTGGGGGACAACCTCCTCCTTGGTTTTGATTGAAGAACCTTATGCGACAAAGGTACTTTCCCGAGACTTATAGGCATGAGCTCCTTGCTAAATTGTACAATTTGAGGCAAGGGAACAAGAGTGTCATGGCTTACTACGATGAATTTCAACAATTGATGTTGAAACTTGACCACCAAGGCGAGCAAGTAAGTCATGACATTGTGCGCTTCAAGGTTGGGTTAAACAAGGACATCTCCACTCGCATGATGCTTCACAAATTTGACACCATAGATGGCATCTTCCATGCGATTTTAGAGGTTGAGAGGGAGATCAAAGATAACTCATTCACGGCTACCTAACCCGAGGCCACCAAGGTTGTCCAAAAACATCCTCCAAGGGATGAAGGTAAATTGAATTCTACTTCCAATCCCAAGGGATTTCAATGCTTCAAATGCCAAGGGTGGGGGCACAAGGCTAGTGAGTGCCCAAACCGGAGGAACATGATCCTAAGGGAGGGAAAATTGTACTATCTTGGGGATGAAGTAGTAATTGAATTGGCTAAGGTTGATGGAAGCCTCAAGATGGAGAGCAAAAAGAGGTTAAAATGCAAGGCGAGGAAGATGTAGAAAATATGTGGCCGTGTGAAGAATATTGTGAAGTGTCTTTGTAAAAGAGGTGAGGTTATGAATTTGTGGGAAAATTCCTCTCAAGATGGAGAGGATGATACAAGTATGATCATGATCATGACACTTTTGAGTATTTTTGAAGACTAGTCACTAAAGGGCCCTTTTGTCATTTTGTTTATTATTGTAATGTAGTATAAATAGAACATTGTAGGGTTTATTTCTTTAGTTGATCATTATTATTGAAGAATACTTCTCTTAGAGTGAGAGAGAGTCCAATTGAAACTAGGGCATAACATAAGGGTGGATTCTCTTGTGTGTTGCATTTTGCTTGATACGTTGGTGCTTGGGTGGTGGACGTCTCTCTTGTGTCAATTGTAAGAGTTAGGTGTTTGTTGTGTGAAGTTTTAAAGGTCCAAGAGTGGAATATGCTCTTGGGTTATTAAGACTACATCAACACTTGTCTAACTACCTATCTTGTATCTTGTTTTAGTTTCGGCTTCTTGTGTTGTTAATGTAACCCGTTTCTTCTTGTTTCTATTGTAATATTGTGGAGCTTCATCTTATGTTACTAAACTTGTTGTTGGCTGGCTGTTTTGGTGTATTAACACCTTGTATCCTCTTCTTTCTTGTTCTAGATAGTGAATCCGAGAGAGGTCCCCATTTGGTCCACGATTTGTTGTAATTTGTGGACTGTTTTGGGGTGTGATTTCGTGTTCCCTCGTTTGTTCCATATCAATTCCTAAAATAGGTTGTGATATAGAAAGTTTGGACACAAATTTACGGATTAACGTCAGTTGACCATCCATTTGGGCTTAGTTTGTGTTCTCTCAATATTGATACTTCAGGAAATGCTATGACTATAGAGAGACCGACTACTAGTCTAGGGAGTATCCCTGACATGAATTCCAGTTATTCAGCTCATTTAGATTAGCTTATGATGTTGTGGCATCTTCAGTTATAGATGGTGCGTTTGGCACCTCAGTTGATGATTCAGTCAGTCGAACCGATTTAGACCCATTCAAATTTATTTTTCCTATGCCCGTTAGTCACATGACTGCAAGTGTACCCAAGATTGGTGCGTTTTTACTTCTCACATTTATCTCTTATTATGTGTATTTAGGTTTTCATATCCATTGATAATCATATGTCTTGATGAATTTATATCGGTCATTATGTGCCTTATTGTTGAATTCATGATTGTATTACTACTCCATGGTTTATTTCTTTTAGTAGTGGATGGAGTAGATCTATATTGATGTTTTTCCCCTATGGGTGTGGTTTTGGGTTTCAGTCCCATTTATCTTGACACATTAGCCCTGTTGTGGCCCTTGAGTAGTACATGATATTGATGTTCATTTTGGTATCGTCTGTTCAGAATATTGATCTTGATATTGCCATTGCTATTGCTACCACTATGTGAAATTATTGATATTACTTGATATTATTACTTGATGTTGTTACATGATGAATTTAATTCTCGCTGGTTCGCTGTATAGACTAATGTTATCTAGTTAGAGTTTCATTTTCTTGTGATACTAATTGGTGGCTAGAGTAGATATAGCCTGATTTGGTGATTTCTTTCCCCTAGCCTGGTGAGGTTGACTGTGTTCCCTCTTGGTTAGCTATATTAGATTTGTTCGGACATGTTTTGTGGTATCGAAGGTAAGTTGACCTTCCATGATTTTTGTGGATTTGAGTCCGCAATTTAGTTATGTTGCCCATTTTTTAGTTTGAGATTCTTAGACTTGTCTCCTGGTTTGTTAAGGATTTTGTTTTGGATATCCCTTCTAATGTAACCCATTTGTGAGATGGACCAGTTTAAGATCCAATCTTTATTTCTGGCTATTTCTTCACCCGATAGTGGTTTTGACATCGATATTGAGGTGTCGTGGATTCACCTCTTAGATTTGATGGGTTCGTTCCTTTGTGATGGATTGCCTTATTGTTAGTGTAGATATTGGATACTCTTTTGTCGTTGTGATATGGTTTTGTCTAGAGGAGTTGGAAGATAGAGGCAGGTGGCCTTTCCTGTGACTGCTTCTAAAGTTGGAAAATTAAAAACTCTTTAGCTTGAGTTGTTGGTACTCTGGTAGTTGTCTCGACTTTGACCTTAGCCTTGAGATTGGTATTTCTTCTTTGATGATGTGGTTCTTGGGTGGATTCAGGAAATCCCTATTTCAACATCTAGAGAGGCTTGGTGGAGTGATTTCCTCGATGATATATGTTTATGGCTATTTCTTTGCCTAGATGGGGTATTGTATTGGTTAGTTTCCGGCTTAAATTGCATTTCTTCGACTTGCTAACGTGTTTGCCTTCACTGGTGTGGTTTTAGGTCTTGAGAAGTTTGAGTATGTTTTGATAGCTCATGCCCTCCAGCAGATATGGGGTGCATTATTTGCATTTTCAGTCAACGATTTACCCTTTTACATGATTTCTAAATTGTGGCTTGGTATGATTTATCTCGGATATGTTAGATTTAGATATTAAAGTCGATTTGAATGGTTGGTAATGATATAGGTTTATTGGTTCAGTTTTGACTTGACACTTTGGAATGACGATTGGGAAGTATGATAAATTTGGATCATTAGTGCCTACCCATTCTTAGTTTTTGTTTAAGATATTTGAGACCGAGCGATTCAGCCTTGGTATTGAGATTTCAGCTAGGTGTTGTAGAGCTTGCGTGCAACTTTTGTTTTTGACTTGTCTTCATTCAAATTTCATTTATAATATGGTTGAGCCTACTCTGTGGTTGTCTATTCGGTCTTCTTGACGTCGGTTGGATTATAGTTGATAAGTGTTCAGATGATAGCCCATGAGCCCCGTATTGGTTATTTCAGTTTTGACCTCGAGTTTCAGTTTTCTTTGGGAATTTTGGATGATTTACTCAGTGAGAGTAATATACTCGAGTTGGATTTAGTATGCCTTTATTCTCAATTGATGGGACATCCCGGAGCAAAATATTCAGTCATAAGTAGTTATACCTTGGATTTTGAAATTTCAGTTTGATTTTCATTCGGACTGGTTGCAGCATTGACACGGATTGCATTTCTTGATTATCTCTATTTGTACGCCCAGATAATGCCTTATGAGCTTATTTCCATGTTTGCCTTATGGACTTTCAGCGGATCAACTTTAGTTCTTTGATTTCTCCATGATGAGATGGAGTTGATGAGACTTAGGTGATTTTCCTCCTGGTTTGGGGTTGAGAGCATGTGTAAAATTGTTAAGGAATGTTATTTTTGGGTTTGGAGTTGGTTTTATGACTTATGTCTTGGTTTGCTTTTGGTTTGGATGAGCCTTTGTTGATATATATGAATATAGAGATGGTATCAGCATAATGTGATTCATATGTGCGTGCACCAACCTTTCAAGTTCAGTTGGAGGCCAGTTAGCGGTTAAGTTGAGCTGGCTATTTTGGAAGTAGAATGAGAGTGCTTGTTGAAAAAGGGATACTTGTGGCAAAATACCATAGAAGTGTTTTCTCTCCGTTGAGGTTACCTGGGAAGTCATGCTTGGAGCATGTGGGCCCAATACCTCATCCGTTCGAGCTTTTGAGATTCTTTCTATCCGTTGACTTTCGGGGACAAAGTCCTTTTAGTAGTGGATGTTGTAATGACCCTTCAGGTCATTTTTCATATTTATGCTTATCTCCACCGTTTGAGCTTCTCCATAGCTTCCCCAAGTCATTTATGACTTGCTGGGACCAACGGTTCGGTTACCGGGAAGTTCGTTTGTTTTTTAGAAATAATTCCCTGTTTAGAAGTCTTCACTGGTTCCAAATGACCACCGAGTGAAAACTTCAGCGAAACGATCTCGGATGCAAATTTTGACTACGCTAGCAGATCTGTAATATCGATGTAAGTTTAGGTAGACCTTTGATTCGGGTTTCAATACACCCGAGCTCATTTCGAGCTATTGAGCGGAATTTATGAAAAACGTAACTATAAGTGTGGACCCCACTTTTTTTCAAAACGATCTTGGATGAAAGTTTTGATGATACCAATTAATTTGAAATGTGGTTTACACTCAAATTTCACTATTGGATCATATATTTTGGTTTCCGAATGAGTTTCGAGGGTCAAAAATAAGTTTTTGACTTTGCTGGTGGCCCAGACAGCGACTGCAGATCTCCAAAGCTGGTAGGGGTATTTAAGCACCCTATAGGCCGCGTTTTTCACCATTTTTCACTCATTTTTGAAAGCCTAAAATCCTAAATGGGTATGATAACTCAAAATTGAGTCTTGTGGGTGTCTAGGGAGCTTGTTAAACATCTTTTATCATGATTATCATCCGAATTAAGGTAAGATTTTATCACTTTATTGGTGAATTTCTTAGTTCTTGACCCAAAACCCCAATTGAGCTTAGAGCTTGATTTAGCCCTAAATTTGATTTGTTTTCACCAATTCATTAAGGGTTATGATTCCTTGGTGATGTATGAGCATTGGGTTGACCTCGAAAATGCGATTTCCGTACGTGGGGCCCACTTGGGATTTTGGTATCATTTTTGGATCCGAAGCATAATAGTGAAATATGGGTATCGTTAGAATCGTATTGATGAGTAGATTATATTTTTGATAGTGTGATGAGATTTTAGGGATTGTGAAGTGAAGACGAGCATGTGGTGCTTGAAGTGTGATTTTGCGGTTTAGCCTCGAGGTAGGCTTCTGTCTATTCTTCTTCATGGATGATGTATGATATATATTGCGTGTGAATGTGAATGTTAAGATTGATATTGGATAGAATGACTTAGTATTGATTCTACATATAAGTTTGGGGATTTGAAATTAGTTAATACCCTTGTAGAATCCTATTGCCTTCTCGTTAGTTTGGGTAAATTTGTAGCATGGATATGATATAATGCTATGCTTGGAATATGGTTTTAGCATTTGAAGCATGATTTGTATATTTAGCCTTATTGGGCTAGTGTGATAGCTTTGGAACTATAAGTTTGCTAAAGTTAACTTGAGTACCCTTGTTTCTAGTCGAAGTTACTATCTTAGGCTTTAATATGGCTTTCTTGATATCTAAAAGATGAACTATATACCTTAGCCTATTTTGGGGCATAGTATACCTAATTATGGAAATTATGGATTAAAAGTGGGATTATTCGGCCCTCTTAGGCCTAAGCTTATGTTAAGTCTTGTGGACTTAGTTGCGGATGTTAGACCTATATGAGCTAGTAAACCTTAGAATAAGGTTACTTCATAATGGGGTGACTTGTATTGATGTTTCAAGATTGTGGCTATTTAGTTATGGTTATGATACTACTTGTGAAAGTGATATTGGGCTTTTAGAGATATTCCTCCTAGATACATTATGTGGCCTATAGAGATGCTATTTCCTCTTAGACATGATGATTGGCCTATAGAGGTGCTATTTTCTCTTAGACTTGATGATTGGCCTATAGAGATGTTATTTCCTCTTAGACTTGATGATTGGCTTATAGAGATGTTATCTCCTCTTAGACTTGACATTTGGCCTATAAAGTTTCTATTTCCTTTAGTCATGATTGTTGGACCTATAGAGATGATGGTCCTTTTGGATATGTAAATTGGCCTAGAGAAGTAATATTCCTCGTCGTCTTGACGTATGACCTATTGATATATGATATCCTATAGACAATTACACGTCTATCTATATTATGCCTCCTAGATGTGAGATGTCTCTAGTGTGAGAGATGATAACATATTTATTTATTATGCCTCCTATATGTGAGATGATTAGAGGTATGCTACGGCTTATACATATGATTATTGATATGAGTTCCGAAAATATATATGGGCCTAAGGCCATGATTATGATGTTGTGATTATTCCAAACAAATTAATGGTCCAAGGGCCGTGTTACAGTACAGATTAAATATCCAAGAAGTGTTTATAGTTGTGAATGATGTGATTGGGATTTATGAATATGAATATGTATATGTTTGTATACACATCTCTCCGGTATGGGACGGAGGAAGATGCAGTATGATGCTTATTATTCCACTAACTGAATACTGGTGATGACATGCATAGGTTTGGTATGTTCATGATTATTTATCATTATAAATGATATGATTATAGTTGAAATGTGATCATATGGTTGTTCTTCTTGTTAGACGGTTAAGCTATGTGGTAACTAGTTGTCTATTAGCTGAATATTACACTTGATGGCTAGGAAGCTAATGTATTAGTTAATGAATCTTGCTTAGTTGGAACATGGTAGCTAACGATGGCCAGTTAATGAATGATGTCATTTAATAAAAGATGGCTAGGTGACAAGTAGTATGTGTTGTCTAGTAATGATTAACAAAAATAGGATGAATAGTTGATAATAATGAATATTGGATAAATGACGTCTTTGGTCTAATGATGAACCTAGACTAGATGTTAGATGTTGACTATTAAATGAATAGTGGTTAGTTGTTATCCCGTGAACAAGGATTATGTGAAGGATAATGTTTAGGCTAATAACTAGAGTTTATGTGATGACTAGCGAACTAGCAGTTTAATAATATTAAGTGTTGGTTAGCTAATAACGAGTAGTTGAAATATATTGATAAGATAGACATCTTTACGGTTATGAGTACATCGGCTTGTGTCTGTGCACCTATTATATGCCTATATTTATGTGTCGAGAGTTATGATGATACATTGGTACCCGGCAAGGCCGGAGGATATTGTGATGACATACTGATACCCAACATGGCCGGATGATATTATGATGATATTGATACCCGGTTCGAGTCCGGAGGATACTATTGAGATGATATTGATTTCCGACAAGGCCGGAGGATATTATGATGATATTGATACCCGGTTCGAGTCCAGAGGATACTATTGAGATGATATTGATTTCCGAGAAGGTCAGAGGATATTATGATGATATGGATACCCGGTTCGAGTCCGGAGGATACTATTGAGATGATATTGATTCCCGGCAAGGACGGAGGTTGATTACGATTATGATGGTCCTAATGAGGACAATTATTATGAGTTGTGATATTGATGGTATAGTTTGCATTCATTCATGCATGTGCATCGCCTGTCACCACTATACACCTATGTCTATCAGCCGGTATGGGACGGTTGCATAGATATGGGTGAATAATATGCCTTGTGTTGTTATGTATTGATTGAACCTTCCGAGTCTGGGGAGGTGGGGTACGCATAGGCTCGGCTAGGTATTTGGTTGTTCGGAGTAGACGGTTATTTATGATGTTATTGATATTGTTATTATCATTGTTATGATCATAATTATGGCTAGCATATGACAGATTGGTCATGGATCCAGAATTGGGATTGAGGTATGTCTTCGGCCTTTGCTATCTTATGATTACATTACTATGCACGATTATTCTATGTCTAGCCATATGGATTAGAAATCCTGAGTATGTTGGTATTAAATCCTGATAGTATTATAATGAGGTCTTAAAATGAGAACATGTCGATCTAGGTTATGTTTGAGATGACCTCCTGTTTATATGTATTATATATATATATACTGCTATATGACGTCATGGTACTATCGGATATCCCTTTCTTCGTTGTTCATATTGTATAGTCGTTCCTTTACCTTGTATATTACAATATATCTTTCTTTCGCTCTTTATTTGTATATTGACCTGGGATATACGGTATAGCTTTGGCATATATTGAATGTAGCTAGAATAGGATCGTTCACCTTGATACTTCCTTAGTCTTATTATGTTAGACTCTTGGACATGAATAGGATAGTTGTCCCTTGTTATTCTCATTGACTTATTACATGATATATGGACTCTTGGTCGTAGTTTCCATTCTGTTTATAGGCAGTTCCTATTGAGTACCATTCGTTTGGTACTCATACTACACCTCCGCAGCCTGCCGATCATAGTACGAGTTATCGCCGTTAATGTGTGCGTCGTGTGGGGTAGCCCTGATTCGGAGACTTAGAGTGAGCTCCTGACATTCGGAGTATTACTTATCTCTTTCCTATGTATTAGAATAGCCTCTAAGTTGTATTCAGAGGTAAGTTGAATCAGTGTATTTCTCCTTGATATATCACTTTTGTACTCTTATTATGTTTAGAAGCTCTTGTACTAATACCACCAGATTTTGGGTTTCGTCTATGTATTGATCTTTATCTCATATATTCCGTATTTTTTTTCTTATGTTATTGAGTAGTCCGTTACTAGCCGTTCCAAACTACAGGTTGGCTTGTCTACTGGTGGGTTATGGTAGGCGCCATCATGACCTGAAAAGTTGGGTCGTGACATGCTACCTGGGCCTTCGTGCGTTGCTAAGTGTTGCACTACTGCTTTGGCCTGGCGCACCCCACCAAATCTAGTTTAATCATTTAGCAGTTTATGACAGGTGGTGCCGTGCATCTCAACTATTTCATCGAATAATCACACACACCTACCACCTCTTATGTATTGAGTAACTGTGTCCACCAAGACTTGACAATGCACAACTAATCAAATCATCAGACACCTACCACCTCATACATAAATAACTGTGTCCAAGACTTCGGACAAATGGAAAGAAACTGTTGATCTCTTTTGTTTCTACAGGATTTCGTACCTCAGTCTCACATAATTTTCACCCATTTCATAGATCGCTATACAAATCTTGATGTTAGCTGGAAGACTACCTAAGATTGTGCACCTTAGCTCAGAACGTGTGATTGCATAATAAAGGTCTCACATGTAGTGCTGAAAGAAACTTCTTCAGGTTGTTTTCAGTATATATCTGCTTGAGCAGTGTTTCTCAAGTGGTGAAAGTTAGTTCAGTTGTAATTGAAAGGCGATCATACCAACCAACTCGCCTAATCCTCTTATATAAACTTTTAGCTCCGACACTGATTATCTTCTGTTAGTTTGTTCCTAACTTTATGTTGGGAGTACTATATTTTTGCCTTTGCTCCTTTTGTTATGTTCACCAGCTTCCCGTCAGAGGAAGATTGGAAATAGACAATAGAGAGTTGATATAAAAGCAAAGGCCCATTGCATTTCAAAAGCATACCTTTCTCGGCCTTTTGGCTAAGATCAAGTGTAGTATCTGTTCTTATCAGTTTAATATCTGATATGTGGGCCATAGGTCCATACGATATTAACTCTATTTTTTGAGGTGGAAGGCTCATCAAGGTGGCTTTCTGCCTGGGCCTTCAAGCGTCGCCTAAGCGTTGCACTACAGCTTTGTCCTGGCGCACCCCACCAATACTAGTACAACGTTTTTGTAGTCTGTTGTCTCAGCCCAAGTTACTGTAATAATAAAGTTTTATAGTGCTTTAATGTCATGCAGCGGGAGGTGTTGGAGAATGACTCAACTTATAAGGTCCTTGTTGAGTAAACTCTACTTTTCGTACTCTTTCGCAACCTTAATTATGCAGTTTTTGTTATGCTATGGATCAGACGATATCTTCCTTAGACATGTAACATGATCTCTTCTGTAGCCTATATTACTTTCTGTAGTTTGCATAGTGTATATTGTTGTTGTAGTTAGCATCTCTTCTTGATGCCTTTTTTGTTACAACCACTTACGTCAACTTAAAAAGAAAATCTTTCCTAGATTATGTAAAAGTAGGTATTTGTTGAGTGCACTTAGTTCGAACTTAGCATGAGAATGTACGCCTTAGATTAGACCGTGTGATTGTTTAATAAAGGTCTCACATGGTGTGGTGATAGAAACTTCTTCAGGCTGTTTTCAGTATCTATCTGCTTGTATGATCTTCTTGAGTGATGAAAGATAGTTCATCTGAAGGCAAGACTGATTCAATCAGATCAACCATCTTTGTCTTATCTTCATAGCCTGTGCTTGAAATAGTCGTCTATAGAGGGTGTAAAGAAGGGTTATTTGTTAGTTTATGCTACTCTTTCCTTTCTTCTATTTGTTAGTTTATGCTACTCTTTCCTTTCTTCCTGTCTTATTCACTGAATTATTAGTATCGAGGCAAGTTCGAAATGTTGACTGCGCGTAGACTAGTTTGTTCAGTCAGTCACAGGCTTGCTAAAGCTAAAAACGGAACTTAGCTTCTCACTAACTATACTAGAAGCAAAGACTTCAACAAATAATACAAAAGAATAGGGTTTGAATGCACTTCTGTCCTTACAGGGAGTTCGTTGATGTTAAGAATGAGAATCAAATCGATTGAATCACAAAGTTCCATTCAGTTATATAGATAGAAGAAGAATCGAAAAAAGAAGGGGATATTTCATATACTTATGAAGTGCTAAGAAAGTCATACAGACCAGTAGTTTCTAATGGCAATCAAGCTATTTAGATTTGCAGGCACAAGAGGAAAGCAAAATCAATAGACTTTAACCTTTTCTAGAGTATCAAAAAGCAAAATAAATATAGAAAAATGAATTGCTGTACAAAATATTTATTGAATTAAAGACTATTTGGTAGGACTATATTTTTGCCTTTGCTTCTTTTGTTATGTTTACGAGTCCCACATCAAAGGAAGATTTGAAGTAGACAATAGAGAGTTGATATAAAAACTAAGGCCCATTGCCAAGCAAAAGCATACCTTTCTCGGCCTTTTGGCTAAGATCAAGTGTAGTATCTGTTCTTATCAGTTTAATATCTGATATGTGGACCAGTTTAATATCTGATATGTGGGCCATTGGTCCACACAATATTAACTCTATTTTTTGAGTCTTGAAGACTAATCAAGGTAGCTTGCTGCCAGGGCCTTCAAGTGTCGCCCAAGTGTTGCACTACTGCTTTGGCCTGGCTCACCCCACCAATACTAGTTCAATGTTTGAGCAGTATTTTGTCTTAGTCAGTCTAGTAGTCGGCGGAAATTTCTCACTGTACTTATTTTATTTCTGGCTTCCTCTCTGTTTGTTTTTGATTTTAGAGATAAGGTTCAAACTACTAAAGCTCACTGTACTTATTTTATTTCTGGCTTCCTCTGTTTGTTTTTGATTTTAGAGATCAGGTTCAAACTACTAAAGCTCGTAGGGAAGAGTCAAAGCGAATTGTACTTTCCCATATTCGTAGAGGTAGCTCAGCTCCCGGCCTCTTTCCTGTCTATTTGCATCGCTAAGCTGACACAGGGCTTTGTTTAATACCCATTTTCAGGAGCGGGAATCTTTAATTGAAAACCCTTTCTTCTTCCCTCGCCACTTCTTTCGCTGACCCGATCCAGCTCCTTTGCGGAATACCAGAAAAAGAGATGAATTAGCGGATCATAGGGGCTAAGTCGAAGCACGCCTGAACCTTCTTCGGCGGAGATGGAGTTAATATACAATCCCACTTTGGAGACTAGGGAGTTGTTAGAGAATGTACTTGGCCTAGTGGTCAATGAAGTTGGTTGAGCATCATGACGTCTAGGTTTAATTTTCAGCTAGACAAAAACAGAAAATATGCATAATCATGCTTAACTGAATTTTGCTTGAGTTCATAGTCAAAGAGTTCTGATGTTGATGCCTATCTGGTAGAGGAAGTTGTATCATCGGTTTTGCAGCGTTAATTATGCAGTTTTTGTTGTGCTATGGATAAGACGGCATCTTCCCTAGACATGTAATACGATCTCTTTTATAGCTATTACTTTCATTTGCATCTTCTTGATACCTACAACTACATCTATGAGAGGAAAAATCTTTCCTAAGCATGTAAGAGTAGGTAGTTTTTGAATACACTTAGTTCGAACTTAGTATGAGAATTTTTCAGGGCAACTCTCTCCCTACACTTGTGTGTTTATTTAGGATCACCACTGATTTTTTCTAGGCGGCTCTCTTCATTCCCTTGTATTTTTCCAAGAGTAAACAAAAGTTTAGACAAATTTTGGCATCAATTATTATCTTTCACTGTTGTAATCACTGTTTGCTGTGTCAGGCACATCCCCCCCACCCCCCATCCTCCGCGTGTGTGAGAGAGACAGAGGGGCCGTTCATGCACCTCAACTTTTTCACTGAATCATTGGACACCTACCACTTCTCTCGTACTGAATAATTGTTTCCACCAAGACTTTGACAAATGGAAAGAAATCACAAACCCCCGTCTCACATGATTTTCACCTATTCATTCATCGCTAGGCAATTGTGGGGGCTAGCTAGAAGACTTCCTTAGAATGTACACCTTAGCTCAGAACATGTGATTGCTTAATAAAGGTCTCACATAGTGTGTTGATAGAAACTTGTTCCGGTTGTTTCCAGTATCTATCTGCTTGTTTGGTGTTCCCGAGTGGTGAAAGTTTGTTCAGTTGTAATTGCAAGGCAATCACATCAACCATCTCGCCCGATCCTTCATAGTCTGTTCTTGAAAATATAGTCCACTATAGAGGAAGGTTAGGAAGAATGGTTATGTATTGAATTCATATTATGTCTTGATGGAGCTAGATATTGTGCAAAATGAGAAAACAATGAAAATTTTCAATTAAATATGAACTGTTGAATCCTTCGAGCCAACTCCATCTTAACGAAGAAAGGGATAAGCAAAACCACCTGTGAATTCTGGATAACCTTGTGGCATACTTACCAAATCTACTCTACTCTACGCTATGATCTTTCTTCCTTGTGATTCAACCACGATAGATATTTATTCAACTGCAGCTACACTTACACCAAGAACTTCTATTGCTTCAAGAGCTGATTCAATTGCAACATTTACTGTAACAAGACGAGGGTTGAAATAAAGGAAGATTATACTGAAGCCGCAAAAGAGGTTTATAAGTTGTTTCAAATCACAAAGTTTAAATCTTAACTGGGATATTTTAGTATTTTCTTGATACCTCTTATATAAAACTTTTGGCTCCGACCCTGTTATCTTCTATTAGTTCGTTCCTAACTTTATGCAAAATGATTTTTACAAAATATTTATTGAATTATAGACACTATTTGGGAGGACTATATTTTTGCCTTTGCTCCTTTTGTTATGTTCTTTAGTTTTATGGCGTTCACTTCTCCCACACCAGAAGAAAGCAAGAAGCAGGTAGCAGAAAGTTTCTACAAAAACCAAGGCCCATTACCATGAAAACTCTTTCCTTTCTCGGCCTTTTGGTTAAGATCAAGCGTAGTATCTGTTCTTATCAGTTTAATATCTGATATGTGGACCATTGGTTTAGACGATATTAACTCTATTTTTTGAGGGGAAGGTCCATCAAGGTAGCTTGCTGCCTGGGCGTTCATGTATCGCCTAAACGTTGCACTACTGTTTTGACCTGGTGCACCCCACCAAATCTACTTCAATGTTTCTGCAGTATGTTGTTTTTGAGTCCTTTATACTTGTTTTTTATTGGAATTATTAATTGTGGTGTCTGTGCACCTCAACTATTTCATTGAATCTAGAGGCCTTTGGATGTTAGCTAGAATACTACTTTAGAATGTCGGAGCCAAAAATTTATAGACCGATTCTCTCACCCACAAAACTGCTGCTCTCGATCCCACCCATTCTTAAGTTGGCTGATGCACTTAACCTGAAAGTGAAGTCTGTGAGGTACACTCGTGGTAGTTTCATCTTTCCTAGGGCTCAACCATATCCACATCACCATTTCTCTGAAGATGTGGGCGTGCATGACAGCTATTTCGGTAAAGTTTGGTGCAGGCAACAATGCATATTTGATGGGTAGTGCTGCTACACAACAGAACTGGCATGTGTATTCTTCTTCAGCTGAATCTGCCGATGCCAATTATGTGAATCCAGTTTATATACTGGAAATGTGCATGACTAACTTGGACAAGAAGAAGACATCCGGATTTTCAAGACTCAATCTAGCACTGCTGCTGAGATGACTGAAGTTTCAGGCATTTGTAGGATTCTTCCAGAACCTAATATATGTTATTTTGACTTTGACAGCAATCTCCACAATTAACATAACACCCGTGGATGAATTCAGCTATGCAAGTTTTGAAGCAGTGGGTTATGATTTCAGAGAGGTCAACTTGACTACAATGATTGAGAGGGTGTTGTCCTGGATCAGAACCGATGATTACGCTGTGACACTCCTGAGAAGGAACTTTATACTGAGTCTGGCCTGGACATTATCGAATCTGGAGAAAAGACTACTGAAGTACTTGGTGAGGGAGGATCAGTTACATACCTCACATTTAGTAGTGGTGACAGCTGCGGATCCCCCAGATCAATCCTTAATATCTAGGCGTGCAAATAATGTTTCTTTGTGGGTTCATGAGGTCTAGTAGTAGCATCAGTGTTTGGTATTTAAATTCTGTGGTAAGTCCGGGATGAAATGAACTGTCTCTACTGAGTTAATGAACCTCATTGTGTGAGTGCGTACCCTACTGATTTTAGTGTTTTACTCTAATAGTTGCCTATCAGTGGAACACGTGAGCTAACGTGGTTCACGTAAGTAAAATATTAAGACAATATTTTTACGTGGAAAACACCCGGCTAAAGAAAGGTGTAAAAAACCACGAACTCCAACTTCACTAAAACTTTGAGCCTCAACAATCAAAAAATTACAAGACTTCTTGTAAACTAGTAATTAAACTTCTAACTCCTATTTCTACAATAACCCAAATCTTCCCAAGATAAGTGTTCCCAAGTCTTCGAGTTCCCTAACTTGAAGACACAACTCCTAACTCAATTTATACTTCACTGAGACTAGAACTAAGACTCATTACAACTAAAAGAAACACAAAGTCTACGACTTGCTAAGTAAAGGACCAGGTTCTTCTTCAAGCTAGTGAACTGATTTGCTGATTGATGCTTTTCTTATCAGTGCAAGAGTGAAGCACTTGAATGTGGTTTCTTGTATTTAAGCCAACTCCTGATTTAAGTCGTTTAGATGATGTGCTCTTCTTTCTTCAATAGGAATCTAATAGGACTCTATCAGGTAGTTTCACTCCTTGTTCCATTATATCTCGTTGATCCTTGATCGAGTAGGACTCTTATATTTGCTCAATCTTCAAGTGTTTTTGTTTATCCACCTTTCAACCTCTTTGCTGCATGTGATAAGCGTTGAGAGCATATCTGAATTTCCTTGCTTATCCACTCCTGTCTTTATGCATTGTCAGCCTTGCATCTATTTCGATGTGCTTCACATGTGAGGAGCAGTATGACTAACATGTTTCACACACATATGTCAATCGTCAAAACTCCTTTGCTCTAACACTCGTAGCATTATAATAACATTTTTGTGGGAGACTATATAAAATATCATCATTTGTGAATATGTTTGTACTCCATGTTCTTCTGAATGTGTTTTACGCTTTGAACATTCACCTATTTTACAAAATATTATTGAATTGCAGACTATTTGGGAGGACTATATATTGCTTTTGCTCAACAAATCTTAGTTTTTGTTGTTCAATACTTCCCACATCAGAAGAAAGTAAGAAAGAGATACCAGAAAGTTGCTATAGAAAAAAAGGCCCATTGACTTGAAAACTCATACCTTTCTCGGCCTTTTGGCTAAGATCAAGTGTAGTATCTGTTCTTATCAGTTTAATATCTGATATGTGGGCCATTGGTCCACATGATATTAACTCTATTTTTTGAGGGGGAAGGCTCATCAAGGTAGCTTGCTGCCTGGGCTTTCACACGTCGCCTAAGCGTTGCACTGCTGCTTGGGCCTGGCGCATCCCACCAAATCTAGTTTTATTGTTTAGCAGTTTATTTGCCCTTATCTTTATCGGTTACTTCTTTTTAGATTTGCAAGGAGGTGATTCAGTTTTGATTGAAGATTTTATACTTTATTGATTTATTAAACTGTTTTGGTGTTTTTACATAAACATTAGGTTATTCAAATGCAATAGGCCTTTCAGATTTTTCTTTTGATGATAGGTCAGTGAAGAAACCTTCACCAGTTAGGTCCCGAAGCAGTGAACCTTCTATCAATCCGACAATTTTGGCATCAGTTATTTCATCATTTCATCTTTCACTGTTCCATTGCTGTGTCAACAACATTGGCCCGTAAATGAGTTTAATCTCCCAATTGGGAAAGTGAAGTGGCTTGGAGCCTTGGAATCAAAGTTGAGTAGGCAGTAACATTCTCTCTGCCCTCTCTCCTGTGTGTGTGTGAGAGAGAGATAACGGTGGTGGTCTTGCATCTCAACTAATTTTTTTGAGAAGGTAACATTTTTTGTATAACTATTTGCTGCGTAAAAACTGCAGTCATTCATACTTATAAGGAAGATGCACTAAGCTATAACCTATTACAGAGATCCTATAACATCAACAAAAGATTCTACATCTTCCATATATTCATGTTTACACCAAAAATAGAAAAGGGTGCTTCTCAACTATTTCATCGAATCATCAGACACCTACCACCTCTCTTGTATTGAGTTACTGTGTCCACCAAGACTTGGACAATGCACAACTATTTCATCAAATCATCAGACACCTACCACCTCATACATGAATAACTGTGTCCAAGACTGTGGACAAATGGAAAGAAATTGTTGATCTATTTTGTTTCTACAGGATTTCGAACCTCATTTTCACATAATTTTCACCGACTGCCAGGATGTTAGCTAGATATTGATCCAAAAAAAATGCAGTACTTTTGGAGGATCCGAAATGCACGTGCCATCATTGTTGCAGGCTTGTAGATATTGGTTTCTTGAAATACATCTGAAGAACTGTTCTCTAGCAGCTTGTTTGATAAGGAGACAAATACTATTTCTTAGTTCTTGTATATTCAAATAGAATCAAATATACATTACACTGATATTTTTTCCCCATCTCCAAACAGAAAGCTATGGAGAGTAATGAGTGATTATCCCACATTGACAACTAATAGAGAAGCGGAGCGAAAGCTGTAGTATTTGTAATGGGCTGAGCTAACTGGATAACATACTTACTTGGACGGTGTTAATGGGTGATAAGAAAGATCCATGGCTTAGGCTTGTGACCTCCATTGCACTTTGGAGGGGTGCCTGCCTAAAGTTGTCTTAAGTGGTTGAGCCTATGTCATAATTTGTGGTAGAGGGTGCCTGCGTTCACGCGCCCAGTGAGTTCAAATGTGTACTTGGCCCAATTGTATCAAATATGGTCTTTTTTCTTTATATTGATATTTCTGGTGTCATAAATATTCTCTGTATATTTAACTTCTTTGTAGTAACTATCATTCAAATGAAAATTAGGGAGGAAGATGTTTTTGGCCATGAATTTTTTTTATTTTTTTTAGGAAAATTATTTCATTTTAGTGAAAATTGTTTGCGTTTGGCCATGAGAGTTCCAAATACAATTCCGGAATTGTATTTGGAAAAGTGAAAATAAGTTTTACGTTTTCACTTTTTTTCACTCATACTTTTTTCTCACAAAATTTCATGAACAATTTTAATTTATATTAATGGCCAAACTCAACTACAACTTCGAAAAATTATGATTTTCATGGTCCGGGGTAATTTCGGGAAGTACTAAATAATTACATTTGAGTAGTATGCAAGAAATAAGGAGACACCAGAAAGTTGATATAGAAACAAAGGCCCATGACTTGACTCGGCTTTTTGACTTCGCGTGTTGCCTAAGCGTTGCACTACTGCTTGGGCCTGGCGCACCCCACCAATTCTAGTTGGGTTCAATGTTTGAGCAGTCTGTAACTTAGGCCCAGTGCTTTACCAATAAGTTTGAGTTCTTCATATTATTTTATTGATACTGATTTAACAAACAGTGTAGCCATTTTAGTTGAACAGTAAATGCTAAGAAATTTTGCACACTAGAATTGAAAAAAGTAAATATGGGTGCAATGTCAATCCTGATAATGCAAACTCCATACTGCTGAAGCTTTGACCAAATTTAGTTTAATGTTTCAGCAGTGTGTTGGTTTTGCCTAGTACTACATGTGTTACCACTTGTAATATTCATACCTCCCTTCCTCCTCCGTGTGTGAGAGATACCGGTGGTGTCTGTACACCTCAACTATTTCATCAAATTATTGGACACCTACCACCTTTCACGTACTGAATAATTGTCCACCAAGACTTTGGCACATGGAAAGAAATCACAGAACCCCAGTTTCACATGATTGTCACTCATTTCATTGATCACTAGACACCTCACGTACTGAATACTTGTGTCCACCAAGATTTCAGCACATGAAAAGAAATCACAAAAACACCAGTTTCACATGATTTTAACCCATTCCATTGATCGCTAGTGTAACACCCCGCATCGTCTATGAGTTAGATCTTGGTAATATGCTCTTAGAGTTAAAGACTAGAAAGTTAATTTTTCATAAGTTCGACTTTTCATCACATGAGAAATTTGATAAGCTTTCCACCGATTTAAGATTCTCCCAAATTCGATACTCGGGAAAGAAATTATGGTTAATTTAAGTCCTAGTCGAAAACACCGTCATTTTTGTGCTTGGCGCGTCGCGGAGAGGATCTATTTAACAATTTTCAAATTTCAGTAGCCTAGCGCGATTGTGACGCGTCGCGCTGAAATTCCAGGTCCCAACCAGTGGGACAACGTGATGGCTCCGCGTTGCGGTAACCCAAAGAATCCCATTCGTCAATATCCAGTGAGCCACCGCAATTGTGGCGCGTCACGGTGGCCCATAAAATCGGGCTCCCAGTTATATTTTATTCCGTCTCATTAAGGGTATATTGGGTATTTTCCACCCCCTTATCAGCTCAAACACGGGATTATACTCCCAAGTGACCATATTATTCATATTCTCTTCAAAAATTCACACGAACACTCTCTAGGGTTTCAAACTAAAAACCCAATTAACTCAAGATTCAATCGTGGGTTTTCGAAACTGAGTGAAGATTTGGAATCCCCAAACCGTTGGCTTCAAAAATCTTCCATCAAATTTCTAAATTGAGGTACATGGGGTTTATCCTAATACTACATGGGCTTGTTGAAAACACCCAATTATGATTTAAAAATTATCAAGCATGAATTTGTTAAAGGGATTTTGAGATCCATATTTTATTATGCTTTATGCATGTTTAATGATATTGTTGTTTTGGCCTTTACACCTTTCCCCCTTAAATTGATTTAAACCGATATGAATATGTATGATGTTGAAGATTTGATAGAGAGCATTATTATTGAAATCCCTCTTTTTGATGATTTAGAGTTGATGAACTTGTTGGGAATGATTTAAGATGCTTGTTTAATGTTTTGAAGAGGATCTTTTCAATGTTTAAGTATTTAACATGATTTTGATGATGATGAGAGGGAGTTTCTTGGTATGATTTCGTTCTTGTGTTAAAAAGAAAGAATTTCATGTGATTGACATTTTTATATGACCACCTTATGTATTTGAATGTTGAAAAAGAGAGGTTCTTGCATATGTTTACATGAGCTTTAAGAAAGAGTTTCTTGAAATGACTTATTGATATGGTGGTCCCAGATTTATGTTTTGAAACAGAGATTATTATATACTAATAATGGCTCAGAGATGTGACTTGCAAGTCAATGGTATGACGATACCATATAAATGTATGCCATAACAGAGTTGGAGTTTTCAGATTATGTTTTCAGAGAATGCATGTCTTAAAGAGTTAAAAATGGGCATAAAGAGAGTTAGGTGATTTCCTGAAGAGGGCTAGAGTTCAAATAACTCTTAGCCTAAAACCGTGATTTACCGATCTGGGTATATTATTTTTACGCTGGCGACGGCCGTGTGGCGTAGCAGAGTCAGAGACTCCAAACCTTGCGACACACTCTGGTTGGAGGCTTCCCCGCCGAGTCAATGGAGGATTCCATATAGCCCATAGAATTTCAGAGTTTTAGGGTATACCACCTAGCGCAGAAGTAAAACAAAAAGTGTCATAGAGTTCAGATGATTTTACAGAGTCTTTCGAAAATGCCCATGAGATTTCTTACTATATGATATGTTTATGAACTGTTTTAAATTGCTCTTATATATGTTGAATATAAATTATTATTTTGGATCTGCTCTGCGTACCAGTACATCTGTATAGACCCCTTACCTCCCAGGTTTGGAGGCTCAGTCCAAGGGTTCGACTAATCAATAGAGTATTCCAGAGAGAAGTGATCCGTGCAATGATGAGCCTATTTTGTTCCAGAAAGCCTATTATTTCAGATTATGTTTTTCCGTTGTTTTGGTCTACTGAGGGCCTTGTTCCAGTTTTCAGAACAGTTTTGAGATGTAGTAGAGATTTTGCAAACTGAGTTAGATCTTATTCAGATGTTTTAAATTGTAACTTTCATTCTCATGTCTTGAAACTCAGAGTTAATGACCATGTTTCCATATCAGATTGTATTTCCGCATCTTTTTTTATTATATGAATGTTGTGCATGAATACTAGATTGAGTAGGGCGTTCGGGCCTTCATGGTTCAGGATGTCCGTCACGGTCAGGCCCTAGTTCGGGTCGTGACAAACTTGGTATCAGAGCACGGGTCATGGTCCCAGGGTGTCTGCAAAATCGCGTTGGGTAGAATCTTATTTATGAGTGTGCAACGTGCCACACTTTTAAGCAGGAGGCTACAAGGCGTTTAGGAATGTTTCTTTTTTTTGTGGTTTAGTTCTTGCTTCAGAGTATAAATTGTTCCCTAATCAATGGTCTCTTGTGTTTCAGAAAAACAATCACGCCTCCCCGTCATACTATCGATCAGAATGCACAGATAGATGAGGTTCGTCCCACTCATGGGATGAGGACCCGATACATATGTCAGACTCCAGAGATTGATGCTACTCCGGGAGTCCCACCTATTCAGACCAGCCCACCTAGGGCACCCAAAGCTCCCCGGACAGGGACTAACCGCACTCAGCCTCGCGAGATAGAGGTATCTAATGCAGAATTCAGGCAGTCCATTCACATGCTTGCACAGTTGGTAGCCACATAGACTCAACGGTCGGAAGATATTAGGTCTGCATCTATTACGTCTGAGGCTACAAGAGTGGGCCAGTTCATGAGAATGAACCTGCCTAAGTTTACTGGTACCAAGGTAGAAGAGGATCCACAGGAGTTTGTGGACAAGATGGAGAAGATCTTTAAGGTGATGTATGTATATAAGGTAGAGGGGGTTGAGTTAGCAGCTTACCGGCTTAAGGATGTAGCGAACCAATGGTATAATGAGTGGGAAGATTCAAAAGGTGAGAGTGATGAGCCCACAGTTTGGGCCGAGTTCATGGAAGCCTTCCTCGATCGGTTCTTTCCTCTCGAGATGAGAGAGGCCAGAGCTGAAGAGTTTATGAATCTAAAGCAGGGAAAGATGAGTATCCAGGAGTACACTCTGAGGTTCAACCAACTAGCCTGTTATGCTCCAGAGATGACTAGTAACATGAGAGCCCAAATGAGAAAATTTGCATCCGGCCTTTCGGATGACTTAGTGCTTGAATGTCAGGGAGCAATGTTGAATCGGGACATGGATTTTTCCAGACTATCAGTCCATATGCAGCAAGTTGAGGAAAAGAAAAAGAAAATCACTGAATCTATAGAGAAGGACAGACAGGCAAAGAGAGCCAAAACAGTAGACCAGAGCCACAGTCAGCAGCAGAGTAGGAATTGGGGTAACAAATGGCAGAAGAAGAAGTTTTGGGGTAATGCACAGTCTGCAGCCAGTGCTCTAGTGTCCAGACCTCTAGCCGAATAATGCCCCAGGATTTTCAGTCCAGGCAGGGGCCGAGAATGCAGGGTTTGCAATCTCAAGGAAGTGTAGCTCAGACCTCTCAGACATACCCGCGCTGTGAGAGATATAGGAGAAATCATCCAGGGAGATGTCAGTTTGGCGCTATGGTGTATTATTTGTGCGGCCAGCCAGGCCATATCCAGAGAGACTGTCCGGCAGCAAAGGGTAATGTTGGTGGAGCCTAGTCACAGGCTAATTCTTCTGCACCACCATCCGAAAATGAACACAACCAGTTGTACGCCTTGACCAACCGCCAGGAGGCAGAGGCCTCACCGAATGTAGTTACTGGTACGTCACAAATCTTTTCCCGTGATGTATATGTGTTACTTGATCCCGAGTCTACCCTGCCTTACGTGACACCTTTTGTGGCTGTTAGTTTTGGGTTCGAGCCCGATGTGATTGCCGAACCTTTTTTTTCTACTCTGGTGGGATATTCTGTTGTGGCTAGAAGGGTGTATAGAAATTGTGTGGTGACTGTTTTTGGGCGGGATACTGTGGCAGACCTCGTAGACTTAGACATGGTTGATTTCGATGCTATCCTAGGATGGATTGGCTTCATTAGTGCTATGCCACACTAAATTGTAGAACCCGAAGGATTACTTTTTCCTTCCTGAATGAACAAGTAATAGAATGGGAGGGACATTCCTTAGCACCTAGAGGGCACTTTATATCTTACCTCAGAGCCCGTAAACTCATTTCTAAGGGTTGCTTGTATCATTTTATTCGGGTTAAAGATTCAAATACCGAAAGCCTTTCTCTTTAGTCTGTCCCTGTGGTGAATGAGTTCCCAAAAGTTTTTCCTGATAATATTCCAGGCATACCACCTGATAGGGAGATAGATTTTGATATTAATTTGTTGTCCGATACCCGTCCCATCTCTATTCCGCCATATAGAATGGCTCCTACAGAACTAAAAGAGTTGAAAGAACAGCTAGCAGATCTTTTAGACAAAGGTTTTATTCACCCTAGTGTTTCTCCCAGGGGTGCACCTGTACTATTCGTGCGAAAGAAAGATGGTTCCCTCCGTATGTGTATAGATTATCGCCAATTGAACAAGGTCATTCTTAAAAATAAATATCCTCTTCCTAGAATTGAGGATCTTTTTGACCAGATTCAAGGTGCTAGATGTTTTTCAAAGATAGACCTTCATTCGGGATACCATCAGTTGAAAGTTAGAGAGCCAGACATTCCCAAAATAGTCTTTCGAACCAGATACAGTCTTTATGAATTCTTAGTCATGTCCTTCGAGTTGACTAACTCCCCTGCAGCCTTCATGGATCTTATGAACAGGGTGTTCCGTCAGTTTCTGGATTTGGTTGTCATAGTTTTTATTGATGATATCTTGATTTATTCTAATAGTGAGGAGGATCATGCCAATCACCTCCAAATTATCCTTCAGACTCTCAAAGATCATAGGTTGTATGCAAAGTTTTCCAAGTGTGAATTCTGGCTTAATGCTATTGCTTTCTTAGGGCATATTGTGTCTAGTGGCGGGATTAAGGTTGATCTCCAAAAGGTTGAGGCAGTGAGAAAATGGCCCAGACCCACGACTCTAACCGACATTCGAATCTTCTAGGGTTTGGCGGGGTATTACAGAAGGTTCGTAGAGATTTTCTCTTCCATAGCTGCACCACTCACTAAGTTGATGCAGAAAAAGGTGAAGTTTGTGTGGTCTGACTCCTGTGAGAATGGTTTTGAGAAATTGAAAGACAAGTTGACCACTGCACTTGTTCTGACTCTTCCAGAAGGTACAGAGGGTTTTTTTGTGTACTATTCTACGTCCCGTGTGGGACTTAGGTGTGTACTTATGCAGCACGATAAAGTGGTGGCTTATGCATCTAGGCAGTTAAAAGTGCATGAGCGAAATTACCCCACCCATGACTTGGAGTTAGAGGCTGTGGTGTTTGCGCTTAAAATTTGGCGGCATTATCTTTATGGGGTACATGTTGATATATTTACTAACCACAAGAGTTTGCAGTATGTTTTCTCACACAAAGAATTGAATCTCAGGCAACGACGTTGGTTGGATCTTTTGAAGGATTATGACATGAGCCTGCACTACCATTCAGGCAAGGCAAATGTGGTAGTCGACGCCCTTAACAGGTTATCTATGGGCAGCCTTTCGCATGTTGAAAAGGGGAACAGGGAGATGGTAAAGGATATTCACTGACTTTCAAATCTAGGAGTGCAAATCTTGGATTCCGAAGATAGGGGAGTGGTTGTTCAAGCGGTAGCTAAATCCTTCCTTTGTGCTGAAGTTAAAGAGAAGCAGATTGAAGATCCCATCTTGATGCAGATCAAGAAGGATTTGGGTCAACAGAAGGTGATGTATTTTGAAATTGGTGGTGATGGGATTTTGAGATATCAAGGAAGACTATGTGTGCCAGATGTAGATGGGTTATTAGAAGCATTATATGTTATATTTCATCAAATTCCCTTAAAAAGAAAACCCTAAGCTCCTACATCCAACTTCAAGAACCTCCAAAGTTCACCATTAATTCTGCAAATTTATTCAAGATTCCAAGTTCCTAGTTCAAGAACTCCAAGAACCATCATTCAAAGGCACGATTAACATCTCAAAAATGAGTATCGATCTAAAGTTCATCATTCAAGGTATGTGGGGTTTTTCAACAAGAACTCTCTTTCGTTCTTGTGCCCAAAAGTAATTCTCTTTACAAAGGCATGATTTTTATTTGATTTTTATGAATTTGAAGCATGAACCCATATCTTATGATGATTATTATGAAATCTTGATGTTTATGATTTTGAAAGATGAATTTACATGTGTGGTGATATAAAGCATGAATCTTGAACGATATTTATCATGATTTTGATATTTGGGTCGCGAACCCCATTTGAAATTGTGTTTTTTGAGAAAATGTGTGTTATAAGCACGTTGATGTTGAATATTTGAGATGTTTTGAATGATTTGACCTTTTGGTCGTGAATGAGTTATTTTGAACTCGACTGTGAAAGAAATCCACGTTTTTATTGATTATGATAAAGGGGTAGCAAATTGGCTCCCGATGAAAATTGTTGAAGTGTTTATTGTGGATTTTCTTTAATGTAAGCCTGAGGCTGATTTAAATTTTTTAGATAAGTCCGGGAGTAATCTTTAGCACCGAGTGGGAGGTATAAAATGACCTTACTTTCCTAGAGCTACGTTCCCCCGTAGGATGTGAGCTTGAGGCTGATTTATATAGTGATCACTAGTGTTTTTGGATTGATATTGGAAGTCCTACTCCGATGGCAAAGATAGGGCGGCTCTCCCCAACGTGGGTTGTACGTTGGACTCCATGTGGCTCACATTGTTTATGTTGGTTATAGGATCTCCCAATGTGTGTGTGTGTACTCTTCTATCTGAGATGAAAACATATTTGCTTAAAAGGCTGAGTTTGAGAAAGTCATTATTCTTAAAAGATTTAAGGAATATATTCTAATGAGAATTGACATGAGATTTGATTGTTTTGATGATTTGAAATTGAGATGAAAGTGAATTGAGAACGTATTGTAATGACTCACTTGTTTTACTTTACATGTATTATTCATCCATGATTTTGATGATTTAATTCGAGCTAAGTGAGTCATCTATATCAGCATGCATAATTTTATAAACTGTGATGATATTAAGATATTATTTTATATATGCATTGCACCCCCATATTCTCGGTGTCTTTCCATGGTACTGACCCACATATTCGTATGTGGGCTACATTTTCTCGGAATGTAGGTACAAGGTATAGTTGCACCTTCGGATCCAGTCAGATCGTGGTATCCAGTCAACAGGTGATGAGTCCTTTTGATTCAAGGGCTTGGGTTAGTTATGCAGAGTTTATAGTGTTGTATTTTCTTTATTCAGTCGTATTGAGTTGGGGTAGTCGGGAGTCATGACCCGGCTACCTACAGTCAGTACTAGTAGAGGCTTCATAGACAGTTAGTAGAAGTTGATGTATTTTGTTTCAATTTTAGTTGTAAAGGCAGAATTGTAATCCTGTAAAATTCCATTTTTGTATCGATCAGATTCAGAAAAGAGTTAATTTCTACTGATTTGTATGGATTTGTATTTTTATTCAGTAGCTTGTGAGTTATGCCAGTAGAAGGGTTAGTTTGGGGTCACTTGTGACCCTAAGCACCGTGTGACGTCTCGGGACCCGATTTTGGGGCGTTAGAGTAACTCAGGGAACTGAACCAAAAATAGGACATACTAACCTCTAAGTATACATAATATTTAGTTATAGCACCTAAGCAAATAGTGAACTTTTGTATTTTTTTACTGATACAGGTCAAATGGTCGCCTTAGCTTTCGATGACATCATTCGAAGTCAGTACGTGGTGTATCAAACTTTGGTTGCATTGAGGACACGGGATCCTACATGGAGGGGCCGATTTGAGTACACCAAAGAGCAATCTCGCCTGTGGAAGATTGCTTGGAGCATTGAAGATTGAAGACTCATGGTTTTGGGCCCTTCATTAAGGGCATTTTGTTCATTTAGCCTTGTTCAAGTAACACTCCATGGACGCCCCACCTCATTAAGGGTATTGGAGTCATTTTGTCTCCCCATTATGTAATAAAGCTATATATAGTCTCTTTTAGGTCTTTTCTGTTTAATTTTTTGAATGATGAATATGTGAAAGACTTCTTCTCTCTTTGAGAGTATAACACCCTTAGTGTAGGGCTTGGAAAAGCCATTAGTGAAGGGATTGAAAAGGCCATTATTGATCTTTGCTTAGAAACGGTGGTTGTAAGGTGGAGTTGATTCTCTTAGCGGTCACCGTAAGAAGATTGGTATTTGTTGTTGAGATTTTAAGGATATTATCATTTAATACACAATTTGGTTCTTCTTTCTTCATAATTTCTAATGTCATCTTATCTATCCCTTTATCTTATTGCATTTGTGTATTTGTGTCTTATCTTCTTATTCTCGAATTCTTTTTGTTGCTGCTCGTGCTTGTTTTGTATCTTGTTCTTAGTTTTCTCATGTTGTTCTTGGCTGGTTTGTTTTTATTATCATGTCCCTTATCATTTGGTATCAGAGAAAGGATTGATTTCGTTCCTATGGAATCAATCTTGGACTTGTTAACTAGAAAATCACAAAAAAATGATGTTGAAAAATAGAAAATCCAAAAAAAACATTCTATTCCATTTTTAGTGTCTAGGCCAAAATTTGTATCTTATATTTAGGATATTTTTATTTGTTTTGGTTGTTTCTAGTATTAGACCCTTCTTCACTAACACTAAAAGAGTCAAGATCCGGATTTTGAACCATTTTTGAGTTGTTCTTGAACTTTGATGGTTGCTGTTTTTTGAGGATTGATGGTTTAAAAGTGTGTTGTTGATGTTTGTTTTTGAGGATGTGGGTTTGAAATGTGTTTTTGTTGTTGTGGAGTTCAACGTGAGCTAAAAGAAACAAAAATCATTAAATTTGGAGCTCATTTGGGTTGGTTTCTATTCTTGAATGTTCTTGTTGTTCTTCATGTATTGTTGACCAAGAACGTTCAAAAGGAAGTGGTTTGATCTAAAAGGGTGAAGAAAGGAGTGTGGTTTTGTGTTTGTCTTGAAATACACAATCCCAAGATATCCAAAAAGAAAAGGAGACAAAAGGGCTTTCAAAAGTCCTGTTTACCAAAAGGGAGTAAGAGCTTATTCCAAGACTAACAAAAGAGGAAAGAGCCAACAACCTTTCAAAAAGGTGTCTTGCCAAAAGGGTGCAAGGAAGTCAACCCTTTTTGAAATTAAAAAAAAAAAAAAATCCAAGTCTTGTTGTTTCTCTCCCAAAGCTGATTTTTACCATTTCAAATTAAAATTTGACCAATCCAAATTGCAAACGGCCACGTCACCAAAGTGCCACATCATCACCCCCCAAAAACAAACTTAGGCTCAAAATTTCAGATTTCTAAGTTTCTTTTATTTGTATCCTTAGTTTCATTTCTTGAGTCTAATACTAATTAGCAACTAGTAATCACCTACTAGATTGTGAATTAGTTGTTTAAGTCTGCTTTTTTTTTTGTATTTTCGTTCTTTGTGTGCTTTTCTGGTTTTGATTCGTTGAACTTCTTTGTTTCAAGTTCGTAAGTAGAATTTTCTATTTTGTGTCTTGAGTCGATCGAACAAGAATCTATTCCGACCGCTAAGTAGTGATTGACACCTTATTGACTACCGGAGTATAAACAACTTTCAATATTCATCGCTCCAATTGTGAAAATCACAAAGGTGAGTGTATACGAGTGTTGGAGATGAGCTTTAACTACTAATCTTTTTTTTTCTTTTTGTAGGTCTTAAAGGTGATATAAGGGGAACATGTCTTCGATAGATGGGAATTATTGTGACTACAACATGGGAGACTATGATTGTAGTGAGGGATTTTATGGCTACGAAGTTGAGGGAGATTGTGGGGGCTATGAAAATAGCCATGATCAAAACCTGGGCAGATTTGAGGGTCACGGTATTAGGGAGAAAATAAGGAGAATAAAGTGCCTAGTGCTTGTGGGGAATATGGAGATGATGTAAGACCTCGTAATGGTTCTTGTGATGAAATTAAGGTATGTGAGGAGTCTTACACTTCCCACACCGAACCTAAATTTGGTGTTAGGTATAACCCTTTCATTCGCAAAGCTTATGAGAGCTTTGATGAGAGTATATGTGGAGTGTGAAAATTCATTTTCTTTACCTTGTAGTACTTCTTATCAAAATCGACGTGGTGTGAATGGTTATCCTAGCTATAGTAGAGGTTGTCCCATGAGAAGAAGAGGATATGCATCACCAAAACCAACGGGTAATCATGTGCCTTACAATGTTGATCCGAGAAGGAGTGCCGGAAAAGTGACCATTTGTGGGATACCGGGCTGCCTCATTGTGTCAAATGATAGGTACTATAGAAACTACATCCTTCCATCCATGGTTGACTACTTGGAGTTGTTTCGAGAGCCTTTACTTAATCCATACTTCTTGGATGGGTTTAAGGTTACGAGAGGGTAAAATTTGCTTTCTCCCAATTTTATTACCATGAAGAGGTGTGGTGAGATCTTTATCCTATAAACTATGGTCATGTGAGCTTGGGTGCTGATTGGTTTGCACAACATAAAGTCCTAAATATGCAAAATTGGCCTAATATTGTAAGAGACCGATTGGGAAATTGCCTCGTGACATACATTCTTCCTGGGCCACAAAGAAAAGTACTCACCTACTCCAATCTGAGTGATGATGAGAGACAAAAAATTGAGAGGAGTAAGAGTGTGAAAGGTGGTAATCTGAGAGTGGAAAAATGAGAGGTTATGTGGAGTAAAGTGAGGGGATTGCCACCAAACTGAGCTAATATTGTTTTTCCCTCTATTTCTAAGGACATTTGTGTAGGTACCGATATGGAAAGTGAAGAAGAGCAATGCCAAAGTAAAGTTGCTGCCCAATCTTGTGGAGGACCGTCACAACACGACAAAAGAGAGTCTACTCAAGAACTTCAAGGTAAAATAGCTAACTATTACACTTTTGTGCATGTGAATGATAATTATGTGGCTAGTAGACCATTGAGTGTGAGTAGTAGCTTACTTACTTGTGAGTATAATGATTCTTTGCCTCTTGTTGATGATGTACACGTTGTGAGTGTGGATACACTAGTTGATCCTATTGATGACCAAATTGACTCTTCTTGTAAGATCAATTTATGTCCACCTAGTGTTGAAGCCTATATGTTTAACGGAAGTATATCGTCTTGTGTAATTGGTGTTGATCAACTTATTTGTGAAAATAGTCCACCACTTGAATATGTGTGTGATGTGATTAATAGAACTCAAGTGAGTGAAGTACTTGAAAATATTGGTCAACAAAATAGGAGTGAACCCGAGAGCTATTCTTGGGATAATCTTGTACATAAAACTTTTTTGAAACTTGATATTGATCTTTTAGAGAGTGAAGAACTTTATTATTCCAAATCTTCCCGTGAGATAGATCATGCTATCTATAGGTATAATGTCTTGTTTGAAGATGATATACACACTCCTAGGGAATCTAGTGGAGAAATGATGGTATAGATTGCCTTGAAGTCTATAGCTGATATGCTAATCCACTATGGTATGACAACATTCTTCCTAAAGATGGAAATCTCTTTTTGAAAGATGAGAGTACTCTTAAGGTTAAGGAATGTGTATTCCTTCTTGAAAACCCAAGGGCAAAGGTGTCATTGACTCCTTGGGGTAATGTTTCTAAATGTGCATCTTTGCATGACACACTTGTGTTTGAGTTACGTGAATATCAACTTGTGGATGCCGAGTTATTATTTATTTGCAAGAAGGAAAGTGTATGTGCTTAATTGGATTATCTTCATCCGTGTATGTCTCTATACTTGATTCCTTTCTATACTACCTTTTTGCCTATGATAACGTCCATACTAGTTTTCGATTTGTTTTATGTAGAGGTAGGAAATTTGTTGGTAAGTCCACTTGTGTGAGTAATAGTTCTATATGTATCTCGTGGACTTTAGAACCAATTGAATCACCATCCTTGGTGTGGTCTCTTGAAGATATAAAAAGTCAATTGTGTCTTGCGGCTCATAAGATCCAAATTCTACCTTTTGGACCGCCCAAATATCATCAACCACGAAATAACACATACTGCCAAAATCCTTAGAATTATAACTGTAATACCCCATACTTTTCTTATCTCAATTTGACAACTAGAATATCAAGTGTTAGCTTCAAAAAAGAATGAGTTTCCATGCATGTGAAATTTTTCAGTTTTAGACCCTTTATTACGTAGGAAATTGAATTAGCTTTCCAACGCTATAAGATTCACCTAAATCTGATAATCGAGTAAGAAGTTATGGTTATTTTAAGTTCCAGTCGTAAAACACCGTGATTTGGGCCGGTAGCGCATCGCAGAGAAGTGAAAAATAACAATTGTCAAATTCCAGTGAGACTTCAGATTTTTAGTATTTGCTTTATCATACTGATAAGAGTAGAATTTTTAGATATACTCAGATAATTCAGACAGTTTTCCACACTTAGTAGGATTTTACATTCATTTTTTCCCTATTTTGAAATTCAGATTTAGTAGAAGGCAGCCAAGATTAGCTCAGGACTACTTGTAGTTTGGAGCACCGTGTGACGCCCCGAAAACTCAGATTTCTGGGCGTTACAATAACACTACTTCACATAGATAGAAGGGACACCATCAAGAGAGATACTACTAGCCTCCAAGATACGAGTTATGATCAACCCATAAGGAAAACTTGAGGGGTCAATAGATGCTTCTGCCATGTTGTTAATGATGAAGAAAGAGAGCTTAATTTTTTGTTGAGATGCAATGCAGTATTTTAGGAGAGTATCACACATATATAAGGTGAAAAAATACCCAACACAAGTAAGAAAGTTATAGCAACAATGTGAGCAATAACATCGTTTTCAAAAGATAGATTTTTAGGACCAAGAGAAGAGAGAAGGGAATCAGAGTTCTCAAGAGCGACAAAACATTTAACTTGATCAAAGTTAACATAAAAATAAGAGGGATGGTGATTCTTTAAGGATGTAGTAAACCCAGAGCAGTTATATTAAAAATAGCATCAAACATAGTACAATCAAGAAAAATGTGTTTATCCATAACAAGATTTTTCAATTCACCAAATCTGAAAGACCTAAGATTTGCATAAAAAGGCAAATAAGAGGTTCATAAGTAGGATTAGTAGTAGTAGAGAAAATATTTGCCCACCCTTGAAATTTAAATAGAGTTTTTTTGGGCAATGAAGTTTTTCAAGAAGGTCTAGATCCACGATTATACTATGAATAAGAGAGAGTTCCTTCATAGAGTGAAAGGGAGATTCATTTGAGAGTCTCCAAAAGTCAGTTTTGACATTTAGAGAACTATCCAAATCAAACTTTACTTTGTCCTTGAACACACTGAATCATCAGGAAAAAGGGGACCTAATCAAAAAGCGCGAGAAATCAGAGGAAACTTTAGGGAGATTTTGGTTGGAATAATCAAAGTCAAGAGGAACAAGAGAAGAGACTTCCCTTTTTTTTAAAGTGAAAGTTTTTCCTATTTTTCATAGAGGAGTTTTCTGAAGCTTTCTCCATGAAGATATGAGGGAGAAAGGATAAAATAACAAATGAAGGAAGAATGAGGGGAAAAGGAAGGAGAATCAAAAATATATAGAGAGAAAAGAAGTTGAAAAGATGGAAGGAGAAAAAAGGATGCATAGAAAGATGGACGGGTTCCATAATTATAAGACACGGTACATTGTCTCAGGTGATAGAAAAAGGAGAAAAAATAAAAGCAAGTATATCAAAACAAGCACTTATTAAGGACACATTAAACACCATCAAAATAACACTTTTAAACAAATTTTGCAATAATACAAAGAGATTTTTTAAGAAAGCAAAATCTTTCTTCTAATAAAGATTTAGTAAGAATATCTGCTAATTGAAAATTAGTACTAACAAAGATATATCAATATCACCCTTTAAAATATGATCTCTAATAAAATGATGCTTAATATCAATATGTTTAGCCCGACAATGATGCACAGAATTTTTACAAAGACAAATAGTACTAGAATTATTATAGAAAATTTTCACAGGCTTAATAAAGATATCATAATCACTGAGTTAATGAGTCATCTAGAGAATTTGTGCACAAAATAATCCAATAAAAATATATTTAGAGTCAGTAGTTGATAAAGAAATGTAGTTTTGCTTCTTGCTATTTCAAGATATGAGAAAAAAATCATAAGTTAGCAAGTGCCACTAGTGCTTTTTTTATTATTTTTGTCACCTGCATAATCTACATCTGAAAAATCTTTTAGGTCAAAATTATTTGACTTAGGATACCATAGACCAAGAAATGTAGTTCTAACTATATATTTGATGATGCACATGACTGCAGTTAGGTGTGACTCTTTAGGAGTCAACTAAAATCTTGCATATTTACAGAGTCTAAATAAAATATTTGGTCAATTGCTGTAAGATAGAGTAGGGATACAATCATGCCACGATATCTGGATTCATAAATAGACTTACCATCATTATCAGACACAAGAACATATGTAGAACTCATTGGGTGCTTGTGAAATTAGCATCCTTCATTCTAAACTTTTTAATAAGCTTTTTAGTACACTTACTTTGATAGACGAAAATCCCTTCAATTGACTGATGTATTTGCATTTTCAAAAAGAATTTCAACTCATCCATCATACTTATTTCGAATTCACTTTGTGTTAACCCCAAAAATTTCTTGCACAACTCAGCAGTAGTACTTTCAAAAATAATTTCATCAATATAAATTTAAATAATGAGATTTACAAATGGAGTTCTTTTGAAAAAAATAGTTGTATCAATTATTCCTCTAGTAAAGTCATGATTAGCTAAAAAGTTGCTCAATCTGTCATACCAAGCTCGAGGGGCTTGTTTTAGGCCATAACAAGCTTTAGAGAATTTTAAAATATGATTAAAAAAATTCAGGATTTTCAAGTCCAGAGGGTTGTTTTACAAAAAACACGTTCATCAATAAAGTCATTTAAGAAATCACTTTTGACATTATTTGAAATAATTTGAAACCTTTGTGGGATGCATAGCCAAGTAAATACGAATAGATTAAAACCTTGTCACTGAAGTAAATATTTCATCATAGTCAACTCCCTCTTGGTATGAGTAGCATTGTGCAAATAGATGAGCTTTATTTTGTACTACCTTACCTGTTTCATCCAATTTGTTTTTGAAGACCCATTTTATTCCAATGATAGAGGTATTTTCATGTTTTGGAACCAGAGACCACACTTGATTTTTGTCAAACTGCTTAAGTTCTTCTTTCATAGATTTTATCCAACTTTTATCTTCTAGAGCTTTCTTGACCTTTTTTCGGTTTAAGTTGAGATATGAGTGCAATATTTTCAATCTTTTACTAGAGGCCATAGTCTTTATTCATTTCTTGGGATCACCAATGATGATTTTTTTTAGATACACAAAGTTCACGTCTCCGTTCATTTAGAGCTTTTTCTATGGCAAATTGATCATTGTAGCAGTAGTTGGTTGTCTGTTCTTTGTATTAGTCGACTTTGTAGAACAGTCAGCTGTTGTAACTTTTACAACCTTTTCTGGTTCATCCTCATCTTCTCATTGTTAAGAACAAAATATTTAAATCCAAATGCATGAAAGTACCCAAACTAGGTCTCTTGTTCTTCCAAAGCTCATAAGGAGTTTTCTTCAAAATATGCCTGATGAGACACCTGTTCAAAATGTGACAAGCAGTACTTGTAGCTTCTGCCCAAAATTTATAGGGTCATGAGTGTTCACAAATCATGGTCCAGGTCATATCTTGAAGAGTTCTATTCTTGTGTTCAACCACTTTATTTTCTTAGAAGATCTTGAATCAGAGAAGTTGTGAGTGTAATATTGATTGTTACAAAAAAAATTAAAATCGTTGTTCTCAAATTATCCTCCATGATCACTTTTAATAGAAGAGATATAGTAACCTTTGTCTCTTTGAACCTTTTCACGAAAAACTTTAAAATTCGTTAAAGTATCATCTTTATTAGAGTGAAGCATAATCAATGTAAAATGAGAATAGCCATCAATAATCACAAAAGCATACATTTTACCATTAGTGCTAGCAATTATAGTAGGACCATACAGATCCATATGAAGCAGCTACAATGGTTTAGTAGTAGAGACAATATCTTTAACAGAAAGGAATTTCTAGTTTGCTTATCAAATTAGAAAGCATCACAGATGTGAGTCTTTTTGTAAAGCTTTGGAAGGTCAGAAACAAGTTCATGATTGGCCAGTTTTAAAAAATTTCTCGTGCTTGCATAACCCAGCTTTCTATACAAAATTCAAGCTTCTTCAGAAATGAAGGCCAGCCAGTATGCCTTTCATTCCTTTTGATAGAGTCTAGCACATACACATTCTTATGTCTATTTCTAGCGAGAAGTTGCTTGTCATGCCTTTCAATTATACACTCATCCTTTATGAATTAACTTCCACACTAGTATCACACAACTAACTTATGCTCAACAGATTGTACTTCAATATTTTAACCAAACAAACAGTAGTGATATCACATGATTAATTGAAGGAGCTAATATTAATATATATTACTTTGCTTTTGGAGTTATCTCCAAAACTTATGTCACTTCTATCCAAATCAGTTTTTGTTTTAAAAATATTTTTATTTCCTATCATGTGATTTGAACATCCACTATCAAGATACCACTTTTCTTTAGACTTTGAGTGGGTTCCTGCAAAATAGCTATATCATTTATTTTTTTGTACTCAAGTATTTTTGGGTCCCTTTGAGTTAGTACTTGTATTTGTATATTCAGTTTGGTCTCCAAATTCATCAAAATTTGCAATTATTATATTTATGACTAGGTTGCCACAATGATAGCAAGAATGAGAGTACTATTCAGTAGTTGATCAGGTATGATAGGTAGTTCGATTGTGACTGGTTCCTTTGATCGACCACTGGAGTTAGTTGATCGTTGAGACCCTTCACATCTATAATATCTGTTATGATAGGTGTTATGACTGTGACTGCTTTTTTTATCAACTTAGAGGAGTTAGTTGACTGTTGAGATCCTTCACAGCTATAGTATCTACTACCATACACAGATGTACCACTGTCAGATTTTTCAGCTAATTTAAAAGAACTAGTCGACTGATTAGATCTAACAATATGTGACTTGAAGATTTTTCAAAAAAACTGTTGATTTTAACATTTAATTCATCAATTTCTTCTTGTAGAATTTATTTTTCAATTTCAAAAACTTAAAGTTTGATTTTTCAGTCTCTTCTTTTCCTTAATAAAACTTTTATTATCATGAGCTTTATTTAAATCAGCTATGGCAAGATCTGACATATTTTGTAATTTAGAGCATTCATTACAAGAATTCGTTCTTACTTGACTAGATTCCTTAATTTTCATAAAGCAATAATCTCCAATATTGTCATTTTCATTATCAAATTATTTTCATCACCCCAACAACTAAAAGCCTTTTGAATTCCTTTGGAGTCTACTCTTCTAGCTTCTTGACATTCATAAGCAATATGACCCTACTTACCATAATTATAGCACTTACCTTCATTCCTATTTTGGTCAACATTCTAACTTTTCTTTGAGTAATTTATTTTTTCCTTGTTTGATTTCTGAATCTCCTGTAATTGTCAACAATTGTCCTAGTAATGAGAGCAAGTTCATGTTTTACAAGTCATCATCTTCTTCTTCATTTATAGCTTTAAAAGACACAATTTTTTTCTTTTCATCTTGCAGTTGATCTTTCTTATTTAGGTTAGCTTTTTCAAAGGCAATGAAATATCTTCTATCATCATAGATCTTTTTGTTTAAGTTCATACTTTCAAGAGCTATAACCTTAGAAAGTTAATTGAGCGGTAAGCTTCTGAGAATTCTGGTGATCTGCTCTGCCATAGGATAAGTTTTTCTTGCAGCTTTGAGTTCACCAATAATTTTGTCAAGTCTCGCAAATGTTTCTTTAATGGACTCCCTATTTTTCATCTTGAAAAGTTTATAATCGTAGATCAATAAACTTACAAAAGTTTGTTTGACCTTCTCAGTTCCTTCATAGGTTACTTTTAATTTATTCCACATTTTCTTAGTAGTTTCACTGCAAGAGATCTTTTCATATTCTTCATCATTGATAACATTGTATAACACATTTTAATCCTTTGAATTGATCTGAATAATTTTCATTTGTTCATCAATGTAGTCCAAAGTTGGAATGTTGTCAGTAGATACTTCACTATTCTCTGGTTTATTTTCATCCTTGTCTTTGTTAGTAGAGACAAGTGGATCACAAAGTTTGATTACCTTCCATACTTTGACATTATATGACTTAATGAAGGTTTTCATGCTTATTTTTCAATGAGAGAAATATTTTTCATTGAAATAAGGAGATTTGGTTTGAAACGTTCCTTCTGAGAATAAAGTTGCAGCAACTATTTGGGCCATGGTCTTTCCTCATTTTGATGTTAAATAAAATAAATATGAGTCAAGGCTCTGATAGCAATTGAAAGTTATAAGAGGGGGGAGTTGAATTGCTCTCTTTTGATATATCCGTCGACTTATGAGTTTAGTCGACTAATCCAAATAGTTTGTGAAAGCTTCAAGATTATATAAATGATAAATACTGAAAGTAAGTATGACACTACATATTTATAGTGATTGGTATCTCTTCTTACTCTGGTTCCCTTGGGTTGCAACAGATTCTATTAATTCTTGTTTTTCAAATCAAATTACAAAGATTGAGTTAAGCTTTTTGGCTATAACTCATACTCTTTCTTCTTTCTCTCTTTTTGATATAATGGCTCACCAACTATGTGGTTCTCTCCTCTCTTTTTAAATATACAGTAAACCACAAGAGAACACAATGCTTAAATGAAGTAAAGGAAAGAAGCTAGCGAAGGTTGAGACAAAAATGTATCTCTTCCTTTGTCTTTCATTGTTTAAATAGTAGTGAATGGACTACTACTAGTCATTGAATGGTAGAAAGCAACCCAGAGGTTTTGCTCCTTGGAAAATGGGATAAACATGATCCTATTTCCAAGAATAAATATTAACTACAAAATTAAATCAAAAACTCTAAAGGAGGCGCAACACAAGGTTTCCTGAAACAAGAATTGATATTTCCTTCCTTTGCTGGAAGATGCTACATTTAATGCATGAAGTAGTACTGATTTCTGTTCTTTTAGAGAATAGTCTTTGATACTCTTTTCTTTTTCACACCTTTACCCAAATGTCTTGATTATTTCTTTTTCTTAATTCCTGCAAAAATAAATCATTCATTAAAATTAGACACTATCAGAATGTTTCGTCATTAAATTTAATTATTTTAGCTAAAATTTGTCTTTTTAAAAGTTTGTTACAAATCTTTTATTTTCATAACAGACACAAGTATATCATAATATTATGAAGTATTTCTCATCATTAATTAGAGCACCTTGGTACACCGACCGACCATTGAGAACATAACAAACAAGGAAAGTTTGATTCGTCTCTCCTATTCAAACTCTATCGATATATTGAAAATTTAGTGATAAATCAATATTTTGGTTGTAAAGTGGATGAAATTATAACAGTGAAAAATTATTTTAGCTAAAATTTGTCTTTTTAAAAGTTAATTTTTTCCTACAAAATAAAGGATTTTTCTTCATTGTTATTCAACCCTTAAGAAATTCCTTAAGAGAAATAAGAATTATTTTCCCTTTTCTCTCAATTTTTCTTATTCTTACTTTATATTTCATAACAACAACATTATTATTACAATATTTCATAACAACAACTTTATTATTACAATAAACATAATGTTATTGACTATTTTGAATCAACCCCAATATTTAATGACTTCTCTGTAGGCCATTCTCAGAAGATTTGATTTATTTTTGACACAGAGAAGAAAATCTCAAGTAATAGAGGACATCAAGGCATTAAAGGCTCATTTGATATAAGAGATAAGAGATAACTAATTCAAAATTAATTTATGATAAGTTTATCCTACGTTTGATTGGAATAAAATACATGAATAACTCATCCTGAGATTGTAGTTTATTTTTATGAGCAAACAACAAAAATACAGGAGGTTTGACCCCTATTACAAGGCACCCCCGAAATAATTACAAGACATACCGAAATAATTCTCACAAGTACACGAGAAAAAATTTGAGTGTTGAGATACACACAATAAAAATCATAAAAATACAGACCGAATTTAAACCATCCTTTCCCAATTTTCCCGCGAATCTACACCACCACTTCACCACCCTCCACCTTTTTCATTCTCCAAGCACCGGCCAGATCTACCTCTCCATCGCCAAAGCACCTGTTCCACTCCATCCAGCAACCATCTCCGATCTCCAACACCGGTTAACTCTATCTCTCCCTCGTCCAAGCATCGTCTCTACTCTGGCCAAATCCAGATCTGAATTAATATAAGATCGCCGACGATGAGCTATTGAAATTTTCTACCTTCTCTGATCCACACCACCACTATTACGAGCTCCAAGCTCCGACGAGATTCACAGCTTCCTCAACTTCCAAATCCCATGGCCCCACTGCTCCAACGAGCATCATCAACCAGAGATACACAAAGATACACAGATACATAGAGATACACAAATCTGTCAGCCAAGTCTGATGAGAACCCTCATTTCTCCACGGAGATTTTCCAAAATCTAACTTGTTGGTTGCTGGTCCATTGTCGTTGCCTAAATTTCATGGATCTCGTCGAAATATTTATAGATCTGGTAGGTTTTTGATCGTTTATCTTACTCAATTAATGTGTATTCATGTATTTGGTCCGTCCTCGTTGGCAGAATTCCAATCTCGCTGGGAAGTCCATGGATCTGGTAGGTCTCTCTAGCCATGTATCTTACTTAATTAATGCATATCCGTGTATCTCAGCCTTTGATACACAGTCTCAGATATATAGTCCCTGAATACATAGTCCCGGGTACACGCAAGTTTGTGTATCTGAGATACACACGATCCCTAAAATACACGCAACTCTTAAGATACACACAACTTCGGTATGATTATAATTTAATTTAAAGTTAAGGGAGATTTTATAAATAATCTCCTTATGTTTGGCTATTTTTATTATTTTCTCTATTTTAGTGCCACTTTGAGGGTAAAATAACTAATCTCAAAATAGCTAATTTTGAAATTACTTGTTATCCAACCAAACGAGTCCAAAGTAAGGGTGTCTAACGGGTCGGGTCGGGCCAACCCGGAACCGGCCCTCCTATTTTACCCGGGTTACGGACCGGTTACGGGCCGAGCCAAACAGTAAAAAAATTAAAATTCACCCGAACCCGGCCCACTTAATCCAATCCGGTCAAACCCACCAAGACTCGGTCAAACCCGTTTAAAAAATAAATAAATAATCCAATATACACTATATACACTCCAATATACAATATATATTTTTAAAAAAATATATAAAGTCTAAACAATTACACATATATACGTATCATTCAATATATAATTATATATGACTATACGTACTACTTTAAATAAAACATATGCTATAATAGTATAATATATATATATATACACTACAATATATATATATATATATATATATATATATATATATATATACTAATTTATAAAACATATACACATGTATACGTTAAATATATACTACTTTAGAAGATATATACACATATATATGCACCATTCAATATATATGTACTACTTTAAATAAAATATATACTACAGTATAGTGATATACATATATATATATATACAACAATATGTATATATATATAGTTACATACTAATTTATAAAACATATACACTTGTATACTTTAAAGATATATGTCTATAGAAGATATATACACATATATACGCATCATTCAATATATATGTACTACTTTAAAAAAAATATATACTACAATATATATACTAATTTATAAAACATAAAGTAATATATACGTTAAATATACACGTCTATAGAAGATCTATTCACATATATACACTCTATTTTATGTATATGTAATACTTTAAATGAGATATATACAATATATATACATTACAATATATATTTGTATAGTTATATATACTAATTTATAAAATATATACACATGTATACGTTAAATATGCACGTCTATAGAAGATCCATTCACTCTATTCTATGTATATGTAATACTTTAAATGAAATATACTATAATGTATATACATTACAATATATATTTGTATAGTTATATACTAATTTATAAAACATATACACATGTATACATTAAATATACACTTCTATAGAAGATATATACACGTGTATACGCACCATTCAATATATATGTGCTACTTTAAATAAAATATATACTACAGTATAGTGATATACATATATATATATACAGCAATATGTTTATATATATAGTTACATACTAATTTATAAAACATATACACTTGTATACTTTAAAGATATACGTCTATAGAAGATATATACACATATATACGCACCATTCAATATATATGTACTACTTTAAAAAAAGTATATACTACAATATATATACTAATTTATAAAACATAAAGTAATGTATACGTTAAATATACACGTCTATAGAAGATCTATTCACATATATACACTCTATTCTATGTATATGTAATACTTTAAATGAGATATATGCAATATATATACATTACAATATATATTTGTATAGTTATATACTAATTTATAAAATATATACACATGTATACGTTAAATATACACGTCTATAGAAGATCCATTCACTCTATTCTATGTATATGTAATACTTTAAATGAAATATACTATAATGTATATACATTACAATATATATTTGTATAGTTATATACTAATTTATAAAACATATACACATGTATACATTAAATATACACTTCTATAGAAGTTGTATACACGTGTATACGCACCATTAAATGTATATATACTACTACTTATAAAATATACTACATTATATATACATTACAATATGTATAGATATACTTATATACTAATTTATAAAACATATACACATGTATACGTTAAATATACACTTCTATAGAAGATATATGCACAAATATACAAAACATATGCTACTTAATATAATAAATTAATAATATTTGGTAGTAAATTAATAATATATTAGAAGTAAGTTTTTAATTTAAAGTAGAAAACTAGAAATTCAATTTAAAATTTTAAATCATTAAATAAAAAAAAATAAAAAACAACGACTAAGGAGTGAATGAATTTGGGGAATTTTATTGATTGCAAAATGATCCAAAATTTATAATTTACATGAATGAAAATCTATAAATTATGCATCATTTTTTTCAACTCATTCATGTTAATATTAATGGGAACTTGCATAGGATAATCGAAGTCAACGGGGGCAAAACCATGCATTGGACTTGATTCTGCTGAGTTCTCCCGTGAAGTCATAATTTCTTCAAGTTTCAGCTCGTCGCTCGGCTCCGGTTCCATTCCTTGATTTCTTCTTTCCGCTCTAATCCAATCTCTGAGGCAAACTAGAACATTCATTGCATTGCTTCCCAATGAGTGTCGGTTGTCTCCAAGCTGTTATCGTCCCTAACTGAAGGCGCTCTCTGATGCAACGGTTGACATTGAAGCATTCAAGATATTTCTAGCTAATCTTGAAAGCACAGGATATTGTGATTCATTATTCTTCCACTAATCCAGCGTGTTGATCCGTCGTCTGCGATTCTCTGGTGTCGTCCGAAGATAATATTTCAGCTTTTCCCGATAAGTTGATGTGTAAGTTCTCTCATCAACACTGTTCCAACAATTTAAATCATAAAACGAATCAGAAAAATCACTATGTGCCGGCCTTTTAGAAGATGATGGCTCCTCGGGAGGATGAGGAGCGACAGTTGGAGTGATATTTGTAGGTAAGGCTAAATCAAATAAATCAGCATAGTGATTATATAATTTTTCTATATAATCCTTTGCATCAGCCGTAGCCGTCCACAAATCAGGTTGTACTTGTTCAGAATCATAGTTAGTATTTATTTCTAAGTTAGTATAAATAAGAGTACTAAAGTGACACATATGATTATATTTTATGCACGGACTTAGCATAGCACCAACCAGGTAAATAGGGGGAATCGGGAAAAAATATTTTTTAAATTTCGTAAACATGGCGCCAACAGCTTCTTTATAACCTTCTTTATTTTTATATTGTTGGAGCAAACCAGAAATATTGGCTATATATGCCAAAATATTACAAACAGTAGGATAGAAAGCACCGAAAAATTCAACCGTAGCTACATAAAATTTTTCTAAAAACTTAACAAGATCATTAATTACAACCCAATCAGAATTATGTAGCATGCAATCAGCAGAATCGACAAATGAACCGCAATGTTGGTTAAAAGCTAGTGTAATAGGAATTCTATATTTATAACAAGTTTTTAGAAATTCATACGTAGAATTCCATCTAGTATCAATTTCCTCAGGCATCAAAATCGGTGTAAGTCCATTTTCTTGACATTTAAGTTTAAATTCTCTAATTCTCGATCTACGATTATTTCCTTGAATAAAACCAACGGCAAGACGAATTTTTTTAATATAAAGCTCAAAAAACTCAAGACCATCTTTTACAATTAAATTATATATATGACATGCACACTTAATATGAAAAATTTCAGGCAAGGGCGGAGATAGCGTGGATTTTATTTTTGTTATAGTAGTCTTGTTGTTAGAAGCATTATCAAAAGCAATACATAAAATTTTATTTTCTATACCATAATATCCGGCAATTTTAACAATAGAATCATCAATAAATTGTCCAGTATGTTTACGATCTTCATCATATAAAAAAGCAAGAATACGTTTTTGCATCACGAAATTACTATCCATCCAATGACAAGTAACGGTTAAATAATCATTTTTATTTACAGCACGACCAAGATCAGAAGTTAGGGACAATCTACATTGAATATTTTTTAACAATGTTGATAAATAAAAACAATATTGTGAATGGAGTCTAAAAATATCAGACCGACAAGTAGTTCTAGGAATACCATTAAACATAGGATTATAAATTGCTTGTATATAACGAATAAAAGCATCAGAAGAAGGAAAACTAAAAGGCAAACAACCCACAGCTACCATTTTAGCTATTTCTTCTCTGTCCCTCAATTTATTATACTTTTTCGCTACTTGACCGGTTGTTGGGTCCATTCTAGTTTGCGTTGACCCACCAACATCCCCACCACCTTTTGCAATATTTAACTCTCTTTTGTGATCTTCAGCTATATGTCTCGTTAACGTACCCGTACCTCCTTGCTTGCCTCCACTTCTATGCTTATATATTTGTTGACAAATATTGCACTGCACCTCAATATCTGATATACGTTCAAAAAATTGTCATGCAATACTAGTTCTTTTACGAGGTTTTGGGGCACTGGGAGGACGGGAAGGGAGATTAACTGATTCAGATCTAACGTTAGCATCTCCTACTGCGGGTGTTTCAGCAATATTTTCATTATCTTCGTCTAAATTAACTGCATCTACTTCATTTTCTTCTTCTATACCGTAATTTTCCTGAGCTTCTACATAATCCATATCGTGAGCACCTACACCTATTTCTTCCTCAAAAGGTGTACCAAGCGGTACCGGAGGCGAAGGCACACGGGTATATCTATTACTTGAACTACCTCTACCGCTAGTAATTCGCTTTTTACTACCACTACTGCTTCCGGGACAAAAAATTTTAACATCTTTAGCAGCGAGGTTTTTTAATTTATCCATAATATAACTTAAATTAAACTAAAAATATTCAAAATACACAAATATAATAAAATTAAATATTAAATAATTAATACAATAAATAAAAATTAAACGTAAGAGATGGAACGACAATACCAAATTTTGGAAGTATCCGAAGATTGCGACTTTAGAAACTTCCGCTCGTACTTTGTAAACGAAAATTAAAAAATTAAAGTGAACACTTTAAGAAATTAAATATATTGAATATTAGAGAATTGAGAATTGAGATTTGAGAGAGTGAAAAATTGTGTGAAAAATGATTTGAAGTTGTAGGGTATTTATAGATTTTTTTTGGGGATTAAAAAATATTTTTTAATATTTTTTTTTTTTATTAAATGGGCCCAAACTAGCCGTTTGGACCCAAAAACGGCTATATAGCCGTTGGGCCAACGACTAGTTTGGCCCAAAATCTATTTTTTTTTATTTATTTTTTTACGGGCCGGGCCGGTTAACCGGCGGGCCTGGATCGGGCTTGATCCGGGCCGCGTTAACCGGGCCCATTTTAACAAAAAAAACCGGCCCGGGACCCGGAACCCTAAAGCCCTAGGGCTTACCGGGCCGGGTTAGCTAATTGGGCCGGACCGGATCGGCCCGACCCGTTTGACACCCTTAGTCCAAAGAGGAGAGGAGCTAAGGGTTAGAACATATGGCAATATCATACATCATATAGAATAATAGGAAACAAATCAAATCAAAGATATGGAAAACAAATGATTGGAAGTCTTAATTATTCCGGCCCGGTCCGTTTGACACCCTTAGTCCAAAGAGGAGAGGAGCTAAGGGTTAGAACATATGGCAATATCATACATCATATAGAATAATAGGAAACAAATCAAATCAAAGATATGGAAAACAAATGATTGGAAGTCTTAATTAAAATAGTATAAAATTACATTTTTTCCAAATAGTTGACAAGGCAAGCGCATCCATGTATCTTCCATGTCTCTTTTCGTCAATGATACTGATATTTTTCGATGATACTGCTGTTTCAATTTATGGGTGGATTTTACTTTTTGAGATTAAATTATATAATTTTGATTAGGTGTGTACAGATCAAACCGTCAAGTCAAATCGAACCGACGAATCAAACCAAACCGAGAAAAAAAACCGACTTATGATTTGGTTTAATTGGTTTGGCGTTAGAAAAAAAAAATCGATCATTCTTGGTTTGGTTTGGTGTTGACCAAAAAAAAGTCAAACCGAACCCGAATCAAACCGACATAATATAAATATAAATATATATATATATATTCAAACTTTTTTATACATAAAATATTAATTATAATCTACTTTTTAAATACTTTTTCAACTAGTTTTAGTAATTTTCAATAATTTGAAAGTAGATATAGATATATATTTAGATTTGGATCTTTAAGTTGTAATATTTGTCCATTAATTGCTAATTAAATGATCCAAAACCTAATATAAACTTAAAACCTAAACTTTTCACTTTTCATCTCACTTTTTAGTTTCAGGAGAGTTTTTCGCTCCTCATTTTTTCATAATTATGATTTTTCATTAGCACATGAGTGAAAATATATTTGATCTAGTCTTCGATCACAATATAATTGTAAAAACTAAATATTATAAAAAAATAAAAAAAACGAAAAACCCAAAAAAAAAGATTAAAACCTAAATCGAAGAAAACAACTTTATGTTGGTTTGATTTGGTTTATAGTTTTAATAAACCGACATAATTGGTTTTTTTTTTTTAATGAAAATCGAACCAACCCGACCTATGTACACCCCTAATTTTGATCAATACTTTAAAATCTTATTTTTTTTTAAGGAGAAAGGGTCAAATATATACCTCTAAACTTTGCGAAAAGGTCTAAATATATCCTCCATTACAAGTTTGGTCCATATATGCCCTCGCTGTAAAAGTTTAGGAGCATATGTATACCCCTTTGGAAGTTAAATGATGTGCTGGAAATTAACAAGCCCCCTTTTTCTTTTTCTTTTTCTTTTTAAATTTTAATTGTCACATAAGCAAAATAATTGTCACATCACAAAAAATAAACCCACCCACCTCTTCTACAATCTAAACCCGACCCATCAATTTGAATTCGCCCATGACCCGACCCGAGATCCACACCCCTTTTAATTCGTTTGAGCATTGGCCTTAACATTTTTCACTGTCAAATGTTCAAAAGAGCAGAAACTAAAGATTTATTTGATGCAGAATGGCAAGATTAGCTGATTGCGATGCTGCTATAGTGTTCAGGCTTGCATTGTTTCCATCTCTTGATCAGTATAATCAAGGGTGTTCTCCATTATCTCTTCTAAGTTAATTTCTTCACCTGCACTTTCTTTTGAACAGCTGAGATGGTGAACAACACCAATTTAAGCTGCCATTATAAATTCTCCAAGCAGCAACACACTTATTTGACTAGATGATTGAGAAGATACGCCGAAATAGATTAAGGTATTACAGAGGTTAAAAGGGGTGTGAATCTTAGGTCGGGTCATGGGCTGATTCAAATTGATGGGTCGGGTTTAGATTGTAAAAAAGTTGGGTGAGTTTATTTTTTCTGATGTGACAATTATTTTGCTTATGTGTCAATTAAATTTTTTTTAAAAAAAGGCTTGTAAATTTTCAGCACATCATTTAACTTTCAAAGGGGGTATATATGCTCCTAAGCTTTAACAGCGAAGGCATATATGAACCAAACTTATAACGGAGGGTATATTTAGATCTTTTCGAAAAGTTTAGGGATATATTTGATCCTTTTTCCTTTTTTAATCATATTGACATGAGACATGAGCAGATTTAATGTATTAGTACCAAATTCATCTTAACTCAGTACTTTTAGTGCGGAAAACAATTTTATATGTAAAAAAATATTAAAATTGCAATAAATACAAGATATTAATTGAACTCATAATTTTTAATTAGAATTAATTCATTACTAAAAACCTAAAGAATGAACCATAGAATTTAAATCTTGGATATTCGCCTCTAACATTGCAACTTAAAATACATTTTCTACAACTGTTGAATATTTAATATTTCATTTTTAAGATATTCAGTTAATCTCATCCAATTTAGCTTTAAAGATCGGTCAATTTGACTTTCAGAAATCGTAATGTGTCACATAAATTGAAACGAAATGTGGGGTGTTAATTAATACAATATATTAAGCCATATGAGTAGCTGCACGCATTCGCAGCCACGCTTCGACTATGTAATCTACCTATTCATTAATTTACTTCAAGAAGTTGAATGCACGTTATAACAATTGGTTAGAAATTGTCGTGCAGAGCAGACATATTGTTTGAATTTCATGCTTCATTATCTTAATAACCTTAGCAGAATACTATAAATAGGATCAAAAATGTGTTTCTTCCATCCAAATTATTATATTTGAGAGAAGAACCAAAAAAGAAAAAAGAAGAATTTTTTTTTTTGGGCAAAAATGTCTAAAGCAGTGGCACTATTGGTTGTGTTATTAATTTTGGTAGTATTTTCTGGGGAATGCTATGGGGAACTTAGAGTTGGATTCTACAAAGGAAAATGTGGGCTGACAGATGTTGAAGGTGTTGTTCGAAATGTTGTAAAAACATGGTTTTTTACAAAGGAAAAGTCTATTGCAGCTGCTCTTCTTCGTTTGCAGTTTCACGATTGCTTTGTTAATGTAAGAAACTTATATAACTCTTGCATTTTCTACTTCTTCATACTTAAGTTTACTCTCTAATAACCTACACCCCCCCCCCCTTCTTCCCCATGCGCGCACACACACACCCGACCCCCTTTAGCTTACTATAGTATCAGTGGCGGATACAAATTTTTTGATCATGAAAGTGGAGTACTATTATATTCACTACTTTTCCCGTCTCACGTTTTATGAAGTTGTTTGATTTGACATGGAGCTTAATAAAAGAATGAAATTTTTTTGAAACTTATGATTTTGAACATGCAATAATATTTTTGTGGTTGTCAAGTTATATCATTACGGTTAAACTTTAAAGTTAAAAGTTCAAAGTTAAATCATTTTTACAAATTAATTATTTAAAACTCACAACTTAAAAGACTACATAACTCACAAATTCCAAATCCTACTTCCACAGCTTATAATAAAATAACCCATTATTCTTTTTCAAGTGTAACTAAAGAAAGAGTTTCTCATAGAACAGAACAAAAGTATTTCCTTGTGGCGATATATTTTAACATAATGCAAATATTTTAGAAGTGCACAACCAAGCATGCTTGACTATGTAAGAAAATAAAATAGAATGCTCTTTATGAAATATTTGTGGTACAATTTTCTTTTACAATTGAATGGACTAATACTTTTGTTATGTACATGATGTATATATAGGGTTGTGATGCATCAATTCTATTGGATGGAGATAATAGTGAGAAAAAAGCACTCCCAAATAAAAGTGTTAGGGGTTATGAACTTGTTGATGCAATTAAAGATGATTTAGAGGCAGAATGCGAAGGCTTGGTCTCTTGTGCTGATATTATTGCCATGGCAACTAGAGATGCTGTTCTCTTGGTAAATGACACTTTATTTCATCTTTATACTCAACTATATCTTCTTCACTATCACTTCCTTTGTGTTTAAGATGCTCTATCCCCAATTAAGGTTTTAGAGGTTTGTGCATCAGTATATAAAGGGTGTCTGGCTAAGTTTATAAGTTGGTGAAACTAGCTATAAATATTTTGACTTATTTGTGAGTTTAATAAATATCTAAAGTGCTTATAAGTCAAAATCAGTCATAAGTCTTAAGTTGATCATTCCTAATTTATTACGTTATAGATTATAATAAGCATTTTTAGTTTGATCGAGCTTTTTGCTCCTTTCGTATGACAATTTTTGCTTCACGAGAGTCAATTCGATTGATTTTTTACACTAGATTAAAGATTAAATCAGCTCAATATTTAAAAATTAAAATTTTATATATTCAAAAGTTACAAGAAAAGTAATACGAGCTGCAACTCTCTTATGTCAATATGATGAAAAAATATATTTTAAAATATTAATCAAATTTTGGGTTAAAATCGTTTATACCCCCGAACTTTGCTGTAAAAATCAAACACCTCCCTCAACTTTGAACAATAATCATTCTCCCTCCTTTTTCCTATTTGATTTTTTAAAATACATATTTTACCCTTATATTTATATCAACATTTGTATTTCTTTTTTTTTAAAAAAAAAAACTTTTTTATAAAAATATTTTTTTATCTTTTAATCTATATAATATATTTTCTATAAAAGTTAAAAATTATTTTTAAGATAAAAAAATAAAAGTGAGAAATATTAATTGAATATATAATTTAATGACAAACTATAATGAAATAAATGAGCAAATAGTAAAAATTAATTTTATTAAAAATCTAAACTCTAATATATATTTATACATGAAAATAATAAGTAATTATAATTTTATAAATATATTTCAATGTAGGTATACAAATTCTCAAGCCCACATTTTAACATTATTAGTAAATTCTTTTATAATTAATTACAAAATCTAAAGGTACTTTTTACATTCAAAATTTATATATTATATGTATTACGTATGTATGCGAGTATGTAATTATGTATATAGATGCATATTTTGATTTTCTCTTATTCTTTAATGTCTATATAGACAAACGAGTTTTGGTTGTTAATATGAATTATTTTCTAAATTATAATTTAAAATTCATCAACAACAATCATTTGATTTGTAATAAATATACATCTACAACAACATCATATCTAGTGAAAAATTTTAAGTGAGGTTTGTGGGGGTGGGGGTACACAAACCTTACCACTACCTCGGAGAGGTAGAGAGATTGTTTTCGAAAGACCCTCGACTATTAATTATTTTTGTATACCTACATTGAAATATATTTATAAAACTATAATTACCTATTATTTTCACATATAACTATATATTAGAGTTTTGATTTTTAATAAAATTAATTTTTACTATTTTGCTCATTTATAGTTTGTCATTAAATTATATACTCAATTAATATTTTTTACTTTTATTTTGTTATCTTAAAAATAATTTTTATTTTATATAGAAAATAAGTTATATGGATTAAAAAATAAAAAAATATTTTTATAAAAAAGTTTTTGAGATACAAATGTTGATATAAATATAAGGGTAAAATAGATATTTTAAAAAATTAAATAGGAAAAAGCAGGGAGAATAATTATTATTCAAAGTCGAAGAAAGTATTTGATTTTTATAGCAAAGTTCGGGGTGTAAACTATTTTAACTCATCAAATTTTATATAGTTTGAATATTGAAAAGCTAAAGGTGCCACATATCCTCTTCACAAAACAAAATCTTGAACTTCCTCCCCCCCGCCCCCCGCCCCCCGCCCCCCGCCCCCCTTCCTTTGTTTCTCCTCTTTCTTAATGATACTTCTAAATTTATAATTCTTGGTAAAAAAATTCAGGTATTTTAGTCACTTTAATTTTTTTTACAAAAAAGGAAAAAAGAAAAGTTCATCAACACTTTTTTATCAAACACAATAACTGTTTATTTTAATTTAATCAATTTTATTCAAACATGTAATTATTTATTTATAACATCAGTTGCAACAATTTTATCCAAACATATTTATTTATCAAATCAAATTCACACTTAAAACTTATCATTACAATCAACTAATCTAAACGGATAAATAGTACAGTATAATATTTTTATTTTCACTAACTGCTTATAACAAACATGATATGATAATCTAGAAAAGGAAGTAAATGACTTTGAAATTTGAACTTGTGACATTCATCCTAAGTTTTACTAACATTGATAATAAAATGTTACAGAGTGGAGGAAAATGGTACAATGTTGAAACAGGTAGAAGGGATGGGAATGTTTCCCTTGCATCAAATGTGAATCTTCCTCCTCCATTCATTTCAGTCTCTGATTCCATCAAACTATTTGCCAGCAAAAAACTTACTCCAACAGACATGGTTTATCTTCTAGGTAATTTCCCATTTTACAATCCTTCATTTAATTCTGCATGTTTTTTTTTATTTAATTGCAATGATGTTTAGTAACTTGTGCGCTCCTCGACTATTTTACCATGCACTGATATACCTTCTACGGTAGTGGATATACCAAGTAACTCTATTTACTGGATCATAAACGGGTCGAAGAAATCGCCTAACATTTTTTTACTTTAACTAAGATTTGAACAACGGTCTTTATGGTTCATACCTAAGACTTGAACAACGGCCTCTATCGCTTACACCTCATTTTGTTGCCCATTAGAACGCACCTTTGGATGCTTTCTTATTCTGCATCTTCTTTTTATAATTGTTGTAATCCAAGTTAATTAGCTTTTCTTTCACCTCGATTATTTTACTGAAAATTCAGAGGCGCAGTCATGATTTTTAAGTTTTAAACCACAACTCTTTTTTTGCTTACTGCATCTTGAATAAATTATTTACACACATAAATAAAACTTCAAACTCAAATACAAGGTTCGAGCCTGCAAAGTCTTGGGTCTGGTGAATCCATAACTCTAAATTGATAACCCGACGAGTGTTAGCTACCTTGTATCCAGTTTTAAAAAATGGGGACGTGAGGCGAGACGTTTTACTTAGTACGGGGTGAGGCTTAAGCTTCAAGGCGATGGGACGTAAGCCTATGTATCTTTAAATATTTAACTTATAATATAGTAAAATAGTATAATCAAATAAAAATAAAAAGAAATTAATGATTATAAAATTACAATTAGAAACATTACTAAACAAACTCAAAGAAAGTAAAACTTCTAATATAATTTTGCATGTATAAATAAAGAAATGCTATAAAGCTACAATGAGATGCAAATCTACTCTAATATCTTAACTTTTAAATAATATAAAAATACATAATTGTAAAATATATTACTATTGTACTATGCAATTTACATCCCTAAAAGAAAATAATCCATAAACTTTATTAGTACCCTCATAGCAATTTTGAGATATTAATTACATGATCATTTACTTTCAAATATCAATTATTTGAGACGCATGACAATAATAAAATATGATAATTTTGAGATGTATGACAATAATATGAAGATCTTTGATAATTGAAGAAGCAAAATTCGGCTAACTATTTTTCAAAAGAAATGTTAAGTGATATTCAACTTCACGGTATTTTCAAATAATAAATATGCAATACAATGACTTGTTATTTGAGTTATTCTCAATCTTCTTATTCCTATTGATGAAAAACTATTAAGTAACGTTTATTTATTAGAGAACTATAAGGGCCAACAATGTTAACTAAGGAATTTGACACAATTTACCTAAGATCGGTTAGGCGAGACCCAAGCTTTACGTGTTAGGCATACAGTGAGGCGCTTAGGACACAAGCCTCAAAAAACTAAGCCCCACATCCGTGCCTCGAGGCGTTTTGCCAGTGCCTCGCCTCAAGGTGAGTCCCAAAACTGCATTTTAAAACACTGCTTCTAACCAACACAGTCATTGAATAACTTTTACCATCAAGACTTAGCGAGATTAAAATAAATCACCTAGTATTTTTTAAAAATTTGAACTCCGATCTCAAATATGTGGATTTTCAATTCCAGGTGGCCACACAGTTGGAATTGCTCACTGCTCACTCTTCCAAGATAGGCTATACAACTTCAACAATACAGGTGGTCCTGATCCAACCATGAGCAAATGGCTACTGTTTGGGTTAAGAATGAAGTGTCCTAGAGGTGCATCCTTTGACAACATTTCTCCTCTTGATGTGAGGACTCCATCTTTTGTAGATAACTCATTTTTTGAGCAAATTCAGAGGGGAAATGGGGTTCTTCAAATTGATCAACAAATAGCATTGGATGAATTGACAAAAGGTATTGTGGATGGTATTGTCAAAGACCCTGATTTCTACACTAAGTTTGGAGAGGCCATGGTGAAATTGGGTAGAGTTGAAGTGCTAACTGATGAACAAGGAGAAGTGAGGACATCATGTAGGGTTGTGAACAAGAAGACATCCTCTTTTGGGATTTTCAATTAGCTCAAATATTTTTTTGTTAACGTATTCTCTATGTTGTTCGGACCCTCCAGAAATATTGTCACACTCGTGTCCGTGCCTAAAGAAAATGCATCCCCTTTGGATGATCTAACACACTCGTCGCAGTATTTTTAAGAGTTCGAGTAACATAGCTTATTCTTTATAGTTATTTGCTTATGATAAGTTTTCTTTTGTTTCATTTTTCTTTTGTATTTGATTGGTGTGGATGGGGTGGATCTAGAGACTCTTCCTTCATTGATTCTTCGGCATTTGAAATTTGAGTATCGCTGTACTTTTTTTCTTGTATGATTTTTTTTCCTTTTCGTGTATTATGTTGTAATTTGATTGATTCTTAATGAAACGATTTTCAGATCACTGGAACAAAAGTGAATGTAATTCTTATCTACCTTGCTGTCATGACATATTTCTTCTTTTTTAAGCCAGTATTGAGAAGCATTTTAAAGAACATACATAAAAGACAATGTGATGAGTCATACAAGACATCTTTCTTTTTTGTCATCTACTAGTAATAATTTTACTTAGTTGCATATCTACTACTACTAATAGTTTATATAAACTTGACGTTGGAGATATCTGGATCACTAGCTTGCAGCCATCCAAGAACTGGCAAATATGGATCAATTAAAAGAAAAGATGATTTTCGGCAAATATACCGAGGGTGTGTTTGGTATGAAGACATTTATTTCTCGAAGAATAAGTGATTTTTTACTTAATTTTTGGTGTTTGATAAGTGCAAGGAGAAATTAGTCATAAACGTGTTTATACATAGTCTAGAGAAATACTATGGGGTCGGGTGGGGATTCTATTCTTACTAGAAAAGCTATTTTTTTTATTTTTAAGGAATTTATTTTCACAGAGAAAATATATTTTAAAATATTTAACCAACCAGATCTGACAAAATAGAACGCATCAAATCAGTGGCGGAGCCAGAATTCTCACTGAGGGGGTTCAGAAGTAAATATACGGACTAGTCAAAGAGGTTCAACATCTACTATATATAGATAAAAATATTTTTGACCATATAAAAATAGTATAATTTTCCGACGAAGGGGATTTCAATGAACCCGTCATATGTATGTGACTCCGCCACTGCAACAAACACACCTTGAGCTATTCCCTTATTATATAAGTGCATGCGAGTTCAAGCACCTCTCCGTCGACATGTTAGCCTAAGATCAGAAAATTTATTTTGAGGGCATTTTAGTATATTTAAGTTTACTTTTGTGCATTATATTACTTGCTTGTTTTCTAGGTTGTAGTAGTATTTTCTTTTAGCTCCCAAAAGTCGATAAAATCAATTGTTTTTCAATTTAATGCCAAACTTGTTCTATCTTTTGAAAAATGGGCCCAGGAGGTTAGGTTTGTAAAGGTATTAAAATGATGTGATGCTGTTGGTTAAGGAAATTGATGTATTACAGCTGCAGTCTAAATATTTTGATTCCTTTGCCAAATTTACCACTTTCTTGCATCATCATTATGATAATCATGGGACCCACAAAATTTTCACTTCACCAGCCAATATTTTATCTTGTCAGCCTCTTACATTGAACACTAATATACGTGTCCACGCGATGTGCGACAATAAACATTATTTTTAATTATTTCGTATTGAGATATCATTTTTCGAGCATGTTGAATCATATTATTTTAAAAAAATTAATTATCTTATTATTTTTTAATAAAATATGTTTTTTCTACCCCGTCCCCCGCCACCTCCATCCATCTCCACACTCCCTCCCTCCCTCCCCTCTCAATTTATTTTTTAAAAAAATTAAACCACCGCTTCATCAATCTCCCACCTCTAATCAAATTTATACGACAAAAAAATCATGTAATTGTAAAAAAAAAATATATGTTTAGTATTTTTTAAATTATATTATTCACAATTCAAATCTCTACATGAGGAAAAATAATCATGTAATTGTGAAATTTTTTTTATGATTTATATTTTTCTTTATTGTATGTTTTACAATTTAAAATTTTCAAATTCTTAATATTAGTTGTTTTAACTTTTAAACTTATATTCTTTCCCCAGCTTTTTAGTTTAAAATTTATCGATAATAATATATGTATTATTTAATTACTTCATTGGGAACAATAACAACACACCCAACATATTTAATTATTTCATTATATTCTTAAAATTAATTCAAATTCTCCTTACCTATCTACAGTGTACATATTTTTTGATTATTTATTAATTACTTAATTATTTCTCAACTATTTTTTAATTACTTAATTAATTTACACTACAAAAAAAATTGCATTTAGCAACAGATCAAAAATGTTGCTAATCAACATATATCCGTCGCTATATCAATTTAGAGACGGATCAACGACGGAATATGTGTCGTTGCTATTCTGAGCGTTGCTAACCATTTAGCAATGGAAAAAATAAAATTCGTTGCCAATATTGCAACGTCATAGAGACGACCTATATCCGTTGCCATTTTGTAGCAATGAATATATTCGTTGTTATATTTATAAATGTCGTTACTAATTTCATATTGTATTTCGTCATTTTGATTATTTCGTGATCAAATATTTCATTGCTAGTCCGTCGCTAAAAATTTTGTTATTTAGTCCCCAATTTTTTAAAATTCTTAAAATATCCAACATTCATATAAAAGAACCAACATATATAGATAGCAAAATCTTCTTAAAATATCCAACATTCATATAAAAGAACCCACATATATAGATAGCAAAATCTACACATCCACAATACCAAACATAGCTACATCTAAACACATAATTATGTCCAAAACATCCATAGTACCAAACATCAACCAACTATCCTTAAAACAACCCACATCATCCACAATACCAAAGATAGCAAAAGCTAAACTCAATTCATGAGAAGCTGAAGATGATGTCTTTCCACAAGAAACACAAAGAGTTTGTCCGTAGTAGCCTTTTGCTTCAGATCCAAGACCAAATACTCTTCGCTTCTTTTTTTCTCCGACAGCTTGGTAATATGCTTCAAATTGATCAATATCAGATTCTAATAATATTTTTTCTCTTAATATTTCTTCAAATCTTTCCTGTAATAGAGGAAGTGAAATTATAACGGATTGTACTTAAAAATGATTAGATGCCAAAAACTACTTTAAACTAAAAAAATAAGAATTAAGTAAACTACTACATTAAGATTTAGTCTTACATGAACGATTCGAGAACATTCATCAACGAAAGATCTTTCATCATGACCATGTGTGTATGCAATCACATGGGAGAGAACATTCAACATTTCAAGGGGGTGTAAAATTTCACATACAGACAATAATCCTTGTGTTAGTCAAACTCTCTTTACATAAGAAAAGTGTATTCAAGAAATAATATATTTAAATATCTATAGCTAATTACAAAAGTTTAGAAGTTGTAGTTCATGTTTTACTAGGACAGTTGAAACCAAATGAAATTGTTAATACTTGATTGATCATATGCACTCCAAAATTGTAACAGCTGACCACTACTTAAATAAAAGAACTAAGCAAGTTGTAGATGATCATTGTAAAGTGTGAAATTTCATCAGTAGGGTAGATGATACGGAGGATTCGAATAGACAACCTTAACTAGTCCTAGATTAGAGTTGATTGATTGACTGATTTCATATATGAATTGATAATTCGACCCACACTACAACAACTTTACTCTATAAGATATATTCGCCACCGTTGACAGATGAGATCCTAATCGTTCTATCTCTTTAATCAATGAACCCAAAAGTTCACAGTTTTGACCATTATCAACTTATCTCAAATAGCTATCATTTATGTTTTCTTGATTTTGTCATCAAAAATTTGAGAAGGCTTGACTGAAAGCTAAAATTTGTAGAGACGCACAAAGGCCAAAACCAGGGAGGGGAAGGGCTATAACACTTGGGAGATAAACACATTTTTTTCTTGGGGAGAGAGGATACATGAATGTGTAAGATTGTAACAGCATGGCGTCATTTCAAATTCGATGGCTATTTGCAACAATTTAGCTTAGAACAACTGACATAACATTTATCGGGAGATAGATAGGTTCATTAAATGAACAAAAATTAAGTGGTAATTTTGTTGATCAACAAAATTTTGAAAAAACAAAAAATGTCACTGTGCAGGCAGCAAGATATATACATGTATGCACCTGATAAATTTGGCTTAAGGTCTACTATCAATTGCACTACAGTGAGAGAATTATCCTCGCCTCTCGTAGCCCGCACAGCTCTAGAGTCCTCAATATTACCAATAACAAGATTCTTACCCTGCCAAAAAACAAAATAAAAGTGTTCATTATTTAGAATAAAATGGTAGAAAAACTAGCTAGCTTCAACTTGCTGGATATGTCGACGAACCCGTTTAACCAGGGTTACAGTTATTGTTCCACTACAAAAGCAATCGATATTCGTATAGCTTCTGAGTTCTCTATCCATAACCTTATAAGCCTTCAGAAATAACTCCTTCAATGTTTGAAATACCTCTAGGTGCTTTTCAGTCTCTTCAACATCAATGGAGAATCTCGACTCCTCACCAGCGCTGAGGAAAGCATTCTCAGGATATAGGCTACTCCCCGTGTTGAGACTGATCTCTCTTAGAACATCTTCATTTTTCTCTTAGAACATCCTCGGAAAAGCATCCTCACCTTACATTTCTATACGGGGCTGTTATTTTTAGCTTGAACTCGTGACCTACTGATCACATGGCAGCAACTTTATCAGTTACTCCAAGGCTCCCCTTTCCAACCGTGAAAAGGAGAAGGACGATAAATGGAATGATGAGGAGCCCATCCTATATACATGTCCAATAACAATTACATATCCCAAGAGAAAACCTTTCATATCCCGTCAAGAAGTAGTGACATAAATTAACTATCGAGAAAGAGTATTCAGTAGCCAAGTATCTCATAATATTGTATTGCATTCGTAATTAATCTTCTTCCACAAATATACGCATACAACATAGACGTCAGAAAATAAAGTATTTGTTCAACTTCCAAATGGCTTTTCATGTAACTGTGTACTTATCCATGACAGGAACAGGAAGTAGCTAGCCATAATATGACTATCTATAAAGAGTATGCAATAGTCAAGCCTCTCATAACATCATTCGTCATTAAACTTCTTCCACAGATATACACTTGCAACATAGAAGTCAGAAACTAAAGCATTTGTCGAACTTACAAACAACATTTCTAATTTACTGAATTTGCTAATATGAGGTCATTCCCATCCTCCATTCATTTGCAATAAAATAAAGTAAATATAATGCAGTGAAGTTTCACAACTATATAAAAAAAGGGCTAAAAAATAACTTGATGGGGTCAAAGAAAGATTTTCTGTTTCACAGATCCAAATACGACTTTTTCAGGAGCAACTTAGAGAAGATAATGCCAAACACTTACAAAATTAGCAAGTTGTAGATTGTAAAGGAGTATATGACCGACACTTGAGATATCCCACTGACCAACCCAGAAATCCTTGCAATCAGCACGTCCTTGGAGAAGTAGTTCTTATGTACTCTCAGCAAATATCAACACATGAACAACTTGATGGTAGTGTCCATCTCTGCGACCACCCCTCTGGGTTTAGAGAAGTAAATTTTTTCTCTAGTTTTTACAAATCTAGACTTTTAATCACATTAATAATACTCAATTACTAGAAATAAGCCAAAATAAAGTCCGCAGACATCTTTTAAATTCAAAATAAGAAATCCAAGCGGATATGGAAATTTTCTTATACTACACTAAGACAACTAAGCTAGAAAATATGGTACATGCTATTGTCTACCGATTAACCATAAAGACATATAATATCAACAGTGGTAAGGAAAACCTAAGTGAAAGAGCTCAAACAATCCTAAACCTATCATTTACAAGTGATTTCTAACATAGAAATTAAGAAATTGAAAGAGAAAAAACAACTCACATTACGAGATTTAGAATCGTCACTCTAATTTAGATTCGAAATTGAGCAATTGACTCCCTTTTCGATTGATATTGAGCGATTCTCATTTTTCAATTGAGAGAAAAGGAAAAGGAGAGTTTGTTTTTGAAGAGAGGCGGATGATACTATGTTTTGAGAACAAAGTGAAATAAAAGACTTTGCCCTAATAGTTAGTTGGTAGGGTGACGGATATTAAAAAAATAACTAATATATTTTTTTTAAATGATAAAATAATTTCAGTGACAATAATTTCTTTGTTATTTCTGTGACCATGTCAAAAAAAAAATTCCACCTTTTATGTCTCTAATTTTGTCACCAAAATAAAGGCGCTAATATTTACCGCCAAAATATAGCAACAAATTTTATTTTATGTCGTTAATCCATCACTAATTAGGCTACTAATTTTAATTTCATTTATTTAGCGACAAAAATTCTATTTTGTTGCAATTTCGTCGTTAATTAGCAACAGAAATGTCCTTGTTGCTAGAAATCCATTTCTAAACACAATTTTATTTGTAGTGATAAATCTCCTAGCTATTCTCAATGTGCATTTTTTTCGTAATATATTTTTATTACTTTACATTTCTCTAATATGACTGTAAATTAATTTTTTTGTGTTTTACACACATCAGTAGTTAAGTTTTCTTGTTTCTTATCTCAACATACAAAAATTAAAATAGATAAGTTTTGATATACATAATAATAAATAATATATAGATTATAAAAGACTCCAAAATAAATGAAAGATTCAAATTTAGGTTTGTTATGCATAACAGATTACGTGAGTTTATTTAGGTTATTAATAAAAGTTTTGGGTTTCTCTGAATTATATATTTTTGAACTTAATTACAAATTTCAAATATAAATTTAGTTTTCAAATTGACCTGGTTTTTCTTATAGAAAAATGTTCATGTGTAAAAGTCACACTTAAAATCAGTTATATTTTTTAAATAATTTGTTTTAATAAAAATCATAGAGATCTTGCTACAATTCACCTGCACAAAAAAAAAAAATCATCAATTGTAAACATAAAATTTTTGAGCTCGCATAAAGTAAAGAATATGACATTACAAATTTTGTGTGAATTGACGATGATTAAGGAGATCAAATAGGAGAAGGGAGAATAATGTATTTTAATTTTAAACTAACTCAAATTTTTAATTTTGATTCGAAATTTATCATAAGTTTCTTGTGAATTAAATGAATAGATCACTACAGAATAAAAAATAAAAAAACATAAAATAAAATAAATACTTATTTTAATAACATAATAATATAAGAATGGTAACAAAAAGTTAGCATTTAAAAAGCTAAATGCTTGAAAAAATTTCAAGAATTACTTGCTTGAGTTCAAGCATGCTTTATACCTACAAATAAATCATTCAGCAATAACATATTAGATTAGTTGATTCATCGAAATAAAATAAAATATCTAAACATACACCATTAAAAATAATGACAAAGAATGTACTAAGATTATGAATAAATATTCAAAAATGTATTCTAAAAAATCCTGTCACAAAAAGAAACTCAATATGTATATGTAGATAAAGAAATTATCATGAATCTTAACAAACATGATATACATGTTAGGAATTATAGAGAAAAAAATAGTAACAATAATTTAATTATTAAATTAAATAGTAACAATAATTTACTTATTATATTGGATTATCGCAAAAAAAGAGATACTGACATCATAACATTAAGCATTAACGGAGGAAAATGAAGCTGAAAATGTCAGAATCTTTCTGTATTTAAAAAATAAAATTGTTAAATGAAAACATAATAAAAATTGAAAAATATGAATAATGCAGTAAATAAATTCGTGAATAAGCTAATGAATAATACCCCCTCGCCCCCTCCCTAGCAAAAAAAAAGTAAAAGCTTAACATTATTTATCACTGTAATGTATAGTAGTATATATTGAAGAGGTGAAGAAGTTAGAATATCGTTTTAATCCAATCTCTGTTTAAATTTAAATTAAAATATCATCTCAATTTCTTTCTTATCCTTAATTTTTCATGTACAATGTGTATTTATCTTATAATCTATAAATTTGAATTAAGAGAAACATTTGAAATCAATTCAAATATTTTTAATAATATTAGTATTATCATTACTTTTTTTAAAATTATTATTATTGTTACTATTACTACCAACACTATTTTTTTTTAATTTAAATACTACCAGTACTTCTACTATTACTACGTAATACAATTCTATTAAAATATTGGCAGTACTTCTACTATTTCATTTAATATTTAATTAAATATATTAAAATATAGTATATTACTGCGGTCACTACCACTACTATTAGTATATACGCACTACCACTACTATTTGCTGGAGAAACCTAGATCACTAGTTCTGGACTATCGAGAAACCTCCCTATGCCCGCATCCCTGGAACTTGCTTTGCTTTAAAGACCTCGCCTTCTTCACACCTTCTATGATGGGAAATACTTTCGTATGAGTACTAATTTGATTCGCATAAACGACCCTCTTCTGAGCCCTTGAGATTTTATATATCAGCTTCAGAAGATTCAATTGGATCATTCTTGGCACAGAAGAATGAGGAAGCAAAGGTAGAGTGTGCTCTGGAACTCCAACACTTGGGTTGAACAAAAAAGGCTCAATCTTTCACTATTCAGGAGTAAGAAAAAGCAAATGCGATCGTCGCAAGACGCCTTGGAATTCCATTCTGTAGGGAAGTAGGATCTACTGAATAAGTCTCCAATCAATCTCCGGCAGGTGAGAAAATGGATTTGCCTCTTTCATTTAGTGTTCATTGTCGAATCGGACGCTTAACCCCCGCCCCTAACTACGGGGGAAGTCACACTTTAACTTCCTGCCTTGACCTAGGCCTCACATTGATCTTTCTGTCCACTGAACTCATCAATCAACCTTGACATTGACTCTCACTACGTACTCCAACTTTATCTATAAATGAAGACGCTTTATCTAATGAAAAAGGAAGAATACTAGGAAAGCAATCGAACAGAAAAGGCTCTGTAAGAGAAGAGCTAACTGGAGTACGCCTGGAATAACGAACAAGGAGTATGAGAAGAGCGTTTCGAAGGTCAGATCGGGTTTGCTAGTAAATCTTATGTTCCAAGTCAATAAAGACTAGAAACTAGTCCTGCTAACAAGAAGCTAACAAAGCGAGGCTGCTAAAGAAGAGCTTGTTCCAGTTCTGGATACGAGAATAAGAAGAACGGAAGTACAAGAGGACAAGAAAGAGAAGAAGCGAGTACAGTTTCGATTCAGTTTCACTTGTTTGGTAACCTCTTTTACGATCAGAGATAGGAAAGAATCCAAAGCTTGCAAAGGATGTTAGGCTTCGAACGCTGTTAGGACAGATAAATTGGAAACCTAGGATGAAATAGCCTACCTTAAATACAGAATCAATTACCAGATGGATTGGCTGGCCCACTTGTACTTAATAGAATCGAAATCAAGGAAAATTCCCCTAATGGGAGTGAACATAGGGATTTCCCAACGAATGAATGCAATACATGAAAGGCTAGAGGATATAGTACTGGACGTCGACTTCACATACGACATTTTCAACTCCTACTTTTCATACAAAGAGAATGGACATCCTGAAAAACTTAAAATATTACAGAATGCTTACCGTCTTCGATTCGGTATATTCTAAGTGGTCCATTGGGTAAGCAGCAGAGGTAAAAGGTCTATACCTATTACCGTAGCTAAAAGGGTTCCCTTTCTTACTTGATTGAGACTGAGAGTCAGGGCATCAGAGGTCTTAGGAATCCCATCCCTAACAAGCTATAAGTGGAACAAGCGCTCATAGCCTTTTCCTTGAGAGTAGGACTTGTGAAGTCAAAGACTTCAACCTGCTGCTTGACTGCTCGACTTGTCTATTGAAGAAGCTCTTTGCCTTTAGGAACCAAGAGTAGGCAAAAAAAGATGGGCTTTTCTCCAACTGGCACGATTGAAATAGGCGGCTAAGAAGGTATGAAGTGACTCGACTCTAAAGGAGAGGAAGGAGGCCATTGGATAAGGTTACTTCGTTCCTCAACTTTTTGAATTTCATTCTCCCAGGAATTTAGGTTGCAAGTAAAAACGAAACTTGGTAGCGCTCTAATCAGCTGTGATTCCTCTTGTTGAAAACAAAGATGCATCTCTTTTTTCCTCAAAAGTTGCCGTGCATTTCTTTTTTAGATAGGTATACTTGGGCCTTCACTGACCGTGTGAGGACTTTTTAGGAAAAAGATGTCCAGCCTACAAAATGAACTAAAGACTATCTGATGAAAAGCTTTCTTATAGTCAAAATAGATGATGAAAGAAAGAGAGCAGAAGTATGACCTTTTCAGAAAGAATATAAATAAAGCAAAATTTAGACTAGGCACGTATCGAAGGAGCAAAGGAAGAGGTATCAATAGCATTAGCAGGAGCAGTAGGAAGCGAATGAAAGTGAGCTTGTTCTCAAATCAGCACACTAGGAATCGAAGACTAAAGATGATTTTCGACAAGCGCACATTCATAGGTTGTTAGCAGGATAAGGCGAGAAAGATATTGAATGAGTTTAAAAAATATTTATCTAAGATAAGCCCAGTTAATCCTACTATCTTCATGAGCTAAGACTGGCCTGTTACAAGTCTCAATTGAGGCAGAAAAAATTTGGATTCTTAACCCTATGGGGGATCTTGCTACATAGCTTCATATCTGATCAGTTGATAGGAAAATTCTTCTAAAGAAGACGTGTTGAGATTTCTTTCCTTCGCTAACCCCCATAATTGAAAAGAAAAGTTCCGTCTCCAGTTCAGGGGAAGGAAAAAGGAAAGATTCAGCGAAGGATAAGGTGGAATGAGATCTTCTGGTTTAGCTCATTTAGTTAAGGCGCCCAACAATTGAGTTCCGTAGCTTGGGTAGGCATCCGTGAAAGGTCTTGTGGTGCATCCATCTAGAACATCCCTCAAAATGATCCAAAATAAGAATGATTATATTCAAGCAGAGATCTCACCAGCGGTAGAGTCGAGGAAGACCTATACTATTGATTTCCCGATACCGAGACTCTACTCTATACAACTATAGTCTCTAGATAGCCCTAGCTAAGGTTTTGATTTTGATAGACTAGCCTTGTCTTCCCCACAGAGGAGATAGATTGGTCTATAAAATCTTTTCAAACTAGAAGAAGGAATATTGAAGCTATTCTCTTAGTGACATTAGCCTCTTTCTTTCGAATATTCGGACATTGTAGGCTCTCCTCCAACAAAGGACTGGGAAAGAAAAACTCATATTCTCAAATAAGCAAAAAGTCTAGGAAGATATCAACCATGGAAGGAAGGTCTCTTGTAAACCAGAAGGTCCTACTAAGTGATCTAAGTCGAACCACTTCCTTGAATGGTTAAGGAAAGATTTCATATAATGCCTTTATTCGTACCGGACTCTTTGACTTGGTTGGGACTGTAACCTTGAATTAGTGGGGAGACTGCTACTACTACTATTTCCTCGTTGAGGGAGAAGTTGGCGAAGGGTGGATTTTTTATCTATTTCTAAACCAAGAAGATGCCTCTTCTTTCTTTGACCTTTCCACGAGCTTCGTCTAGTTTTTGGGGAGTATAGTATATAGAAGTAGGATTTGATATTTGGATATTTTTTGTATCAATGATCTGGAGAATTATCAATGATTCATTCTTAGATTTTCTAAATGATGAAGAGAAAAAAAAATTGCACTATTCTGAAATGTTGATTGTAATAGTAATAGTATTAAGGGGTAAATCAACTAAGTATTCAACTTTGGAAAGTCTTTCATATTTTTATAAGAAAGGAACTGATGTATACATAGGGAAAGCCGTGTGCAATGAAAAGTGCAAGAACGGGAGGGATATTTACTTGTTTATTTCATTTCAGATTAACATTGATTTTATTTAACAAGGAACTTATCTACTCCATCAGACTAGTTTCGGGTTCGAATCTCAGGCAACCCACTATCATATCAAAATTCTAATTCTCTGCAAAGAAGTCTGTATTTTTCCAATCAACTTCAAACAAAATTGGAACATATCCACATACAACTTGGTTGACACGAGTATATAAGTCAGATTATACTGTTGAATAACAAGCCTTCTATTTTGATTTGTAGAAAACTCGTGTGCTTGGGAGTCCCTGATGAAATAATAAACCAAGATTTTACCATGACTGTAATTTTTAAAGAGAGGCGAAAGCGAACCCAAGATTAAGGATCTCTAAGCCCCAAGTCAACACTTGTTACTCTCTTTTTGGTGATCGTGTTTGGTAGATCTTCGGTGTATCAACAGTCTTCCCGATTTTCCACTCGATAGATCCCGCAAATATGCTGCTAATTTGTGGGTGCCTATTCTTCGATCCAAACTGGTGATTCACCATATTCCCTTCTTTAGTCAAGAATGGAGTCAGGGATGCCCAACTCAAGATAAGTCCTAAGGTTCTGTTAAAGTATCCTTAATATCATCTCTTTCTCTAGAATCCAGGCTTGTAGATCTTTAGCGAATCAACAGGGTTTCTTTCGTAATTAGGTTGTTCTTCAAATCTTGTTTGTTACTGAGTTGGGTAACTTAAAACCTATACCCTTCCTTTCTTAATAGTAAATAGATATAGAGTTGGATACTCCCTCGATTGGGCATCTCAATCTAGCTCTTAATCTATCGTGTAAGAAACGAAGACCATAGGCATAGGATAATAGCTCCTAACTTGTAATTGAGATAGGGGCTCATTCGATACATGTATTTTATTTTGATATCCTCCCTCTCTTCTTTCTATAAAAAATACTCAAAAAAGGAGTCAAACTGTCTAAACTTCTCTACAAAAGTCTTTCCCTCACTGCCGGTCTTTAAACTTGCAACTGGTATCTAAGTCTAAGACAAGAGATTTTTCTTACTTTTAAGTTTGATCTTTCATTAGGAGCCTTATAAAGAATGGTTGGAATCGGTTTGACCTATGAAACTACTCGAAAGGAGGCTTCTTACCAGCACTAGAGTGGGATAAGTCAACCTTGCCTTAGGTCAATCCCTTCCTCTACTCGGGCAAGCAACAGACTTTTTTTAACAACCTCTTATGATTGATTCACTTCCTCCAACATTGGATTTCTTCTTACCTATGATATCCCCAAGAGCTAATTCGATAGCAGTTACATCTGAGCTAGCTTAGAAAGAGAGGAGACATCCTTATCTGAGCTGATCGTTAGCGTATTTCTTCTTCTCGAGTGAAGTAGCTTACTCTTGAACTGTGCGTTAGGGAGTCATACTATTCTTAGTTCTCATTTATGTTTGCACTGTGTGATTTCTATCTAGGAAGCAAGCACCGCAAAGGGTTGATAGGGCAGCTCGGCTGGTAAAAAAGGAGATGGTACCGAAGCAGGAGGCTCGTAGATGCTACTAGTGCAATGACTAGTCTAATCTCTTTTCTCTACGTGAACTTTTTTATTATGTAAACCCGGTGTGTTATCTAAGTCTTTTAACTAGTCCAATGAAAATCTCCTCTATTGCAGCAAAAGTCAAAAAAGGGTACTCGCGCAGCAGCCTGCTTGCCAAAAATGAAAATCCTTACTAGCCAAAGTAAGGGACTTTCTTACTGGAGCATACATAACGGACAAGGACTTAGTTGACTATTCTTAGCCTGCTATTCAAGAATCTTTCCTCAGACTGGATGATGAATGGAAGCGAGATTGGATTGACGTATAGAAACTACAACTACAGATTTGTTCCCTTTCTATTAGGGAATCTCGACTAGACGAGGGAGATATAAAATTAATGTTGATGCTACCAAAAACAAAGTCATTTCATAAGTAATAATGAGCTAATTTCTTATTAGAAGTCTCTTTTTCTAGATAGGTCTCCTTTATCGGGGATTTCCCACAGAGAATTCTTACTCTGGCTTGCCAAAAGCCTTTAATTTTGAGAATGTTGGATATATTACACACTAGTGGAATTGTGTAATAAGGATTTTCACTAGCTTAGTAAATCGATTTAAACTAGTAAATAGAGTATGTTTTTGTTGGCAGTGAGTAAATCTTTGATTCAGAGGGTGGAAGATGTTATGACTCTGAAATGGGCTCTTGGCTTAGGTTCACACTTTCTTTTATCTTTCCTCAAAAAGTCATTTACAGTCTTCTATGAGTCCCTACTTATGGTAGGTAATAGACCCTCTCCATTGCGATTATCATCCCTAATCAGAAAGAGTTTTTGTTTGCGCGGGTTTACCTAGTTGAACATAGCGTTAACCCATTCCGCTATCATGATTTTATTGAATTGTACTTTCATCAGCCATCCTCACAGATGTGTCTCTTCCTGGAAGTGAGAACATTGCTGCCCCGACCAAGGAAATAAGGAAAAGATTGAATGGGTCATGAATTCCATTGAGTTAGCCCTACTTGATCGAATCAACCAGTCTCTTCTATTCCACCTGCAACCCCTTTAGAATTCCAATGTTGCTGGAAGTGGTGTGCTTGAACGTAGATTAGGTAGTGAGAGAGAGCAGCCCCCATTCTAACAAAATTTCCTTCTTTCGCTATTAAACAAGTCCCCATTCTACTCGACTGGCTTTCTTAGAAGCTTTTCAAGATATACTCTCTCTGTCTATTGAAATCCGACAGAGTCTTCTTCATACTTATGCCTCGGATGGGTCAAGTCTAATTTGTCTTTCCGGAACCGCAATCATAATGGATTCTTTCATTTGAAAAGAATCCTTTTAAGAAAAGTCAATATAGTTGCAAGTTGCTCGAGCAGTAGGTTGAAGCCTGGAACCCTTATGGGTATGGAACCTTTTTTTCAAATACTAGATCTTGTGCTAGTAGTTCCTAGCTGTCTTCAAAGCGGGCCAAACCCATCTCTTATTGAAATAGGAGAATTCGTGAACTAACCTGTTGAAAGGCCTGATATCTACTATTGAAGTAAAAGATCCTGCGAGAGCATTTCTATCTTCAGATGTGGTATAGGACTTCTGTTTCGCGTAAGTTTTTATATTATCTTTTATATATATAAGATAAGCGGATTGTTGTGGAACTAGATCCTCTGCTAGAGTCAGATAATTTGTGTAGCTAGGTTCACCTGCCCAATGCCAATGATACGAAGAGCTAGCTTTTCTACCCCTGGGGGCTCAAAGAAAAATCTACTTGCATTTGTGTTGCATGTGAAAAAGCTTTCCTGTATGCGAGAACCTTCCTTCTTCGAACCTTGATGCTCAGTTCTGTTCTCCCGTACACCCATTTTTGCAAGGCTAGCCAGGGGAGAGGTACTTTTTCGGGTTTGGTTTACCTAGATAGGAAGTGCTCTTGCAGTGTTTCTAGTAACTATTTTGAAGTACGATATATTTCTGTTTCAGGGGTATGAATTCTTCTTTCTTTGGCTTAAAATCTAGGGTTTGTGGTTCGTTATCAGTACCTATTTTAGAGCGATATAACCTCCTTGTCTGCCTCTCAATATACGGGTATTTCCCCATCCCTCTCTCTCGATGTGGTGCTTTTCACTCTGCTCTGTCAACACTTTATCGCAATGCCGAAAGGTAGAATTTCAGGTCTTTTGGCAATGCAATAGAAGGCATATTACTAATTGATTCTTTGGCCATTTTGTGTTCGAATTCTAAACTGGCGAGGCGCTGCTGGATGCTTTTGATCAATAGAAAACGAAGAAGAAGAAGATAAAAAAAGGTTATGATGAGCTTGAGTCGAGTTAACAAAAAACTTATGATGAGCTTGAGTTATGTCAATAAAAAACTTATGATGAGATTGAGAAGAGAGATACACAGAAGAAGAGAACGAACGTCAGCTTTGTTTTTCTCTCTTTTGAAACGCATTTTTCTCAGTCTCACTATCCTTTTGCTTACTCATATCCTTTTACACTTTAATTGAGACTTTTCTTTGGAAGCCTCTTTCTTTGTTCCATTTCTTAGCGATTTTTTTTATTTTTGGCTTTCTTTGATGGATAGAATTCCTCTTTCTGTCGGAGGCGATGAAAGTGGTCCTAGCTTATCGAAAAAACCTTCCTTTGATCTCAACATACCCTCGATTGAACACCAGGTATATGAACTCATGGAAGAGGAAATCAAAAGGAGAAAGGCAAAATTAAACGACCTCCTAGAACCTCTCATTCAAAGAGAGGCAGAAAGGTATTGACAGCGCCCAAGCGCACACGCAAGTGTACGTGGTTTTATCAAGTAGTAAAGTGACTTCAAGGAAGCCCAAGTATCAATATCTCAGGGACTTGAGTTCGGCACCTATTCAATTCTAGTTTAACCAATTGAGAAAAGGAGTAATTAGAGTTTTAAAGTTGTAAATTAAAACTAAACTAAGCTAATGCAAAAGAGTAATGACTTAGGACAATCTATGGATAGTGGCCCAGGGTTAAGGCTTACAAACAATCATACTACGCTATTGAACTTCATTCCCTAAATTGCTTGTCTTGGTTGTTGATTCGTAGGGTTAATTGCATGATTACGATTTCCCAACCTCTAATCGTTTACCTAAGTTGAACCTTATAACTATATCGTTGAGAGAGGATGTAATAGTTCGCTTAAGTTATTTACAAATATCATCCTACATGTGATACAAGATCTACAAGGAAGACACAAAAACATACACCAAAATATTCAACGATTTGAAGAATCGAGGACCCCCTTTGATGACCTCTCTTGGATTCACAAGAAGAACAAGAAAGGAAATGATATCAAGAGTAAAACACACTAAAAACAACAACAACACTTGATGAACAAGATTCAATAACAACAACACACGGTTACAACACAAGATCACAAATGGATTACACTAGATATAGACATACGATTACAAGAAAGTAAAGATAGATAGATAGACAAATGAAGATGTAATATTAACAATCCAAAAGATTATTCCACTTTTGGACCTTTAATATCACACACAACCTAAACCTATCTCTTACGTGACCTCAAGGGAACCAGAATACCCAATCAATCTCCGTTTCTAAGCAAATCATCAACAAAAGAATTCCACCTTGCCCAAGGATTCCACCTTGAAAGAGGCTCTCAAAAGAGGCTACAAATATGTCATCTAAAATCTCCCCTTAAAATGAAGGCAAACTAGCTATTTATAGGCCATGGGTCTTTATTACACAATGGTCTCAAAAATGACCCTAAAAGCTATTGGGCCCAAAAGTGGCCCAAAGCCCAAAATAATGTCATGGGCGTCCATGCTCTCTCGAAGCCCACGCTATCTTCCAAACACGTCGTGTCTCAATGCTCCCATGGATGACATCATCAAATGTAGATTCTCCCACGCTCCAAGCTATCATCCACACACATATTTGTTCCCCTAAAACAACTAAATCTTGGATCCATAGATGTGATCCTTGAAGCATCGATCCCAAAGGAGTGGAGCCCATTGATCTTGTATAATCCTCCCTTTCTTGAAGAGGATTCTTCCTCGAATCCAACTCCTTTATCAACTTATCGTTGCACCTTTCAAGTTTGGAATTCTTTGGTAAGAACTCCGTTAGGCTTTCAAGATCATTTTCATATGGCATTCTTCTTGCATCCTCCTTTGATATTATTTGTTCATCAACCGGCACAAATGAAGGAGTGATGCTAGGTAAAATGCTAGCATCATGGTTAGCGAGGTCAAAGGTTCCATGTTAGAATTGGTCTTCTCAATTTGGATTTGGGTTGGATGAACAATGTCGTCGGGAACTTGGTTTGTAGTGGGAACATGTTCTTGAAGTGGAATCGGATATGATCTTTGGTAATGAGGTGTTTGTTTGTGGAATTGTGGTGGTTGGGGTACATTTGGTGGGGTTTGGGTAGTAAGACATGCCTCCTTTTCCATGTTTCCTTCCAAACGTGATCCATCCTTCTTCCAACTATTCAATTCTTGTCGCCAATCCATGAGAGCTTTCATTATCGCATCTTTTGAGATAGGTTAGATCTCATCTTCCAAAGCCATGGTACCTATAAATTAGGCACTCAACACAACTTTTTCTTCAATTTTGAGGATCAAACACCACCTTTTGAAAAGAATTCACGATGAAGGTTTGAATCTTATCAAGAACTTCAAAAATCTCTAACTCTTGAACCGATGATCGGAATGCGATGCAATTTTGAACCAAGGCTATTTTCAACCTTCTAAACACATTCCACACATCAATTTTTTCAATTTTTGAACCAAAAATTCCAGATCTCGAATCCACCTCTCTTTCTTCAAGTTTAAGCCCACATCAAGGGTAGAACACTCAAATCAACTCCGATTTAGCTCAAATTCGAATCCTAACTTCTATAGTGTTAGAGAACAATAATCTAACACTAAAAACACAAGAAAACAACAAAATTAAAGACTCAAATTTTGACCTAGGGTCAAAAACGGGAATAGTACTTTTTTTTTTTGAAATTTTCAATTTTGACACTTTTTTTTGCAATTTTCAAGATAACAAACCAAAGATTGACTTCGTAGGAATGAAATCAAGCTCGAATTTGATACAAAGTGATACAAGATCGACAAGGAAGACACGAAAACATACACCAAAATAGTCAACGATTTGAAGAATCGAGGACCCCCTTTGATGACCTCTCTCAGATTCATAAGAAGAACAAGAAAGGAAATGATATCAAGAGTAAAACACACTAAAAACAACAACAACACTTGATGAACAAGATTCAATAACAACAACACACGGTTACAAGACAAGAACATAAATGGATTACACTAGATATGTCTATTTACAAGAAAGTAAAGATAGATAGATAGACAAATGAAGATGTAATATTAACAATCCAAAAGCTTATTCCACTTTTGGACCTTTAATATCACACACAACCTAAACATATCTCTTACGTGACCTCAAGGGAACCGGAATACCCAAGCAATCTCCGTTTCTAAGAAAATCATCAACACAAGTATTCCACCGTGCCCAAGGATTCCACCTTGAAAGAGGCTCTCAAAAGAGGCTACAAATATGTCATATAAAATATCCCCTTAAAATGAAGGCAAACTAGCTATTTATAGGCCATGGGTCTATATTACACAATGGACTCAAAAGTGACCCTAAAATCTATTGGGCCCAAAAGTGACCCAAAACCCAAAATAATGTCATGGGCGTCCATGCTCTCTCGAAGCCCACGCTATCTTCCAAACACGTCGTGGATCAATGCTCCCGTGGATGACATCATCAAATATAGCTTCTCCCACGCTCCAAGCTATCATCCACACACATATTTGTTACCCTAAAACAACTAAATCTTGGATCCATAGATGTGATCCTTGAAGCATCGATCCCAAAGGAGTGGAGCCCATTGATCTTGTATCATCCTCCCTTTCTTGAAGAGGATTCTTCCTCGAATCCAACTCCTTTATCAACTTATCGTTGCACCTTTCAAGTTTGGAATTCTTTGGTAAGAACTCCGTTAGGCTTTCAAGCTCATTTTCATATGGCATTCTTCTTGCATCCTCCTTTGATATTATTTGTTCATCAACCAGCACAAATGAAGGAGTGATGCTAGGTAAAATGCTAGCATCATGGTTAGTGAGGTCAAAGGTTCCATGTTAGAATTGGTCTTCTCAATTTGGATTTGGGTTGGATGAACAATGTCGTCGGGAACTTGGTTTGTAGTGGGAACATGTTCTTGAAGTGGAATCGGATATGATCTTTGGTAATGAGGTGTTTGTTGGTGGAATTGTGGTGGTTGGGGTACATTTGGTGGGGTTTGGGTAGTAAGACATGTCACCTTTTCCATGTTTCCTTCCAAACGTGATCCATCCTTCTTCCAACTATTCAATTTTTGTCGCCAATCCATGAGAGCTTTCATTATTGCCTCTTTTGAGATAGGTTGGATCTCATCTTCCAAAGCCATGGTATCTATAAATTAGGCACTCAACACAACTTTTTCTTCAATTTTGAGGATCAAACACCACCTTTTGAAAAGAATTCAAGATGAAGGTTTGAATCTTCTCAAGAACTTCAAAAATCTCTAACTCTTGAACCGATGATCGGAATGCGATGCAATTTTGAACCAAGGCTATTTTCAACCTTCTAAACACATTCCAAACATCAATTTTTTCAATTTCTCAACCAAAAATTCCAGATCTCGAACCCACCTCTCTTTCTTCAAGTTTAAGCCCACATCAAGGGTAGAACACTCAAATCAACTCCGATTTAGCTCAAATTCGAACCCTAGACTTCTATAGTGTTAGAGAACAATAATCTAACACTAAAAGCACAAGAAAACAACAAAATCAAAGACTCAAATTTTGACCTAGGGTCAAAAACGGGAATAGTACTTTTTTTTTTTGAAATTTTCGATTTTGACACTTTTTTTTTTTGCAATTTTCAAGATAACAAACCCAAGATTGACTTCGTAGGAATGAAATCAAGCTCGAATTTGATACCAAGTGATACAAGATCGACAAGGAAGACACGAAAACATACACCAAAATAGTCAACGATTTGAAGAATCGAGGACCCCCTTTGATGACCTCTCTCAGATTCATAAGAAGAACAAGAAAGGAAATGATATCAAGAGTAAAACACACTAAAAACAACAACAACACTTGATGAACAAGATACAATAACAACAACACACGGTTACAAGACAAGAACATAAATGGATTACACTAGATATGTCTATTTACAAGAAAGTAAAGATAGATAGATAGACAAATGAAGATGTAATATTAACAATCCAAAAGCTTATTCCACTTTTGGTCCTTTAATATCACACACAACCTAAACATATCTCTTACGTGACCTCAAGGGAACCGGAATACCCAAGCAATCTCCGTTTCTAAGAAAATCATCAACACAAGTATTCCACCGTGCCCAAGGATTCCACCTTGAAAGAGGCTCTCAAAAGAGGCTACAAATATGTCATATAAAATCTCCCCTTAAAATGAAGGCAAACTAGCTATTTATAGGCCATGGGTCTTTATTACACAATGGACTCAAAAGTGACCCTAAAAGCTATTGGGCCCAAAAGTGACCCAAAATAATGTCATGGGCGTCCATGCTCTCTCGAAGCCCACGCTATCTTCCAAACACGTTGTGGCTCAATGCTCCCGTGGATGACATCATCAAATATAGCTTCTCCCACACTCCAAGCTATCATCCACACACGTATTTGTTACCCTAAAACAACTAAATCTTGGATCCATAGATGTGATCCTTGAAGCATCGATCCCAAAGGAGTGGAGCCCATTGATCTTGTATCATCCTCCCTTTCTTGATGAGGATTCTTCCTCGAATCCAACTCCTTTATCAACTTATCGTTGAACCTTTCAAGTTTAGAATTCTTTGGTAAGAACTCCGTTAGGCTTTCAAGCTCATTTTCATATGGCATTCTTCTTGCATCCTCCTTTGATATTATTTGTTCATCAACCGGCACAAATGAAGGAGTGATGCTAGGTAAAATGCTAGCATCATGGTTAGTGAGGTCAAAGGTTCCATGTTAGAATTGGTCTTCTCAATTTGGATTTGGGTTGGATGAACAATGTCGTGGGGAACTTGGTTTGTAGTGGGAACATGCTCTTGAAGTGGAGTCGGATATGATCATTGGTAATGAGGTGTTTGTTGGTGGAATTGTGGTGGTTGGGGTACATTTGGTGGGTTTGGGTAGTAAGACATGTCCACTTTTCCTTGTTTCCTTCCAAACGTGATCCATCTTTCTTCCAACTATTCAATTTTTGTCGCCAATCCATGAGAGCTTTCATTATTGCCTCTTTTGAGATAGGTTGGATCTCATCTTCCAATGCCATGGTATCTATAAATTAGGCACTCAACACAACTTTTTCTTCAATTTTGAGGATCAAACACCACCTTTTGAAAAGAATTCAAGATGATGGTTTTAAATCTTCTCAAGAACTTCAAAAATCTCTAACTCTTGAACCGATGATCGGAATGCGATGCAATTTTGAACCAAGGCTATTTTCAACCTTCTAAACACATTCCAAACATCAATTTTTCAATTACTCAACCAAAAATTCCAGATCTCGAACCCACCTCTCTTTCTTCAAGTTTAAGCCCACATCAAGGGTAGAACACTCAAATCAACTCCGATTTAGCTCAAATTCGAACCCTAGACTTCTATAGTGTTAGAGAACAATAATCTAACACTAAAAGCACAAGAAAACAACAAAATCAAAGACTCAAATTTTGACCTAGGGTCAAAAACGGGAATAGTACTTTTTTTTTAAAAAAAATTTCGATTTTGACGCTCTTTTTTTTTGCAATTTTCAAGATCACAAACCCAAGATTGACTTCGTAGGAATGAAATCAAGCTCGAATTTGATACCAAGTGATACAAGATCGACAAGGAAGACACGAAAACATACACCAAAATAGTCAACGATTTGAAGAATCGAGGACCCCCTTTGATGACCTCTCTCAGATTCATAAGAAGAACTAGAAAGGAAATGATATCAAGAGTAAAACACACTAAAAACAACAACAACACTTGATGAACAAGATGCAATAAAACCAACACACGGTTACAAAACAAGAACATAAATGGATTACACTAGATATGTCTATTTACAAGAAAGTAAAGATAGATAGATAGACAAATGAAGATGTAATATTAACAATCCAAAAGCTTATTCCACTTTTGGACCTTTAATATCACACACAACCTAAACATATCTCTTACGTGACCTCAAGGGAACCGGAATACCCAAGCAATCTCCGTTTCTAAGAAAATCATCAACACAAGTATTCCACCGTGCCCAAGGATTCCACCTTGAAAGAGGCTCTCAAAAGAGGCTACAAATATGTCATATAAAATCTCCCCTTAAAATGAAGGCAAACTAGCTATTTATAGGCCATGGGTCTTTATTACACAATGGACTCAAAAGTGACCCTAAAAGCTATTGGGCCCAAAAGTGACCCAAAGCCCAAAATAATGTCATGGGCGTCCATGCTCTCTCGAAGCCCACGCTATCTTCCAAACACGTCATGGCTCAATGCTCCCGTGGATGACATCATCAAATATAGCTTCTCCCACGCTCCAAGCTATCATCCACACACGTATTTGTTACCCTAAAACAACTAAATCTTGGATCCATAGATGTGATCCTTGAAGCATCGATCCCAAAGGAGTGGAGCCCATTGATCTTGTATCATCCTCCCTTTCTTGAAGAGGATTCTTCCTCGAATCCAACTCCTTTATAAACTTATCGTTGAACCTTTCAAGTTTGGAATTCTTTGGTAAGAACTCCGTTAGGCTTTCAAGCTCATTTTCATATGGCATTCTTCTTGCATCCTCCTTTGATATTATTTGTTCATCAACCGGCACAAATGAAGGAGTGATGCTAGGTAAAATGCTAGCATCATGGTTAGTGAGGTCAAAGGTTCCATGTTAGAATTGGTCTTCTCAATTTGGATTTGGGTTGGATGAACAATGTCGTCGGGAACTTGGTTTGTAGTGGGAACATGTTCTTGAAGTGGAATCGGATATGATCTTTGGTAATGAGGTGTTTGTTGGTGGAATTGTGGTGGTTGGGGTACATTTGGTGGGGTTTGGGTAGTAAGACATGTCACCTTTTCCATGTTTCCTTCCAAACGTGATCCATCCTTCTTCCAACTATTCAATTTTTGTCGCCAATCCATGAGAGCTTTCATTATTGCCTCTTTTGAGATAGGTTGGATCTCATATTCCAATGCCATGGTATCTATAAATTAGGCACTCAACACAACTTTTTCTTCAATTTTGAGGATCAAACACCACCTTTTGAAAAGAATTCAAGATGAAGGTTTGAATCTTCTCAAGAACTTCAAAAATCTCTAACTCTTGAACCGATGATCGGAATGCGATGCAATTTTGAACCATGGCTATTTTCAACCTTCTAATCACATTCCAAACATCAATTTTTCAATTACTCAACCAAAAATTCCAGATCTCGAACCCACCTCTCTTTCTTCAAGTTTAAGCCCACATCAAGGGTAGAACACTCAAATCAACTCCGATTTAGCTCAAATTCGAACCCTAGACTTCTATAATGTTAGAGAACAATAATCTAACACTAAAAGCACAAGAAAACAACAAAATCAAAGACTCAAATTTTGACCTAGGGTCATAAACGGGAATAGTATTTTTTTTTTTGAAATTTTCGATTTTGACACTCTTTTTTTTTTGCAATTTTCAAGATAACAAACCCAAGATTGACTTCGTAGGAATGAAATCAAGCTCGAATTTGATACCAAGTGATACAAGATCGACAAGGAAGACACGAAAACATACACCAAAATAGTCAACGATTTGAAGAATCGAGGACCCCCTTTGATGACCTCTCTCAGATTCATAAGAAGAACTAGAAAGGAAATGATATCAAGAGTAAAACACACTAAAAACAACAACAACACTTGATGAACAAGATGCAATAACAACAACACACGGTTACAAAACAAGAACATAAATGGATTACACTAGATATGTCTATTTACAAGAAAGTAAAGATAGATAGATAGACAAATGAAGATGTAATATTAACAATCCAAAAGCTTATTCCACTTTTGGACCTTTAATATCACACACAACCTAAACATATCTCTTACGTGACCTCAAGGGAACCGGAATACCCAAGCAATCTCCGTTTCTAAGAAAATCATCAACACAAGTATTCCACCGTGCCCAAGGATTCCACCTTGAAAGAGGCTCTCAAAAGAGGCTACAAATATGTCATATAAAATCTCCCCTTAAAATGAAGGCAAACTAGCTATTTATAGGCCATGGGTCTTTATTACACAATGGACTCAAAAGTGACCCTAAAAGCTATTGGGCCCAAAAGTGACCCAAAGCCCAAAATAATGTCATGGGCGTCCATGCTCTCTCGAAGCCCACGCTATCTTCCAAACACGTCATGGCTCAATGCTCCCGTGGATGACATCATCAAATATAGCTTCTCCCACGCTCCAAGCTATCATCCACACACGTATTTGTTACCCTAAAACAACTAAATCTTGGATCCATAGATGTGATCCTTGAAGCATCGATCCCAAAGGAGTGGAGCCCATTGATCTTGTATCATCCTCCCTTTCTTGAAGAGGATTCTTCCTCGAATCCAACTCCTTTATCAACTTATCGTTGAACCTTTCAAGTTTAGAATTCTTTGGTAAGAACTCTGTTAGGCTTTCAAGCTCATTTTCATATGGCATTCTTCTTGCATCCTCCTTTGATATTCTTTGTTCATCAACCGGCACAAATGAAGGAGTGATGCTAGGTAAAATGCTAGCATCATGGTTAGTGAGGTCAAAGGTTCCATGTTAGAATTGGTCTTCTCAATTTGGATTTGGGTTGGATGAACAATGTCGTCGGGAACTTGGTTTGTAGTGGGAACATGTTCTTGAAGTGGAATCGGATATGATCTTTGGTAATGAGGTGTTTGTTGGTGGAATTGTGGTGGTTGGGGTACATTTGGTGGGGTTTGGGTAGTAAGACATGTCACCTTTTCCATGTTTCCTTCCAAACGTGATCCATCCTTCTTCCAACTATTCAATTTTTGTCGCCAATCCATGAGAGCTTTCATTATTGCCTCTTTTGAGATAGGTTGGATCTCATCTTCCAATGCCATGGTATCTATAAATTAGGCACTCAACACAACTTTTTCTTCAATTTTGAGGATCAAACACCACCTTTTGAAAAGAATTCAAGATGAAGGTTTGAATCTTCTCAAGAACTTCAAAAATCTCTAACTCTTGAACCGATGATCGGAATGCGATGCAATTTTGAACCAAGGCTATTTTCAACCTTCTAAACACATTCCAAACATCAATTTTTTTAATTTCTCAACCAAAAATTCCAGATCTCGAACCCACCTCTCTTTCTTCAAGTTTAAGCCCACATCAAGGGTAGAACACTCAAATCAACTCCGATTTAGTTCAAATTAGAACCCTAGACTTCTATAGTGTTAGAGAACAATAATCTAACACTAAAAGCACAAGAAAACAACAAAATCAAAGACTCAAATTTTGACCTAGGGTCAAAAACGGGAATAGTACTTTTTTTTTTTTTGAAATTTTTGATTTTGACACTTTTTTTTTTTGCAATTTTCAAGATAACAAACCCAAGATTGACTTCGTAGGAATGAAATCAAGCTCGAATTTGATACCAAGTGATACAAGATCGACAAGGAAGACATGAAAACATACACCAAAATAGTCAACGATTTGAAGAATCGAGGATCCCCTTTGATGACCTCTCTCAGATTCATAAGAAGATCAAGAAAGGAAATGATATCAAGAGTAAAACACACTAAAAACAACAACAACACTTGATGAACAAGATGCAATAACAACAACACACGGTTACAAGACAAGAACATAAATGGATTACACTAGATATAGACATACGATTACAAGAAAGTAAAGATAGATAGATAGACAAATGAAGATATAATATTAACAATCCAAAAGCTTATTCCACTTTTGGACCTTTAATATCACACACAACCTAAACATATCTCTTACGTGACCTCAAGGGAACCGGAATACCCAAGAAATCTCCGTTTCTAAGAAAATCATCAACACAAGGATTCCACCTTGCCCAAGGATTCCACCTTGAAAGAGGCTCTCAAAAGAGGCTACAAATATGTCATCTAAAATCTCTCCTTAAAATGAAGGCAAACTAGCTATTTATAGGCCATGGATCTTTATTACACAATGGGCTCAAAAGTGACCCTAAAAGCTATTGGGCCCAAAAGTGACCCAAAGCCCAAATTAATGTCATGGGCGTCCATGCTCTCTCGAAACCCATGTTATCTTCCAAACACGTCGTGGCTCAATGCTCCCGTGGATGACATCATCAAATGTAGCTTCTCCCACGCTCCAAGCTATCATCCACACACGTATTTGTTCCCCTAAAACAACTAAATCTTGGATCCATAGATGTGATCCTTGAAGCATCGATCCCAAAGGAGTAGATCCCATTGATTTTGTATCAACATGTGATTCAAGTTAGGCTTCTAGGTACATCCTTGTCCTAGATGCTAATTCGAAATCCTTATTTTATAAAAGACTACGAACCTTACCTTGTTTATTCCCTTGTTCTATCTTCCTATTCCCACTCCCGAGATCACACGGTCGACAATTGATGTATTCTAAGGGTAGCTAATCTTTAAAATAGTTAAAACAAGAATAAACAAACAACCAATAATGATAAGAAAAATTAGTGAACTTAATTCAAAATGAAGGTAATCATGAATGTGGCCTTAACCCCGGAAAAGGAGTTTTAGCCTTCAATGGAAATATTCACATCCAATCCCTTGGACTGATGATATAAACCATGAAGAAACTAAATTAAAGAATGATAAAACCTAAATAATGTGTAGAGAAGACTTCACTTCTCCAAAGACGTCCAAAAGTATGTAAAAATGTGATATAACATGTATTTATAGTATAGGAGTAAGACCAATCCGTGTTGGAGTTGAAAACCTTCAGTTATTGAGCCCGGGGGAGGGAGAGGCCTCACCCTGGATTGAGACCCTCTACAGGAAAGGCGTTGCCTCCAAATCTCCCTACCTCTTTGGAATTTGTTGTTCAGAATTTTTCTAAGGCAAAGGGGGCACCGAAATGAGCCCGTGTCGCCTTTAAATCACGGTTAGGACCACCACACGCCTATTGGTTACAATTTTGGGCCTCTTATGAATCCATTGGTGTTTTTTCACAAGTCCATTGGCCACTCCATCACTCCACATGCGCCCAACACATTCCAGGGGTCCACAAGTGCGTCAATTTGCATATTGTGCCTTCGTTGATCCATTCCGAGCCTTTTTGGGTTGTTCCCACTTGATTTGAAGCTTGTATATCCTTTACATATCATAATAATCCATTTACCAAGCATCCTACATCATTAAAAACAATAATTTAAAGCTCAAAACAACACAACATCCAACACGACGAACTAGAAACACGAGCTAAGCATAGGCTAATTTCACTTTGATCTTTAACTCATTGTTTTGACCCTTGGCTTGATCCAATTGACCCTTGAGCATTATCAACAAGTTGTTTCACATATAAATACATAATAACAACCTTAGGAACTCATTAAACACATTAGAACCCAACATGATAGACTAGACAAACACCTAGCTCAAGCTAGTAACGCTAGTTTTCTGGGTTGAACTCTAAATGAATCTTTTTGATACAAACTTGTTTGGAACTTACTTTAAACATCATAAACACATGCTTTAACACCTTGATACACGTTTATCTCATTATCAACCCATATAGCATACGAATCATCCTCAAAACAAGGCTAAAAAGGCTAGAATAGTGATGCTAGAATGCATAAATTAATACACCCAACATCAGGTATCCCAACATAAGGAAACTGCCTTCGCCAAAGGCCATGGTCGAAAGGCTAATCGAAAGCCTTGGATGGGATCAAATAAATCCAAAGAAGAAAACGAGGGCAATGCGCCCAATTTTACAAATCTCAAAAAGTTTCTAACCTAGGTGGGTAATAACGCGGAGGATGAGACCAAGGGCAGTATGGACATCCGAGGTGAATTTCGAGCTATCCTTGAAAATATAGTCTAAAGCGTGTTTGGTAGTATCTTACAACATTATTGAGTTGTCGGTAGTGAAAACGTCCTTCGTTCCTATTTCTTTCTTTTTTTTCCGGTATGCCGCTCCGCCAGCAAGGAGCGAAAGAACCAAGTTTTCTGTGGTGTATTTCTCCGCCATTAGAAGCAAATGAGATCTCTTCATCTGGCATGCAGAAAGACAATGCAGGAGTAGTAGTTTGAAGTTTGGTTTGGTGGGGTCAGTAGGTTTAGACTTGAAGAGTGATTATATGGACAGAAAGGGTCGTAGTCGTGCAGCTCTCGCCTTGCCACCAGTGTTCCATGTCTCATGTGGTGATGAATATGAGCATTTACGACCACTTATTTTCATCAAAAAAACATAAAAGAAATAAGCATCTCTGACACTGATTGTAACATTCAGACCTAGTTTTGTAACTCGAAAAGTTTTCCTATTTCACTGGTTGCTGATTTTAAGCTTGAGTAACCTGTCCATTTTTTTAAACACCAATATTTATAGAGTCATATTGTCAGTTGCGTTTTTTTTCTTAACCGTCTGCTGTTTAATCTTCGTTTCTCCATTTATTTACTTGTGCAATTAACCGCTTAAATTGTTCCCTTTGCAGGTTGCCAGCGTGACATTTGACTTTCTTTTGCTGTTGGTTCTAGGATATTACACTTTCAGTTTTCTTTTTATCACCACCAGGGTACGTATGTATTCTGGTTTACCTGATCCTGATTCGCTTATTTTCATATACAAATTTTAGCTGTTCCAAAATATGATCAATTTATAACAAAGACTTAAAAAACCTCCTAGATGTGTGTACCAATCAAAATATAAATATAAAGAAAAGAAAATGTAAACTCATCTAACCAATCTGATGGTATTATTTGGCAGGGTCTTGACGATCTTATTAGTCTATTCCGTCGCCCCCCATCACGGAAAGTAAAAACCGCTTGATTCCTGAAGCAGGACATTTCTGCATCAGGTGCTTGTGAATCGAGAAGCAAGTGTTACTTTTTGTAATCTTAAGGAAGCTCATTTTCGGCAAGTTGTTATCAGTGGTTCAATGTATCGTCATGTAAACATTTAGCATTTCATGGAAAAGCTCCACATATTTTGCTATGGTAGGTTTCCCATAGTCATTTTTTTATTGAGATAAGAATGTCATTCTCGCAGCCGGCTTTTCTCATAGAATTATGAGTTCTAAACGTGTAAACCAGCTGACGTAGGGCGTCAATTTTGGCAGATTGAATGTATTTAAGTTCCAAGAAGATGCAGGGTTCTTTTGTTTTAGAGAATCTTTTCAAAAGCCTGTAAGTTCATGTTGATTTCACTTACAAAAGTAGATTATTTGTAGTAATTGTCTTGCTTTAAAATGGCTCCTTCCATATTCAAACTTTACATATTGCATATTGAAAGGCCATATCTCGAATTGAAATGGTAAACAAGTGAAGTAGTTTGCCCTATATACAATTACTATTCTTATTCAATAGTACTTAATAAAATTACTACAATGTCGTGTCTGACATTCATATCCAAAAAAGAGAATCTCTCAACGCTGCAATGGATTAGAAGCAGACATTGGAGGATGAGTAGTAAGGAGTTAACAACAACAATCTGAGCACCACAAATATATGACACAATAAAGACATGAAATTGGTACATCTTCAAGGAAATTCATATACAGACAACAACAGTGATGACAAATTACAAAATGAGATCAAAGCTAGACTAGAGCATTGGTTACAAACAAGAGGTTGTGCGAGTGCACTGCTTTGTGTGTCTCTGTGTGGGTGGGTTGGGGGGTTGCTCTGATTGTTGTCTCACTGGCCAATAAATGTACAAGCTCTTTGTAAATGTCTTCTGCTGAACATACTGCTTGGCCCCCAAATATTTCATAGTTAGTAATTTGCTTGATTTCAATCAGTATTTCGTGTTGGCGTGTACTATGTCGGTTTTGTAAGTTGGATACTTCTGCTTATATGTTTGTCATCTGGACCTTAAACCCGCTAAAAAACAACATTTTAAATCCTTTTTTGGTGAGAGTAACACACTCTCCCCACGTCAGCTGTCACGTTTGCCTCATCTGCCACGTCATAAAAAAATAAAAAAAATAAAAAAACATTACATTAAATTCCAAGTCATTTTTAAAATGCTAAATAACAAATTAAATATTAAAATTAATTTAATTAAATAAGAAAAAATTATAATTGTAGAAAAATTTGAATAATCATGTTTTTATTTTTGCTCACAAATTAAATATCAAATTCATTCCAAATAATTAAAATTCTTCTCCAACTAATTTAAATTTTTAACTATAAATTCATATATACAAACATAATAAATTTTTAATTTTTATATTTGAATATCTTTAAAAAAATCACAAAAAGTTTAATTTTTTTCAAGCGAAATTCACTAATTTTTTTCAATATTCACTATCACTCACTTTCAATTCAAATTTAAATTTTAATCCCCAAAAAAAAAGATTTCAAATTTAAATTTTTATTCAAAAAAAAATAAAAAGAATTGAATTGAGAGAAAATTAAAATAAAAAGTGAAGGTGGTGGTGGGGGGGGGGGGGGCTGGAAGAGTGTTGGGGTGGGGGGTGGGGGTGGGGGCTGGAAGGGGCTGGCGTGGGGTGGGTACGGGGATGGGAGGGGTGTGGGGGCTAGGGGTGGTGTGGGGAGGGGCTGGACGGGGATGGTGAGGTGTGGGGAGGTGGGGACGGGGCTGGGGTGGGGTAGAGGGGCGAGGGTGGGGTGGGATGGGGCTGGGTAGAGTGTGGGGGTGGGGACCGACTGAGGTGAGGGTGGGGAAGGGTTGGACGGGTGTTGGGGTGGGGTGAGAGGGTTGGGGGTGGGGTGGGACGTGGCTGGGTGGGGTATGGGAGTGGGGACGGGCTGGGGTGGGGAGGGAAAAAAATATTATTTTTTAAAAATTTTAAAAATATTTTTAAATTATTTTAAATTTTTTAAAAATATTTTTAAATTATTTTTAATTTTTTTAAAATATTTTTAAATTATTTTTAAATTTTTAAAAATATTTTTAAATTTAAAAAGATGGAGGAAAAAAAAGGACCCTTTTTTTTATTTTAATATTTATTATTATTATTTTTTAATTATTTTAGTGTAAAATTGGTCAAAAATTGACCTCCACTAGCACCTCAGACGAGTGGCTACACTCTCTTTGTCCTAGTCACCATTTCAATGTCACCTAGACAAGGTCAACGGTCAAAGGGTGTAAAATGTTATTTTTTAATGAGTTCAAGGGTCCAGATGACAAACATGTAAGTAGAAATGTCCAACTTATAAAACCGACATAGTACAGGATCCAGAAGGTCATTTTGTCTTTTTTTCTTTAAAAAGATTAACCCTTTGGTGGTTAGAATTACACCTACACAGCACTTGGTAATTCTAAACACCTACAAAGATTAAAAATAACTTCCCTTTGGTTCCTTCACCGTGTCTCTTGTTGGTTATTTCTTACTCTCACCAGAATAATTAACTGCAATAACCTAGTGTTACCAAGTAAGCAGTTTTAGAAGACCTGAAACATGATTAATTTGCCAGTATGGTAGCTACATCAGTGGTAGATATAGTGGTACAAAAGGTTGGTTAGCCGTTGGCTAGTGTACAAGAAGAGCTCTTAGCCATTGGTTATTGGTACAAAAAGGTTATGTTCATAAGACTTAAATTTTGTTCTTTTTGCAATTGATGTATTTAGGTTGTTTTTGTTAGACTTAGCTGATTCAAATACCCTTCCTGGAAGGTGATTAGAATTACCAAGTGCTCTGTAGGTGTATATTTTTGTTTTGTTCTATGGTAATGGTCACAATTTATTGGGAAAAAAAAAACATATATCAAATAAAAAGGGAAAAAGGATCTATACTCATCTACTTTGAAAAATTAATTAAATATACCATTATTTATCATCGGTCAATTTATCCTCACTATTAAGAAACTTTTCAAGTGTACCATTCTTTTAATAGAAAAGCTCAAATCAACGTTGAATGTCCTATTTTAAAAATAAAATAAAAAATCTAACCCATCCCACCAGACTTGACCCACAAAAAGCACACAAAGAAATATACCCCTCCCATAGTTCTATTGGTCGATTTTTTTTTAGTGAATAAATATATTTCTCTTTCAACATGCAACGCCAGTAGATTGCTTACAAATGAATAAAAGGTAGAATGAAATGGGATAGCGCAAAAACAAAACTAGAAAAAATATCTAGTACAAATTTTGTTCATGTTTCAGTTATATTTAATTGGCAAAATGGTTCGATGGACCCTTGTACTATGTTTGTTTTGTAATGTGGATACTCCTACTTACATGTTTGTCATCTAGACTCTTGAACCCATCAAAAAGCAACATTTCAAACCCCTCTGACGGTGTGTAACACAACCGCCACACGTCAGCTGCCACGTCAGTTTTCACGTCACTTTTGAGTATTACATTAAATTTAATGCCCACGTCAACTGTCACATCAGACGCCACGTCATTTTTAAGTATTACATTAAATTTTATATTATTTTTAAAATGCTACATAAGAAATTAAATATTAAAATAAATTTAATTAAATAAATTCTTTTTATAAATTGTAGAATTTCTAATACTTACAATAAATTTTTAATTTAAATTAATTTAAATTTTCAACTATAAATTTAAATTTTAAACTATAAATTCTAATATACAAACACAATAAATTTAATTAAACATCAAATTTATTTCAAATAACTGAAATTTCTCTCCAATTAATTTAAAGTTTTAACTATAAATTCACATACACAAACATAACAAATTTTAAATTTTTATTTAAATATCTTTAACAATTTGTAAAAGTTACAAAATTAATTCTAAACAAAATGAAAAATTTTAATTGAGAAAGTGAATAAAAAGAAATAATAAAGTAAAACAACAGTAATTTTTTTTTTTTGACATCATCATCATCCCAATCATCTTCCCATTGCTGCGTTACTTCTTTGCCTTCCTCTTTGTCCTCCCACTCTTGATCAATTGCAACCTCTTCAAGTTCGTCGTCGTTCTCGAATAGATCCATCTTCAGCAGCTGGTTTTGGTTGTTCAGTCGCCATTGTCAATTCAGATATATGGAGAGATTTGGAGAAGAATGATTTCGCTTATTGCTGGGTTTTGATTTTTTTTTTCTTTTTTGAGAAAAAACATACATCACACTTCACAACAACAAGAGTCACAAATAGAGTGAATAAAGTACACACAAGCGGTAACATAGCTGGTCCTAAGCAATATTAACTATGGCCAAAGACATACATGGTCGATTTGAAGTTTAGCTGATATTTATTGACCTTAACAGTGGTATTAGCTCGATTTTGAGCTCAACCTATTGGGAAGATGAAATCTGAATAATTTTGACCTACCTAGGAATCATTTCCTAAAGGATAGGGTAGAAAATTACTTATTTCAGCGGTACCAAACTAGATCTGCGAAGGACGAGTTGAAAGAATCTTTATTGGATTTTGATTTCATGGCATTGCGAGACTTTGAAATTTCTATAGTGAAATCAACTCGAACTCAACTTTTAGAGTAGAGAATAGCTTTGTAGCCACGAGGATAACATCATTTTTTACTTGATTTTAGCTTCTCTTCCATGACTGTTAAGAAGATTGAAGAAGATGAAGAGAGAGCACAATTGAAAGTGGGCTTTTTTATTTTATTTTTAAAATTTATTATTTTTAAATTAAAAAAGATGGAGGGAAAAAGGGCCCTTTTTAAAAAAAATTAATTTTAATATTATTTTAAATTTCTTTTTAAATTATTTTAATATAAAGTTGATCAAAAATTGGCCCCACTCGCACCCTAGGCGCGTGCCTACACGCGTGTCGTCCTAGTCAGCCATTTTAATGCCACATAGGTTCGGTCAACGGTCAAAGGGTTTAGAATGTTGCTTTTTAATGGGTTCAAGGTTCAGATGACAAACATGTAAGTAGGATTATCCACATTACAAAACGGTCATAGTACAAGGGTCCACTGAACCATTTTGCCTATTTAATTTTCAAAAGTTGGTATTCAATTCTATGTAATTTTCAAAAGTTGGTATTCAATTCTATGTGCATCTAGATTCCTGAAACAGTGGATAAGTTTTCATAGCAAATGATATGATGAAATTTTTTTGTGTATATCTAAATTATTATACTTATATAAGGGAGAATCATAATTTTGGTAGTCCTCACAAGGACTTTTTAGACATTTCACTTTTTTTAAAGCAAAGTTGCTACACATGTCAAATTTACTTATATATAAGGGAGAATCATAATTTTGGTAGTTCTCACAAGAACTTTTAGACATTTTACTTTTTTTTTTCAAGCAAAGTTGCTGCACATGTCAAATTTGTCCTCTCCTTTTTTTTGTTAAGACTATCTCCACTTGGTCTTTTGTAATTGGTTTCTTTTTGTTATTTATTGGATTGCCATTTAATTATAACTTCTTTAATTTATTAAAAAAATTACTTTAAATTGAAGAAAATCATGCCAAAATAACTTTTAATACGAAATTAAAGTTTGCAATAATTTTTTACTACACCATTGAAATCTTTTAAAAAACTTATTTAATTTTTTTTTAAAAAATATAATTACTAAATAAGGCAACTAAATAAATAATATCTTATATTTATTATTTTTCTTAGTGGGCATTAAAAATAAAGTAGATAAATTATTAAAATGGGCCGAAAAGCTTTATATACTTATATATAAACTTATATATAAGGAGGGATCATAATTTTGGTAGTCCTCACAAGGACTTTTTAGACATTTTACTTTTTTTTAAAGCAAAGTTGCTACACATGTCAAATTTGTAGTGTATTGATGGTTTCATTTTCTTGTATATTTTCATTTTTGTCCTCTCCTTTTTTTGGTCTTTTGTTATTGGTTTCTTTTTGTTATTTATTGGATTGCCATTTAATTATAACTTCTTTTATTTATTAAAAATAATTACTTTAACTTGAAGAAAATTATGCCAAAATAACTTTTAATACAAAATTATTTGCAATAATTTTTTACTACACCGTTGAAATCTTTTAAAAAAATTATTTTATTTTTTATAGAAAAATATAAGTACTAAATAGGGAAACTTAATAAATAATATCTTATATTTATTATTTTTCTTAGTGGACATTAAAAAAAAAGTAAATTAATAATTAAAATGGGACGAAAAGCTTATTCTTTAAAGGACGTGTAAGAAAATAAATATGACAAGTAAATGAGTAATGTATCACTGTAATTCAATTACTATTTAATGTCCTTATTCATCATTATTAAGTTAATTTGTGTTAAGGCTCTAAATTAATATTCTAATTATTTTAATATAAACTTGAAGTCATAGAAATATTTGTTGTATTAAATAATTCTATAAGAAGAAAAAAAGATTTTTCATCTAAATAAATTTATTTTATCTATACTATCAAATTCATAAAAGTACCGTATTTTTTATTTATTATTTTTATCGAATCATAATTATTTATATACTTATCTTCAAAAATTATTTATCTTCGAGAATTATTTATATATCTAATTCTCTGACAATATATTTATTTCTCAAAAATAATATTCTAATTTAAATTATCCAATTATATGATTATGAACTTAAATAATTATGAATACTTATCAAAAGACATGTTTAACATTCCATTAAATAAGATTAACTATAAGATAAAAATATGATATAAATTAATGTTTTATTTTTCTATTCTAAATTTGGGCCCGGGCTTAGCACGGGCCTGGGTGAAACTAGTTCTATATATAAGGAGGAATCTTCCTTTTTTGTAGTTCTCACAAATGTTTTAGTGTAATTAGATAGTCACATGTGTTTATTGATTTTTCCATACATATTATTACATTTGTCACATAAATTTCTTTTATCTATTTTAACCCTAATTAAATTTTAATGATTTTGCAAGCTTTCACCCATTTTAGTAAATTTGAACAATTATATGAACTTATTAAATGTCATATAAAAAGTGATGAGTCATAAAATAAGTGAAAGTGACACCATGAAAGATCTCTATCTAACCAATTGAAACTTAATTCAAAATTTGTGATTTTTTTTTCATGTGAAAATGATGATGACGACGACGATGATGATGATGACGATGATGATGATGATGATGATGACGATGATGATGATGATGACGACGACGACGATGATGATGATGATGATGACGACGATGATGATGATGATGACGATGATGATGATGACGACGAAGACGATGATGACAATGATGATGATGACGACGATGATGATGATGATGATGATGATGACGATGACGATGATGACGATGATGACGATGATGATGATGATCACGATGATGATGATCACGATGATGATGATGATGATGACGATGATGATGATGATGGTGATGATGACGATGATGATGGTGATGGTGACGATGACAATGGTGATGATGATGATGACGATGATGACGACGATGACGATCACGATGATGATGACGATGATGATGATACTATATAAAAATTATTGTATGTGGAATTATAGGAGTAGAAAGTCATTTTATTTTTAATTTATGAATCCTTTTTTTGTAGCGTGAGGTTCTTTTCTTTTTAATTTAATTTTCATTAATATATATTTTGCACTTTGGAGTTTCTTTTGTAACATCAATCTAAGTTTATCGATTGAAGTTTTTTTGTGGCTAACCTGCTTTGTATGATTATTTTCTTTATATTTAATTTGTGTGTTTATAATTAAATTTTTATGGAAGGAGAAGTGTGTACAATGTAACTTTTGAACATGTCAATAACTTTCAATTTCGTTTTGAATGTAGTGTATCCATGAAGTCATGATAATGGAATTCAATGTGTGTGTATATGTGTATCTTCTTTGTTTTCATTTAAGTCATTCTTTAGGGTCAAAATTTTTGCTTAGACAAGAATTATTTTCATCAAAATCGAAGCTCTGTAATCACTACTGTATTGTTTTGTTGTAGTTTCCAGGTTGTAGATGAATATCGAGTGACTTTGAAGAATTTTTTTGTGTAAAGGTTAGGTTTAATTGTATTGTTTTGATATATTATTATCTTATTATTTTATTTTAATTTACAGATGGTAGATGAATGTCGGTTTGACTTTGAGGAGTGGTAGATAAATGTTGGTCGGCTTTGAGGAATTCTTTTAGGTAAAGGTTAGGTTTAATTGTATTGTTTTAATATCTCTACTTTAATTTATTTATTTTTTATGTAAATGTTAGGTTTAGTTGTATTATTTTGATATCGATATTGTCGCATTATTTTGTTATAGTTTACAGGTGGTAGATGAGTGTCGGACGACTTTGAAAATTTTTTTGTGTATAAAGATTAGATTTAATTGTATTGTTTTGATGTCTTTATCATTGTATTATTTTATTGCAGTCTTTATTTGGTAGATGAATGTCATCGGCTTTTAGAAATATTTTTTGTAAAGGTTAGGTTTAATAAATAATTTCTCCATCTTTACATATTCAAAGGATATTGAATTTAATTATTGTATTTATGTTTATTATTTAAACAAATATCCTATTTAGTTTAACATTTGAACTCATTAAAGTGAGATGCACGCGCGAGGCGCGTACACTTAAACTGATATATATATAAGGAAGAATCTCCCTTTTTCGTAGTCCTCACAAATGTTTTAGTACAATTAGATAGTCACATGTGTTTATTATTTTTTTCATACATATTATTACATTTGTCCTCACATAAATTTCTTTTGTCTATTTTAACCCTAATGAAATTTTAATGATTTTACAAGCTTTCACCCATTTTAGTAAATTTGAACAATTATATGGACTTATTAAATGTCATAAAAAGTGATGAGTTATAAAATAAGTGAAATTGACACCATGAAAGATCTCTATCTAACCAATTGAAACTTAATTCAAAATTTGTGATCTTTTTTTATGTGAAAATAATAATAATAATGATGAGGAGGAGAAGGAGGAGAAGGAGGAGACCTAATTTGTTTAATCCTCACAAGAAATTTTTTGTTTATTTTATTACTAATTAAAATTTTAATAACCATGTAAGATTTCACCTATCGAAGGAACATATATCAACGTATTTCTTGAATCGGACCTTTTAATTATTTTATTTAATTTAATTCTATATTAATTTATATATGAACTTTATTGACGATATCATACAATGATTCATAAGATTAAATATTTTTATATTATTTAAACATTGTACTTTAAAAAAAAAAAAAGATAGTCAATATATATTTAATTGAGAAAAAAATAATGAAGTTAATTCAACATAAAGTAAAAAATTATTTTAGATCGTTAAAGATTTCAATTTAAGAACTTTCAATAAAATAAAAAGGAGAAGAGTTTTAGTGCATGCATTTGCTTGAAAAATTAAAAGAAAGTCTATAATACTCTTAAAAAAAATAGTTTTAAAACTTACAAAAACTTTTACTCCCTTTCGTTCAATTTGTTTGTTTGATTTTAGCTTAGCGCAAAATTTCAATAAGTAATGAAGATTTTTTAATTTTGTGGTCTTACATTAAAGATATGTAGATAGGATTAAAATTAGGATTATTCAAAATCAAACCATAATCGATAACTCAACTGCAAAATTAGCTTTAGATTGTTGGTAATGAATTATTAGATTAATGGTTGGTGAACAAATTAAAATTTATAGTTAATGACTTATCGATGCGGGTAGAATGCTCAATTTTTTCATCGGATAAATTGTTAACCTGTTAAGAATTGTTATATTTACATGTTTTCTCCTAGATATATAAAGTATCTCTTGTATAAACTCAAAAATTAGAATCTCAATCAGTATTTTATTTACTTCTCAGATTAGGAAATAAGCAATTTCTTGTGACTTCTAACCATAAAGTTTAGTCGATCTCCCTAAAAAATAAATGAAATCTGAAATTAATTCTTAATTGAAAATACAAATTATTCTTGACAACATGAAGGACCACAACAAAAATAAAACAACTCCAATGTGTTCTTCACAAAATTTAATATAAAATTAATTTTCAAACCATATCAAAATTTTGATTTTTATAATCGACCCAATAATTTAAAAATATTTCTACATGCATTTTAGTTTTGAAGAAAATTCTCATTTGATTTTATGTTATAACCTATTAAAAATATTGTACGAACAAAACTCAACAAGCCTAACCAATTCATAAATAGATGAGCACTATATACAAACAACTTAATCAGTGAAGAAATGGAGAACATATAGATTATCTCTCAATATTTCATTGTCACTTAGATTTATTCAATACACTGTCCAATAATCATTTATTCATTGCTAATTAATTTGATATCAAATCAACCATTATCTTATCAGTTAGCTAGCGGATTAGTACATTTAAAAATCAATAATCAATAAGTCGAACTGATAAGCATAATTATCTACCCGATCTGCCGATAAGCAATTTAACCAAAAATCTTTTAATCTTATGGTCTTAAACATGCCATGAGAAAAGTCAAAATTAAGGGATTCCCAAAAAAGGAAGAGACATTCTCTGAAACGAACGGAACAAAAAATAGGACAAAAAAAAATTGAAATATAATTTAAAATTTTATAAATATTTAAAAATTGTTAAACTATCTTAAACTAATATAATGTAACAAAAACAAACAAAAACCAAGAGTAACAAAAAGTAGAAAAAAAATTACAAATATAAATATTAATATAGATTGGGCTCGGGCTTAGCACAGGCCAAATGACACTAGTTATATATAGAGACATAAAAATGAAGAGATTCCATGATTGGTCAAAATGATACTTCTTAACTAAATTATCCAGAGAAATATCTAGTGAGCCTAATTTGTTGAATTTAACCGCTAAGTGACATTTTTAATGGATCCCGCACTAATACAAATCCATGAACTGAGAGAGAATACACTTTTTTGTGTCTGCACTGATGTACATCTATTTTTCAATAACAATGCACCGACAAATATCCAATGGCCTAATTTCGTTGAAAAAATTTGACTAACAGGACTGAGGGAAGGATATATTTGTTTGTCTTTTTTGTGGGTCCGATCGGATGGGCGAGTTAGATTAAGGTATGTTTTATTTTTAAAAATGAATCATTTAATATTGATTTGAAATTTTCTATTAAAGAAGAGGTATATGTGAAAAGTTTTTTAGTAGTGATGTAAATTTACCCCTAAGGTACAACAAAGAATATATATAGCCACTTTTCTGAAGAAGATGGGCAAATTTGGCCCTTTCCCCAATAAAAAAATATCTTTTTTGAAATTATTTTGGTAAGATACCTTATGAATCAATTTGGGCTATTGTCAGCCCAATTTTTTAGTATAAATAACATAAATATCAACCTTTTAAAAGTAATTACACTCTCTCCCACTTTTTAAATTACTTTACTCTCTCTCCCTATTAATTTACATAACATACCCAACATATACATAACATTCTATGTATATGTGGAATTTTTGGTAATATGTTTAGTGAGTTGAGATTTTTTGTAATATTGAAAACATAAGTTGTGTATTTGTGTAATTTTTAGCGTATGGAGTAAAATCAGTGAACTAAGCAAATGACGAGTTGGGTAGATTATGTTTTCATGTACTAATTTTACCATCATTAGTGCTAAGTATTTCGTAAAAAAAATGAAGATCTCTAATTTTTTGTTATAATCAAGAACATTTCAAGAACCACACATGGTTCGAAATTTAATGGATATTGGTTTCTCACTTGATGTACGACATTTGTATTGAGATCTGAAATCCAACTTCACATCGAGAAATTTCTCATTAGAAATTTCTCTCTAATAAGGTGATTTTGTACCAAGCAGGGGTCAAACATAATTTTAATTGAGGAGGCAAATAAAAGAATAATGCATAAAGTAACAAACAAAAAATTAACCTCACTATTATAAATCAAGGTATTGAATATGTTGCTCCACTAAAACATGTGTTGGCACAAATTCTTTTCTGATTTATATCATTACTAGGCCTATATATCCTAATAATTCTTTTTTCTTTTGGTTCAAAAAGAATAATACATTTTATACACATATATAATGATTCATTTCTGAGTGTCCAAGAGAGCACACCCATGACTAATTACAAGTGGCCGAAGTATGGGAGGGAGTTGACCCTAATAAACAAGAATGTCCATGTGGTGATGTTGACGAATTTGTAAGACGAGTAGTGGCACGTCCTGCCTAGGGGTATAAAAGAAATTGATATATCCCATTAAATCGGTCTGAGTCAAACAGACAAAAAATAATTATAATTTGATATATTTAACTGGTTTGGTATTGGCATTAAAATTCTATCATAGTTAATTTAATTTGATTTTAGCTAAAAAAAAAAAAAAAAGTTCAACCGAAATCAAACAAATCAGACATTACAAAGCTAACAGTTTCAAAAAAGAAAAAAAAACAAGCATTACATATATCTTAAAATATTTTATATATAAGATAATTATTTAATGTAGGTTATAATTATTTCTTAAATTTTCATGGTTTGTTATTTAATTATTATTTCAAGCCTTCAACTTAGACTTTTCAAATGATAGTACCTCCACTGTGGAGAGGGGGTGACCGAGCAAGACTTGAAGCAAACCACTAGACCTTCACAACACTCTGGATGAGCCGCTACGCCAAGGTTTAGGCAAGGGACGTCAAAGATTACAAAGTAAAAGGCAAAGGAAAATTTTGAAACAAGGTTGGTGCTAGTGAAAGCGATAAAGCAATTGTGCCCCCAAATTTTATTGCAATTTGACAATATCAAGCTTTGCAAGAACTGAGTAAAGAAAGATATATAGGCCACGAAACTACAACTAAATTAGATGATACTTCTAATTACTTAAGAAGAAGTTCAGTAATACAATATATAGTGAAACAATATATTTCTTGATGGATATGGTTTACAATACAATGATATATATAGTTGTACATCTATAAATGAGAAGATAAGGCTAAACTTCTACCTGTAGTTATCCTCTTAAGTACAATAGTAATCCAGAATAATTTAAATAATTAATTGTCACTTATCACTCCCCCTCAAGTGATGCACAATCTGGAAGAATGCAGAGCTTGTCATGTAGGAACAACAATCTTGGTGAAGAAAGTACCTTGGTCAATAAATCAACAAGTTGATCTTGAGTAGGGACGTATTGAACCTGAAGAACACCTGCGGTAACCTTTTCACGAACAAAGTGAGTATCAATTTCAACATGCTTGGTACGAGCGTGCTGAACAGGATTGAGTGCCAGATAAATACTGCTAATATTGTCACAAAAATTTGTAGAGGAAGAAGGAGAAATATAAAGTTCGTGTAGAAGCGAATGTAACCACGTTATTTCAGTTGCAACTGCTCTGTATTCAGCCTCGGCACTTGAGCGAGAAACAACATTTTGTTTCTTAGAAGACCAAGAAATAAGATTTTGACCAAGAAAGATGCAGTATGCTGAAGTAGATCGATGAGTGGAAGGCAACCAGCCCAATCCGCATCACTGTAACATTGTAAGTTATTAGTAGATCCACCAGGAATAAATAACACATGATCCACAAAACCTTGCAAATATCGCAGAATTATTTTGACGACAACACAATGAATGGTCAAAGGAGAATGCATAAACTAAGACACTTGATTAACAGCAAAAGCAATGTCTGGACGGGTAAAAGTTAAGTACTGGAGACCACCAACAAGGCTTCTGTAAAGTGTTGGATCAAAAAAAGGAAGAGAATCTTCGAAATGAAGTAGGGACTTAGGAGAAAGAGGAGTTGAAATCGGTTTTGAAGATAACAAATTTGCACGACTAAGGAGGTCTTTTACATACTTGGACTAACAAAGAAAATAACCTCCATTGTGAGCAACTGTAGAAATACCAAGAAAATAAGTAACTAAACCTAAGTCATTCATGAAAAATTCAGATTTAAGAGTTTGAATTAAAGACTTAAGTAAAGAATTATAAGAAGCAGTAAGGAGAATATCATCAACATAGAGAAGAAGAATAGCCATGTCTGAATTACGTTTGTAAATGAAAAGAGATGGATCAGACATGCTATTTTTAAATCCATTTCTTAAAATAAAGGAAGTGAACCTATGAAACCATGCTCGAGGAGCTTGTTTTAAGCCATAAAGGCTTTGTTCAACCGACAAACATGATGAAGAAATTGTGGATGAGCAAAGCCAGTATGTTGTTTCATGTATACCAGTTCGTCAAGATTGGCATGTAAAAAGGCATTCTTAACGTCTAATTGATGGACAGGTTATTTCTTAGATGCAACAAGGGCTAGAATAGTGCGAATGGTGACTGGTTTCACCACTGAACTAAACGTTTGATCATATTCTAGTCCTTGTTGTTTATAGCCTTGGGCTACAAGACGAGCCTTAAAATGCTCTAGAGAACCATCAGATTTTTGTTTTATACGATATACCCAACAACAACCAATAATATTGGCATACGGAGGAGGTGGAACTAATGTCCAGGTGTGATTAGCCATAAGAGCATTGTATTCGTCGGCCATAGCACGTCTCCAATTAGGACACTTAGAAGCTTCTGTAATAGATGAAGGTTCAGATGGAAGTGTAGAGGAATGAGAAAGAAGAGAAGCAAGGACTCGAGGTTTGAGAGACCCTATCTGCTTGCGGGTAATCATGGGATGAGTCTTTGAATCAAACGGTAACGTTGGTAATTGATCTTGAGAAGTAGAATTAAGAGGTAAAGAAGTGGGAGGACTAACATTTGGATTTGGAGAGGAATATGGGATGTCTTGTTGACCAACTATTGATGTGGAGATTGGAGTTTGGTGTTCAGTAGGTGAAGGGAAATTAGAATGAATTTGAGGTGGCTGATGAGATATAGGAGAAAAATTTTCAGCATTAATAGGAGATAAAAAAATGTGCACTGCTTTGAAAATTAATATCCTGGAAATTAGGAGACACCATTGAAAATAAAGGAGGAGCAATATCAATCAAAGAGGAAAATTTAAATAGACTAGAAGGGCTAGCTTAGGATGGAGTTGAGCCGAGAAGATAAGGATAAGGAAAGAAATCCTCGTTGAACCGAACATGCCTAGAGATAAATACTTTGTTAGTTGTAGGATCAAAACATCTATATATCCTTTGTAGCTAGAAGGATAACCAAGAAAAATGCAATGTTTTGAACGAGGACTCAACTTGTTAGAAGAATATTCACGTAAATTGGGATAACATGAACAACCAAAAGCACGTAGATGATGGTGGCTAGGAACCTTTGCAAAGAGAGCTTCAAACAGCGTTTTAAATTGAAGTTTAGATGATGGGAGGATATTTAAAAGATGGACAGTTGTGTTTAACGCTTCAACCCAAAATTGAGAGGGAAAAGAGGCTTGAAATAATAATGAACGAACCATATTTAAAATTGTATGATGCATTCGTTTAGCTTTACCATTTTGTTGATAAGTGTGAGGACAAGAAATACGAAGAAAAATACCATTATCATTAAGAAATGAACGAAAATCCCAGAGTTTAACAAACTCCGCAGCCCCATCACGTTGAAGAGCCTTTAATTTTGTAGAAAATTAGGTCAAGATGTAGGCATAAAATTGCTTAAACATAGAAAAAGTATCGGATTTACTCTTTAGAAGAAATACCCAAGAAAACTTTATGAAATCATCATGGAATAAAAGATAATATCGAAAACCAGTAAAAGATGCAACAGGGGAAGTCCAAATATCACTATGAATTAATTCAAATGGAGATGAAGAAAAAGAGAAAGAATCCATAAATGGCAACTTCTGGTGCTAGAATCCATAAATGGCAACTTCTGGTGCTTGCCAAGTTGACAAGCAGTACATAAATTCTCTAAACTTTTGAATGAAGAACAAGATAATTTATTGGCCCTAACTAAACTAGATAAAATAGCAGAGTTTGGATGTCCACGATGCCAAAGGTTTGGAGAGACACGAGCAGCAGCAAGATCATAATGAAAAGTTACAGCAGAATCACCGCAATGAGAAGAAATTGCGTAGAGTGGTCCAGAACTATTGCACCGAAGTAGAGGCTTCTTCGTCATGAGTTCCTTAATGGAAAAAACAAAAGGATCAAAATCCATGGAACAATTATTGTCCGTAACAAATTTATGAACACTTAGTAAATTAGTGGAAAGACGAGGAACAACTAAAATATCTTTAAGCGTAAAAAAATTATTAGAGAAAGCGAGAGTACCATGTCCAGTGTAGGAGATAGGGAGTTGAGTCAACTACGCGATCTGAGCCATTGTATGGAGTAACAGAGGATAAATTGGAAGCATTAGAAGTCATGTGAGAAGAGGCTCCAGTATCAACATACCATGAAGCATCACCAGGTGAAGATGCTGAGTAATTGGAACTAACATATGATACAAAGGCCTTAGAATGCAGAGATTGACAATCACGAGCACTATAATTTGGTTGATAGCAAAGTTGGCAGTATATAGTGGTATTGGTGATTGAGATAGAATGTAAGAAGCTGAATAGGAAAAGGGAGGAGGACCTAGGATAGAAGAAAGATGATGATGAGGAGTGAACTGTTGAGGCACCCCATTAAAACATCTGCCATTCCCTTGATTCTGACGACCACGATCGTCATTGGAATGGTGGCCACTATTAGAATGGTGACCACGTCCCCGACCATAGGAGGAAGAAAATTGTTGCTTGGCCACAATAGCAGTGGTAGCATTATCCGTAGACGAATTTGAGAAACTGGTCAATTGAGATTCATGGAGAAAGAGTAAGGAGAGTGCCTCAACAAAAGAAGGAAGAGAAACACGAGTGGAAATAGAGGTGCTCACGGACATATATTCAAAAGGTAAGCCAGAGAGTATTTGGAGAACAAGATCAGAATCAGATATAGGATTTTCAATAGAGGTCAAGGCATCAGCTATGGACTTCACGCGATGAATATATTCATTAATCGAGAGATTACCTTTCTTAAGATTATGAAACTGGACTTTGAGTTAAAGTATTCGAGAACTAACTTGATCGCGAAATAAACGCTCAATTTGAAGCCATGCATCTCTAGAAGTGAGAGAATGATTAGGATTAATTATTGCTTGAAGAATCTCTTGAGAAATAGTTGCTTGAATCCATGAAAGAACAATAGAATCAAGTTGAATCCATTTTTGGAATGAAGGATTAGGGACAGAGGTACGATCATCACTCAGAGTAGTATGCTTAGGACAAGGGAAACTTCCATCAACAAATTCGTAAACACCATGACCTTTAAAAATAGGTAGAAAAAGTTCTCTCCACAACATATAATTTATATAGTCGAGAATAGTGGAAACCAGATTTTTAATATTAGAGACAAAAATTGCAGAGGGAGAGGACGAAAGAAGGGAGAAAGCTTCAGTGAGGGAGGCCGATAAAGAATAAACTGATTGAGTAGAGGTATTGGAAGTGACGATTCAATAGCATAGAAAACCTAGACGTCTGATACCATGAAATAATATACTTCTTGATGAATATGGTTTACAATACATTGATATATATATAGATGTACATCTATAAATGAGAAGATAAGGCTAAACTTCTAACTGTAGTTATCCTCTTAAGTACAATAATAATCTAGAATAATTTAAATAATTAATTGTTACTTATCATATAGGAGCATAGAAGGATATTCAGGTGCCAATACACCAGGGGAGACTAATAGTAGCAACTAACTTGTTAGGGAGACAATATGTTGAACCAAACAAATGTTTGGGGTATAATTTACATAATACAAACTACTACTTAAGAACATGAGGCACCAAACTTAATACCCAAATATCTTCTAACATAACTTTTATTTTAAGACTAAGTTCTACTTTCATGGCTCAAGGTGCAACCACCAATGCATATGCAACGTTTCTCCCCCTTAAAATGATTTTTTGTCCTCAAGGAAGAATTTAGGGAACCTTAGCTTCATGGTATAATAGTCTTACATGTCTATTGATCATGGGAATTTGATCCCATTGAATGAGGTCGTGATCCTGGACGTGGTCGTGGTCGTGATGATTAAGAAAGAAATTTCTTTTCTAGTGTCAATCATTCATCAAACAAAAAGCACCATCAAAATGAAAAAGAAAAAGATGAAAAACATGAAACAATTATTTGCTTCTGATGTGATGGAAAAAGATATTATGCACGTAACTGTCGTGTGCTCAAACAATTGATTAATCTTTATCAAGCATCACTACAGATGAAAGAGAAAATTTCTAAAGCTAATTTTATCTCTGAAAATCATGTTGACATCACATGTTTGAATGTAGCAGATTTCTTCGAGCACCCTGAAGAATAAATTGATCACTTGATTGGTGATGGTTCCGTGAACATGAAAGAATGTGCTAGTAATAATAATAAATAGTGAATAAAAGATCATATAAAAGCAGTTGTTTGTATGAGTATTACTTTTTTTAATTGATTTAGTTATAATATCATAGTTCATTAGATAATTGAATGGAATTTAGTTCTGTGTTGATGATTAAATACTTCTCAATATTGATTTTAATTGAAATTTCTTAAGTAAAATCATTAAATTATTGCTTATCGAAAGAGAAAAAAATTGGAATAATATTTCGTCCTATTCTAAATAGGATCCATAATTATTAACATTATTTTTCTTCTCTATTGTTACCAACACTAAGTAGGATTTATCATCCTTTTTTTCTCCTCTATTTTGACCATGTTAATGTAACATCCCACATTTTTGGGCTAGAATTTGAACCATCATTCCTACATATGTAAACCCAAACCTCATAATTTCTATGTAAATATAAGTGTCATGATCATTTATCTAGTGTGTAAAGTGCTTTCGAGGTGAAGAATGTTCATAGGAAATACTTAGAGAAAAGTTGAGTTGAGAACTTTTATTATCGACTGAATTTTGGTATTCGATTCTACAAGGGCCAACTTTAAACATGTATAACTTCTGTAATATATGAAATTTTGGAGATCAATACCCGTCAAATTAAAGATAATTGAGTCTTCTTTCCAAGGCATCTAATTTCGCCTTAATTCGATATCCAAGCAAAAAGTTATGAGCATTTTTGTGAGTGATCCTGTGAGGGTCCGCGATAAGGGCGTGGCTTGCCCTCTGTGCTCCGTGTTAAGGAAGTAGAACGTCCATGTTTTTAGAGACGCTAAAACTCACGTTTCTCTTCAGTTTTAAAAGGGCAAACTAGTCATTTACGTTCTAAATCACCCTATAACTAATACTAACGTGTTTTCCCTCATTCCATAACACAAACACACAATTCCTCTCCTCCCAAAGTCTCAAGAATACCAAATAAGAATTCTTCCCCAAAGTTAAATTTTGAAGGCTTCAGATTCAAGTTTCTTCGCAATGTTTTCGCACCAATTTCGTCATCAAGAATATGAAAAATGAATTCAAGTCTTCATATCGATTTCAAGCTAGAGTTCAAGCTTCAAATTTAAGGATTCAAGCTTTCCCTAAATTTCTTTAGTCAAAAAGGCCTATTGGACTCTCCCTATTTTAATTACTATATTAATGCATCAATTGACTTGATACTTATGTATTTTGAATGATTGATTAAAGTAGGGTTGAGGGATTTTTTATTGTTGAGCACTTGCATAATTTTCTCCTTATTTTAAATGGTTTATTCCTGTTTTAAATGGTGGGTTGTGAACTGAATTTATGCACTGAAATAATGATGGAATTTGATAATTTAAATTTCACAAAGTTGATGAATTTTGGCATGGTAATCACATGAAACTCAACCCACATTATAATCTTGACTTTGAATAAGGAATCTACATAATTCAACTTATCTTTTGAAATATCGATTGCATTAGATGATAAAGAAATAAAGAGGTGTTGGAATGCCCCCACTGTGGTTTTGGAATTTAAATGAAAGTTAGAGTCAAATTGGTTAAATGGTTATGGTTTGGGCAAGTCTATTGATATAAAGATACCAAGTTGAGAATGCCTTAAGGAATGACTCCATGGTTGATGTTCTGTGCAACTATTTTAATTTGAGCTTAAAAAAAATTATGTAGTTCACCGAGAAGGTATAGTCCCAAAGGGATCAACACTGAAAACCATGTTTGCCGACGTTGGGAGTCTATGAGCACTATGTCAGATTTTCACAGAATATTTTGGGAAGCTAATTGACTATTGGTGGCTTTAGCCTATTTTTTGATACATGCGGCTAACATGGACGAGGGCCCTTCCGGCAGGAAGAGCCAGACCCATATATCTTGTGGGTGTATTTAGGTCGGTACGAGCTATATAGTTTAAGATTAAATTTTTAAAAGTTCATATTTCATGTCCCTTTCCCTATCTCGGCATCCTATATATATGTATAACTGTTGTGCATGTGATTTATGACTAATTTTGGTAAATGCATATATTTGATTTCTTCTCTTGGATTCCATGTCAGTACTCGTCATACTGACCATACTCGGATGCTACATCATTTCATGATGTAGGTTTTGAGGTTTTTTCTTATGATCCTATGTAGCATTAGGTGGTTTGATATCCCGGTCGGTCAGCTGTGAAGTGGTGAACCCTCCATCCTTCGGAAGGCCTGATCTCTCTCTTAGTTTTTATTTATTATTTTAGTGATTTTGAATTTATTTTGTTATAATCGGGGGCATATACCGACTTAATTTGTATTCTCAGATTAGAGACTTTTGTGGATAGAGTTGGGTATTATTGTGGATTCGAGCTTTGACTCTCAAACTTTCTCTTTACTTACACATTTTCTCTTATTATCTTGGTTGACTTTCTTTATTTATTATTGTTATGATGATGATGATGATGATCTTGAGGTAAGGCTAAGGGGACATCTCCGGCCTTGATTGTCTTGGGATGCCCATCACGGCTAGGTCCTGATTCAAATTGTGACAGTTAATGCCAGAATATTTATTGTATTATTGAAAAAAACAAAAAAATAAATGCACGTAAATCTATAACTAACAAATGTCCTAACAAATAAAACTACATGTTGCTATTACATGTGAATAGCTAAGTAGTAGAGTACTACTATTCTACTAATGATTCAGAAGTAGGGTACTACTGCATGTTTAACTAATTTAGTTTTTAAATTATCAAAGAACTAAATGCATTTTTTCCAATAAAGTATATATATATATATATATATATATATATATATATATATATATATAGAGAGAGAGAGAGAGAGAGAGAGAGAGAGAGAGAGAGAGAGAGAGGGGTTGAATTGGACATTACTTTGCTTAGTAAAAGGTGATTAATAATTTATTATTTTATTAAGTTTTAGTTTTGTGCAAAGATATATTTTTATTTGTGTGTGTATTTTTATTTGAAGATATGAATAATTCTCAAAGCAAATTGTCCAATTATAAAGATATTTGTTTGATTGATTCTGGCACAACAAATACGATATTCAAAGACAAGAAATATTTTTCTCATCCAAATATGGACAAGATAAATGTTACTACAATTTCTGATAGAGTCAATTTGATTGATAGCTTCGAAAAAATAATTATAATCTTGACTAAGAGTGCTAAACTCATCATAAATATATTATGTTTCTCCTAAGTTTTAAAGAAACATGTTGAGTTTTAAAGATATTTATAAAAATGGTAATCATATCAAGACCATTGATGAGATGAGTCTTGAATATATTGGTATCACCAAGAATATCTCTGACAAACATGTGTTATAGAAAAGTTTCATGCTTTATCTTCTGACCTATATTGGACAAAGGTTAGTACAATTGAAGCACATCCTATAGTAAACTAGAAGTTTACTAATTTGAATATTTTCGTACTTTGGCATTATCGTCTGGAACATCCTAAATCTATAATGATGAAATGAATAATAGAAAATTCAAATGGGCATCCATTAAAGAACTTGAAGGTGCCTTCAAATGGTGAATTTTCATGTAATGCTTGTTATAAAGGCAAGTTAATTGTGAGGCCATCACCAATAAAAATTGAGATTGAGTCCCCCGCGTTCTTGAGCTCATACATGAAGATATTTGTGAATCTATTCACCCACCTAGTGGATTTTTTAGATACTTTATGTTTCTAATAGATTCTTCTTTTAGGTGATCTCATGTGTGCCCATTGTCATCTCACAACTTGGTATTTGTAAAATTATTGACACAAATAATACGATTAAGGATATAATTTTTTAATAATCAAATTAAATCTGTTCGCCTTGACAATGCTACAATATTTTCATCCCAGACATTCAATGACTATTGATTATCAATTGGAATAAGAGTCATGTTCACACTCAAAATGGTCTTGCCAAGTCATTAATTAAACGTATGCAGTTAAAAGCAAGATCATTGCTTATGAAAATTATGTTGCCCACTTCTATTTGGAGTCATGCAATTCTGTATGCTGCAATATTTATTCGTCTCATACCGATAAATTATCATAAGTTTTTTTATTGCAACTAATTTTAGGTTAAGAGCCTAATATATCTCATATGAGAATTTTTGAATGCGTTGTATATATGCCTATAGCACCACTAAATCACATCAAGATGGACCCCAAAGAAGGTTAGAAATTTATTTGGGTTTGAACCTCTCTTCATTATTTGCTATCTTGAATCATTAACGGAAGATATGTTCACTACTCGATTTGCAGATTGTCATTTGATGAGATAGTTTTTGTAAAATTAGGGAGAGAAGATAGTGACATCAAAAGAGAAATTTTATGAAAATATTCATATTTATTTCATCTTGATCCACATGCTTCTATTTGTGAGCAAGAAGTATAAAAGATTATTCATCTGCAAAAAATTTTAAATCAAATAACAAAAGCATTTATATATTTGAAAAGGATCATCAAATTACATATTTCTGTTGACAATGGCATTCCAGTCCAAATTGATGTCCCTATAGGACCATCCTCTAGTGTCATAACTAATGATTCCAAAGCACACTTGAAGCATGGTAGACCATTAATTTATAAGGATCAAAATTTTAAAAAAAGAAAAATAAATGGTCAAGATGACACTATGAAAGATCCTCATATGAAATTTCAAAATTTGAGAAATATTGATATTCCTGAAGGAATCAATGAGCTTAACTCATGAAAATGAGAAACTACCCATAAATTCAAGAGATGCTGGAACTAATTTGAATCGATCTGAAATAGTAGTGAATTATGTCTTTGCATATAATGTTGCAACAAAACTCATGTAAGAGAGTGAGAATCTTGAACCTCAATCTGTCATAGAATGTCGACAAAGAAATAATTGGCCAAAATGGCAAGAAGCAATTCAATCATAATTCAATTCACTTGTCAAACTTGAAGTTTTAAGACCTATAGCTCAAACACCTAACAGTGTTAAGCCTGTTGGGTATAAATAGGTCTTTATGTGAAAAAGAAATGAGAAAAATGAAATACCAAGGTATAAGACACACCTTTTTGTACAAGGATTTTCACAACGGCCTGGTGTCGATTATGAAAAGATATTGTCACAACCCGAACTAGGGCCTGGCCGTGACGGACATCCCGAACCATGAAGGCCCAAAACACCCTTCTCTATCTAGTAATCATGCACAACATTTATATAATAAAAGAAGATGTGGAAACATAATTTTCTATGAAAATATGGTCAACTCTGAATTCAACATAAGTATGGAAACTGTAAATCAACTACATCTAAATAACATCTGAATCAGTCTGTGAAATCTCCACTACATGAAATCTGACAACTATCTAAAAATGGGACAAGGCCCCCAGTAGACCAAAATTGAAATAAGTGACATAATCTGAGAAGACAGGCATTCTGGAATAGAGAAGGCTCACCACTGCACAATCTGATCAGTTGTTTGAGTTATCTACTGCTTATCTGGACCCCTAGACTGAGTCTCTGAACCTGAGACATAGGGAGAGGAGGTCAATACAGATGTACTGGTACGCAGAGCATATCCAAAATAATTATTTATAAATCAACATATATGAGAGCAATTTAAAATAGTTCATAAGTATATCATGTAGTAAGAATTCTCATGGGCATTTTAAAGACTCTATAAAAATCATCTCAGCTCTGAGAAATCTGTGTTACTTCTGCGCTAGGTGGTATACCCTACAACTCTGAAAAATTCCATGGGCTATATAGAAACTTCCATTAACTCGGCAACGAAGGCCCCAACCCAAGTGTGCCGCAAGGGTCGGAGTCTCTGAATCTACTACGCCACTCGGTCATCGCCAGCGTACAATAATAATCTACCCGTATCGGCAAATACGATTTCAAGCTAAGAGTTGCTTGAACTCGCGCCTTCTTCGGGTAACTACCTAACCCTCTTTAAGCTTGTTTTTAAAACTCTATCAAAATATGTAGTCCCTGAAAACATACTCTGAAAACATGCTCTGAAAACATACTCTGAAAACATGCTCTGAAAACATACTCTGAAAACATGCTCTGAAAACATACACTGAAAACATACTCTGTTATGGCATAAATACATATGGTATCGTCATACCATTGACTTGGAAGTCACATCTCTGAGTCATTATTAATCTGTCGTAAATCTCTGTTTTCAAAACACAAGTTTTGGGACCTGCATTTTAATAATTCAATTCAATGAATCTTTTTTTTTTCAAACCTCATGTAAACACATGCAATTCTTTCTCATACATACAAGAACATATTGATATCAAGAAACACCCTCTCAATAATTCCAAATCATGTGCGAATGTCAGGATATTGCAAAAACATCTTTCAAATCACAAAACCATAATCTTTAATTCAATACAAGAGAGGGAGTTCATAATTTATGCTCTCAACAATCTTAAATCTCAAATTCATACATATACATATATATGTAAATCAATTTAGGAAAAAAGACCATAAGGCCAAACAAAGAGTAGCATTAAAACTTTCAAAATGCATAATCAATAATATAGTTTTCAAAACCTCCATAAAATACATGCATCAAAACCTTTAAATCATGCTTTAACAATTTCAAGCCCATGTAGTTTTTAGGATAAACCCCACGTACCTCAATTACGAAGAATAAGGGATGATCCTTGAAGCCTACGGTTTGACGATTCCAAATCTTCAGTCAATTTTGAAAACCCACGGTTGAATCTTGAGTTTCTTGGAGAAGAAGTATATGAACTAGGGTTTTTGTTTTGAGAAAAATCTTGAGAATGTCATATATTCTGCTTGTAGAGGTCTTAATCTACTGTTTGGAAGTTTTAAAGAGGCTTGGAAAAAGTCCAAATTACCCTTGTTAACTTCTGAACGAAGCTGGAAAAAATTAAACTGGGAACCCAATTTTATGGGCCACCACGACGCGCCACTATCGCGGTGGCTCACTGGAAATTAACGAATGGTAAATTGGGATCCTCCGCAATGCGCCACTATCACGAGGTCCCACTGGAATTTGACAATTGCTAATTAAACCCTCTCTGCGATGCGCTAAACACCAGAATGATGATGTTTTACGATTAGCACATAAAATAGCCATAACTTCTTCACTGAGTGTACGTTTTGGAAGAATCTTATATCGACGGAAAGCTTAGTCAGTCATCTACATAATGAAAAGTTGAAATCTAAGGGATTCTATAGGAAAATAAGTATAAATCATTCTAGAAGCCAATGCTTGATATTTTAGGGATAAAATTTAGCTAAGAAAAACTTCAGGGCGTTACAATATCTCCCATTGGGAACATTCATCCCCGAATGTTGATGCGGGATACAGACAAGTCTAATTTCAAGCTTACTAAGGCATAGAAAGAATAAGGCAAGAATTGTACCTTTAATTTCGTCATTCATTGGATCAAAAAGGTTTGGGTATCTAGCTCTCATGTCAACTTCTGATTCCCAAGTCGCTTCTTCAATTTTCTAGTTTCTCCACAACACTTTAACTAAGGCTATCTCTTGAGAAGAACCACCTGGCCTCAAATGTTCCACTTTAACTTGTTGACAATTCAAATACTTGGCAACATAGTTAGCCACATCACGCTTCATATTATTCCACCAATAAATGGTTTTCAAATCCTGATACATCTTAGTAGAGCCAGGGTGAAAAACATACCTCGACGTGTGAGCTTTGTCAAGGATTCTCTTCCTCAGACCATCTACATCTTGCACACACAACCTACCCTGGTATCTCAAAATACTATCACCACCAATTTCAAATGACATTACCTTTCGTTGACCCACATCTTTCTTGACCTGCATCAAGATGGGATCTTCAACCTGCTTCTCTTTAACTTCTGCACAAAGGGAAGATTTAGCTATCTCATGAACAACCACTCCTCCATCCTCGGAATCCAAAAGTCGCACTCCTAGATTTTTATGTCGGTGAATATCCTTCACCATCTCCCTCTTTTCTTTCCCCACATGAGAAAGACTGCCCATAGATAGCCTTCTGAGGGCGTCGGCTACTATATTCGCCTTGCACGGATTATAGTGCAGGCTCATGTCATAGTCTTTTAAAAGTTCCAACCATCGCCTCTGCCTGAGATTCAATTCTTTTTGTGAGAAAACATACTATAAACTCTTGTGGTCAGTAAATATATCGACATGTACCCCATACAAATAGTGCCGCCAAATCATAAGTGCAAAAACCATAGCCGCTAACGCCAAGTCATGAGTAGGGTAGTTCCGCTCATGCACCTTCAACTGCCTAGATGCATAAGCCACTACCTTATCGTGCTACATAAGAACACATCCAAGTACCACTCGGGACGCGTCACAGTATACAACAAAACCTTCTGTACCCTCCGAAAGAGTCAGAACAGGAGCAGTAGTCAACTTGTCTTACAACTTCTCAAAACTATTCTCACAAGAGTCAGACCATAAAAACTTCACCTTTTTCTGAGTCAACTTAGTAAGTGGTGCAGCTATGGAAGAAAAACTCTCGACGAATCTTCTGTAATAACCCGCCAAACCCAAGAAGCTCCGAATGTCGGTTGGAGTCGTGGGTCTGGGCCATTTTCTCACTGCCTCAATCTTTTGGGGATCAACCTTAATCCCCTCACTAGACACAATATGCCCCAAGAACGCAATAGCATTCAACCAGAATTCACACTTGGAAAATTTTGCATACAATTTATGATCTTTAAGGGTCTGAAGGATGATTCGGAGGTGATTGGCATGGTCCTCCTCGCTCTTAGAATATACCAAAATGTCATCAATGAATACAATGACAAACAAATCCAGAAACTGACAGAAAACCCTATTCATTAGATCCATGAAAGATGCAGGGGCGTTAGTTAACCCGAAGGACATGACTAAGAATTCATAATGGCCGTATCTGGTTAAGAAAGCTGTTTTGGGAATATCTGACTCTCTAACTTTCAGATGGTGATATCCCGAACGAAGGTCTATCTTTGAAAAATATTTAGCACCCTGAAGTTGATCAAAAAGTTCATCAATCCTAGGAAGGGGATATTTATTTTTAATCGTGACCTTATTCACCTGGCGGTAATCTATGCACATACGAAGGGAACCGTCTTTCTTTCACATGAAAAGTATAGGTGCACCCCAGGGAGACACACTGGGGAAGATAAAACCTTTATCTAGAAGATCTGCTAGCTGTTCTTTCAACTCTTTTAGCTCTACAGGAGCCATCTTATATGGAGGAATAGAAATAGGATGGGTATCTGGCAATAAATTAATACCAAAATCTATCTCCCTATTAGGTTGTATTCCTGGGAGATCATCTGGAAAGACTTTAGGGAATTTATTCATTACGGGGACAGACTGAAGAGGGAGACTTTCGGCACTAGAATCTTTAACCCGAATAAGATGATACAAGCAACCTTTGGAAATAAGTTTACTGGCCCTGAGATAAGATATGAAATGCCCTCTAGGTTCTAGAGAATGTCCCTCCCATTCTATCACCGACTCATTCAGAAAAGAAAAAATGACTCTCTGGGTCCTACAATTCAAGGTAGCATAGCACGAATGGAGCCAGTCCATCCCTAAGATGGCATCAAAATCAACCATATCAAGTTCTATGAGATCTACCTCAGTATCCCAGTTGAAAATAGACATAACACAATTTCTATACACCCTCTAGCCACAACAAAATCTCCCACCGGGGTGGAAATCAAAAAAGATTCAGCAATCACATCAGGCTCAAACTCAAAACCAACAGCCACGTATGGGGTCACATAAGACAAGATAGACCCGGGATTAAGTAATATATACACATCACGAGAAAGGATTTGCAACATACCGGTGACCACATCTGGTGAGGCCTCTACCTCCTGGCGGTTGGTCAAAGCATACAACCGATTTTGACCATTTTCAGTGGATGAAGTGGCACCCTTCTGAGGTGGTGGTGTAGATGAATTCACCTGCGACTTGGCTCCTCCAACATTACTCTTTACTGCCAGACAGTCTCTCTGGATATGGCCTGGCTGGCCGCATGAATAACACACCAATGCGCCAAACTGACATCTTCCTGGATGATTCTTCTCGCATCTCCTACAACACGGATAGGACCGAGAGGTCTAGGCTACACTTTCCTACAACTGCGTACCCTGTATCCTCGGCCCCTAACTAGACTAAAAATTTTAGGTGCGCTGCTCAGCTGTGGGTCTGGACACTGGAGCACTAGCTGCCGACTGTGCATTACCCGAATTCTTCTTCTTTTGCCATTTGCCACCCCATTACCGCTCTGTTGCTGACTATGACTCTGATCTGTCGCTCTGGCTCTCTTTGCCTATCTGTCATTTTCCCTAGATTCGGCTATCTTCTTCTTCTCCTCAACTTATTGTATGTGGGTTGATAGTCTAACAAAGTCCATATTTATGTTCAGCATAGCTCCCTGACACTCAAGCACCAGATCATCTGAAAGGCCGGAAACAAACTTCCTCATTCGGGCCCTTATACTACTCGTCATCTCATGAGCATAATGGTCCAGCTGGTTAAACTTTAAAGTATACTCCTGAACACTCATCTTACCCTGCTTAAGGTTCATGAATTCCTCTGCTTTAGCTTTCCTCAGCTCCAGAGGAAAGAATCGGTCAAGAAAAACTTCCACAAACTCATCCCAAACTGTGGGCTCGGCACTGTCTCCCTTCGCATCTTCCCACTCGTTGTACCATTAGTTCGCTACATCCTTTGGCTGGTATGCTTCTAGCTCAACACCCTTCACCTGATCAACATACATTACTTTAAAAATCTTCTCCATTTTGTCTACGAACTCCTGCGGGTCCTCTTCTACCTTAGTGCTAGAGAACTTTTGCGGGTTCATTCTCATGAAATGGCCCACTCTAGTAACTTCAGAAGTAACAGACGCAGACCCAGTATCCTCCGACCTCTAAGTCTGTGCGACTACTAGCTGTGCAAGTATGTGAATAGATTGTCTGACTTTAGCATTAAAAACCTCTCCTTCACGAGGCTGCGTGCGATTGGTCCCCGTCCGGGGAGCTCTAGAAGAACCAGTCGGTACAGGAGGTACTCCCAGAGTAGGAACAGGTTCTGGGGTATGAGCTCTGTTACGGGTCCGTATCCCATGGGTGGGACAGACTTCATCATCCTGAGCATTAACGTTGGTGCGACGAGGAGACATCGTTGGTTTTCTGAAAAGCAAGAAGTCATTAATTAGGGGACAGATTAGACTCTGAAGCACAAACTAAATCACAAAGAAAAGGAACATTCTAAATGCGTAGTAGCCTCCTACTTATAAGTGAGGCGCGCTACACACCCATAAACAAGACTCTACCCGATGCGATTTCGCAGACACCCTGGGAACATAAACCGTGCTCTGATACCAAGTTTGTCACGACCCGAACTAGGGCCTGGCCGTGACGAACATCCCAAACCATGAAGGCCCGGAACACCCTTCTCTATCTGGTAATCATGCACAATATTCATATAATAAAAGAAGATGCGGAAACATAATCTGCTATCGAAATATGGTCAACTCTGAATTCAAAATAAGTATGGAAACTATAAATCAACTACATCTAAATAACATCTGACTCGGTCTGCGAAATCTCTACTACATGAAATCTGACAACTGTCTGAAACTGGGACAAGGCCCCCAGTAGACCAAAACTGAAATAAGTGATATAATCTGAGAAGACAGGCCTTCTGGAATAGAGAAGGCTCACCACTGCACAATCTGATCAGCTATCTGAATTATCTACTGCTTATTTGGACCCCTAGACTGAGTCTCAGGACCTGCTAGGTAGGGGGGTCAATATAGATGTACTGGTACGCAGAGCATATCCAAAATAATCATTTATAAATCAACATATATGAGAGCAATTTAAAACAGTTTATAAGTATATCATGTAGTAAGAATTCACATGGGTATTTTAAAGACTCTGTAAAAATCATCTCAGCTCTGAGAAATCTGTGTTACTTCTGCGCTAGGTGGTATGCCCTAAAACTCTGAAAAATTCCATGGGCTATATGGAAACTGTCATTAACTCGCCAGCGAAGCCCCCAACCCAAGTGTGCCGCAAAGGTCGGAGTCTCTGAATCTACTACGCCACATGGCCGTCGCCAGCGTACAATAATAATCTACCTGTATCAGCAAATACGGTTTCAGGCTAAGAGTTGCTTGAACTCGCGCCTTTTTCGGGTAACCACCTAACTCTCTTTAAGTCCCTTTTTAAAACTCTATCAAAACATGCAGTCTCTGAAAACATACTCTGAAAACATGCTCTGAAAACATACTCTGAAAACATACTCTGTTATGGCATAAATACATATGGTATTGTCATATCATTGACTTGCAAGTCACATCTCTGAGCCATTATTAATCTGTCGTAAATCTCTGTTTTCAAAACACAAGTTTTGGGACCAGCATTTCAATAATTCAAATCAATGAATCTTTTTTTTCCAAACCTCATGTAAACACATGCAATTCTTTCTCATACATACAAGAACATATTGATATCAAGAAACACCCTCTCAACAATTCCAAATCATGTTCAAAGACCAGGATATTATAAAAACATCTTTCAAATCACAAAACCATAATCTTTAATTCAATACAAGAGAGGGAGTTCATAATTTATGCTCTCAACAATCTTAAATCTCAAATTCATACATATACATATATATGTAAATCAATTTAGGGAAAAAGACCACAAAAATAGGCACAAAATTTAGCTAAGAAAAACTTTCGGGCGTTACAGCTATATTCACCACTTTTGGATGCAATAAAATTGCATTATATTATTAGTTTCACTATCTATGAGATACTTGAAATGCATTTGATGGATGTGGGTACAACCTATCTATATGGATCACTTGATAATGAGATATACATAAAAATTCCTGAAGGATTTAAGATGCCGGAAGCATATAGTTCAAAGCCTTGAAAAATGTATCCCCTTAGATTACAAAAATCATTGTATGGTTTGAAAAAATCTGAACGCGCGTAGTATAACCATCTTAGTGAATACTTATTTAAAGAAGGTTATATGAATGATGAAATTTGCCCATGTGTTTATAAAAAGACATCAACAGAGTTTGTTGTAATTGTTGTCTATGTCGATGACATAAACCTTATTAAAACTCCCATAGAACTTCAAAAGGAAATTGATTACCTAAACAAAAAATCCGAGATAAAAAATTTTGAAGGGACAAAATTATGTCTTGGTTTGAAAATTGAGCATTTGACGAATGATATCTTTGTCAATCAATCTGCCTACACAGAAAAAGTGTTGAAAATATTTTATATGAATGGAGCACATCTATTAAATACTCCGATGATTGTTCGATCACTTGATGTGAATAAGGATCTATTCCGACCTTAAAAAAAGAATGAGGAATTCCTTGGTCATGAAGTACCATAGCTTAGTGCAATTGGTGCACTAATGTATATTGCAAATATTACAAGGCCTGATATAGCCTTTTCAGTTAATTTGTTAGCAAGGTATAGTTCTGCTCCTACTAGGAGACATTAGAATGGGACCAAACACATATTACGATATTTAAAAGGAATTATCGATATGGGCTTATTTTATTTAAAGATTGTAGTTTCAGGGAGGATTCATAAAAAGAAATAGAACGAGTACATTTCGCTAAAGCTTTTCTATACACATGAGCTAGAAAACAATGGTGATATTAACGTGCAACAGATTCGTTCAACAAGTCTCTTCCAACTGCAAATTTCAAGAAGATGGTGTACAAGATCGGAATGCAAAGGTTCAAAGATGCTCTTATTATAGAGAGTTAATACGTGATGTACTCTTTTTCTCTTACGAGATTTTGTCCCACTGGTTTTTCTTGTAAGTTTTTTAATGAGGCAGCCTATATGCATATTATTAGATATGTGTACTCTTTTTATTTCACTAGATTTTTCTATTTTGCGTTTTTTTTCTCTAGCAAAATTTTGACGAGGCACATTATCTACTAGACATTTAAGGGGTAGTGTTATGATATTGATGTATATCATTTGTACTAAATGTCTATCAAGAATATAGAAAGTATCTATCAAAATCTAGTGAATATCTATCAAGATATGAAATGTCTATCTTTTGAAGAGAAACTAGGTGAAATTTTTCTTATAAATAGAAGAATTTTCTTCATTATAAAATAATCTCTCAAGAGAAACAAAAATTACTCTCTTTCTCTCTCCATTCTTCTTCTCTGCTTTATATTTTATAACATTAACAGAGATGGATCTAGAATTTTAAGTTTGTGGGTTCCTTGAAATAAAAATTCAAAAAAAAGGTAATTGATGGGGTTAGACCCACAACCAAAAGGACAATAGTGCTCCAACAAGCACATTTCTTGCCACTAGACCAATAGCACAATACATTGTGGTTTCCAAACTTAAATTTTTTATATCTTCACTAGATTTTTTAATATAAATACAAGATTCACATGAAAATTATTGGGTTCTCGGGAACTCCCACGTAAGCCTCTAAATCCGCCCGTGACAACATATAACTCTTATTCTTATGCTTAAATATATTGAACTAAAGTTATGGACGGTGGACTTTAAAAAAACAACACTTTCCCTAAGCAAATCAAAAGCTAAACAACTATTATATATCTAAAGTTTCTTCTGATGAGAGATTAATGTAATATTTGTCTACTTAGGTCAACTACCTTGGTGATTGGTGGTTTGGCTCACGATTTCAGTTTAAAATTTGTTTTGAATGCTATTTAATTGCATATTCGATGAACAAGGAGAAACATTTAATTAGGTCATAATCGAAATTAAAAGGATTGGTACCGATGACAGAAGAACGAATTGATTCTGAGTTAATTGACTTAACTAAATATATAAAAGTAATAAATTGCCAAAATTGTTTGATTAATCAATTATTATTCTTTTCATAATACCATTAGTGACAGCGCCATGTTTGTGTCGAAGTATCTTTTTAGTGCCTTGGCAATCCTAATTTTATTCTTTACTAATATATAAAGCTATTACCAAAGTCAACAAATTGTTGACATGTGGAAGGAGTGATCCTAAAACGGTAGACAATAATTAAATCTTGATCTTGAATAATTTGTGATCGATAAAAAAACAATTATCACAGTTTGCTTCATTTAAAAAATCATATCACATATATAGCGGAACAAAATTCTTTAATTACTATGTCATTCACGATGTACAAGAAGATAAAAAAAGAAAACTATAGTGGTTAGGAAAGCTCCGGAGATTCTATGGGAATTGTTGGTTGCTGGCATCCGAAAAGAAAGAAAACGTGGCTACGAGCTCTTTCCTTACTCAGACCCCAAGCGGGCAGGGTGACAAGACTTACAAAAAACAGGGAGACTCAACCGTCTCCCGAACCAAGCTATGAGCAATGAACCTTTGTGTGAATTAGCTATTCCGGCTAGTGGACCTCTTCTCAAGGCTGTTGGATTGGGGATTATGATCTCCTTCGTGAGGTAAGGAATAACCAGTTACGCCAAAAGATGCGGTTAATACAGCCAGAACCACACATCAGCGGGGATCGCTATGCCATTCAAATGTCTTTGTTTAAGAAGTGAGTTTTAAAAGCTAAATCTTTCTCATTTCCATTCACACCAGTACAACGATATGATGGAATCCCTTGACGATTTTTCAATACATCCGATCGTAATACGACATGTGTCTGGGTGAGCTCGTCCTATATAATATTCTAAATTGGGAGAATTACGTTGGCTATCAGTCTATCATAATCATTTATTTTTATTTGAGTTTGAGATCGACAATATACACATATATATATTATAAACAAGTTAACTAATGCAGAATTAAGAAAAAAGTTGTATAAAATTCGGAAACATTATAGTAGTATACATGTATTATTAAAGTTATCTCCACTGCTGATCTTTGGTTTCGTAGAAAGGAGTAATTATTTTTATGAGATAATAACCATTTTGATCCCTAAGTTATTAATAAATTCTATTTTTAGTACTTGTGATATATGATTCGTTATTTTTTAAATTTAAGTAATTGAAATGTGTGTTCTTGGTCCTTCACGTAAAGAAATATGTTATATTTTACTATTTATAGAATAATTTATGTTACCACTAAATATGCAGTAATTGTACAAATTTAACATATGACATGTGTAATTAAGTGGTGGAACGGATTACAATTAGGATAAATTTGTAAATATTCACATGCAAAGAGATTAAAAATGAACAATTCAATTGATTGAAGGTTCAATATGCCTAGTCAAATATTATAGGAATTTTATTGAATTAGGAAATTATATGAAAAATCGAAAAATAGAAATATTATGCCGATGAGAGATTTTCACTTACTACTTATTTTCCTTCTA